>LR812522.1:27705305-28305305 GCA_903798195.1 Danio kyathit | reverse complement strand
TAATAATGATGATGATGATTATTATTATTATTATTATTTAGGATATTGTTTATTTATTTAAAAAAAAATACAATTTGACACATGCAAACCACAGCAGAAAGTTCTAACCAACAGACCCATGTCATATACAGCAGAGAAACTTAATAAATAACCCACTATAAAATAAAATAATTAACGTATGCTATGTTTTTTATTTTCACAAGCTTTGGAGACGTAACATAATTTCCGTTTTTAAATATACCTATAGCTTTCGCCATGAGGCTGTGTTCAAAATGATATTAATGTTTTCAAAGTGCACTGCGAAGGGAGCGCAATTGTAAGCAGGAAGATCGCTAAAACTGAACTGTAAAAATACTTTGAAAGCAAATTACACCTAAGAGAGATTACCTTAATGCTTTTTTATTTTTAATAATTCCAACTTTGAATGTTAGAATGTTCTAAATGAATAGGGCATATGGGGGATAAGTGGGAATAGAACACAGCCAGGAACTATGCTTTTAACTACAGCTCCAGAGGTGTCGTTTCAAGTGCTCAAGTTTGCGTTGCAGTTTGCGAATGTTCGTTGGAGCGATGGATTTGGGAAACAGCAAATCAACGAACTATGTTTGTAACGATGGAACTTGCAACCTTAGTTGGCTAACGATGGTTTTGGGAAATGCACCCCTGATTAGTTGTGCCATGTTTGAAAATTATAAACACAGACGCATCAGTAATGAGCCAATTATTGGCTTTGTTTAATTTTGTAAAATCATGCGTCGTGCCTTACAATGCACTTCAGCTGCTATAAAATCACTGTAAACCACGGTTTCTTGGAGATTATTGCTTTATAATACACTCCTCCTAGTTGTGCCGTATTACTTATAATTTATATACACTTTTCTATTTAGAGCAAGTGAACAATACCTACAAGTGAAGACAACAAACGTTGCATCTTTCCATAAACATAATATGATGCCCACATGTCTCATCTGACACGCATTTATCCATCTGCTGCAGAGAACGAAACCTTCATTTGTGTTTTATCTAAAGCTCTGGGCCAGAACACGAAGTCCCTGAGGGATGTAAATAACGCTGATGATAACAGACGCTTCCATAAATGAACATAAACACGAGCCACCAAATTACCAGCCTGTGGAGAACTTTAATTTTCCTCTGCTTTCTTATTTTGCTCAATCCCACTGATGAACATGGTTTTATGTAAATGTATTTCATTTGAACACACACAGATGCTTCTATTATCACTGGAATTCAGAAGTGTTGTTATCAGCGCTCGTCTTATTCTGAATCTCTCTCTATAGTCCCCTTACAAACATATGCGGTTAAATACTGTTCCCCAGCAGGGCTTCATATTGCTTCATCTTATGCGTAATGTCTCTTCAACTGAGCTATAGATTCCTCTGTGATGTAAACATTCAGTTCCTGTATCTCCTGTGTTTGCTGTTTACAGCTTAAATTAAAAGTTTGTCTTTGAAACAGTCTTTTATTACAGCTTTCTGTATTCAAAAGGGGTTTATTCAGACATAATTAACAGACATTATATGATGAACATAATCTTAATGAGTGATTTGAGGTGAATCACCAGCAGCTTGAAAAGGATTTTGTCCATTCCTGTGATTTTTCTAACACAAATCCCTAATGATCCACACATCCGAGAGCGACGCCAGGAAATAATCCAGGCTGCTCTTCTCATATCAGATGACTAAATCTTGACATTTTGTGAAGGAAATGTGGTGCGTGACTTTGTAAAGTTCACTGTCACATTGCTAGGCTTTTGCAACGACTGGATGTTGTCAAAAGCAAGGTGTTTTCAGTGTTTTTGCCTCAAGATAAAAGACTTTAATGTGATGTTTTGTTCTACAGTAGCTAATGAATGGAGCTTTTTCTAAGCAATTATCACTATGGTAAGCAGGATAAGTTGTTAGCTTGCTAACCCAAGGCAAACAGAAAAGAATGTGGCTTGTATTCATTTTAACTTTAGAAATGTAATGTGAGATGCAATTTAAAATGCACTTATTACCATATTTTCATGATTATGAATAGAAAAACACCATCAAGTGATGGTTGGCGCTATCATTTCTTATGAGCCACTGAAAAATCCCTGCTGATAAATAAACATTTTTATTGTTTTAATGTTTATAATGGAAATTATAATGTCTCTACTGATAATATGTGCCTTCTATTGCATGTTAAATCCAACCTAATGAAATGTATCCCAAAATCGACTCCTTTTACTGGTTAAAATGTGATGGTTTATAATGTTTTATAATGGAAACCATTAGGATATCTCAGCGAATGGAAGGTTTTTATTGTGGAAAATGCTAATTTAACTACTTTGCATTTAGTATTACATTAGCTCTGCCAATGTTACAGTATTACATTATTGCTGTGGTCTGAGGTGATTTATTCTGGCAGAAAGCAGGCCTTGTCCACCTGTGTGTCTGCCATTTTGACAGGCTGAAAGCGGACTGGCCGTCCAGCGTGACAGCTGTCAGACAGGCTTTTACTGGATGTGCACTCATACCTGGAGATGTTCATACACACACACCAGCACATGAAAGCACAAACACACAGATGATTCCACGTCAGAATGAGGCGGCGGCACAGAACATGACAGCGATCAGGTGACGAGTGAGAGTGTGTGTGACAGAGAGAGAAAGAGACAAAGCAGTGCAGTCTGGGAAAGAATGAGATATGATTTCTTTGAGCTCTGACACTGCTGGGCTTTCTTTGAGCTTCACAATCATCTGATGTTTCTGATTTTGTCACTTTGCCCATCGGTGTCAAGACTGAGGATATCGCATGAATGAATCCCACAATCCCATTAAGTGGTGGGAGTCCATATGTGTCAGATTATGTGCTTTATACAGTACGTGACATTTAAACCCCTGAGATCAAGCAGACGTGTTTCATCTGGTATTTCTGTCTTTGTTTTATTTCAGCTTCCAGTGGCAAATACCGCTAACGCTCGCAGTGGGAAACGCCAGTCACATATCAACTGAGACCATCATTTGGGTCACAAATAAATCAGGTATGAATTATGATGTGTTTGATGAATACAGTCACGATATGACTTTTAATAGGACTCTGGATATGGTGTGTGCTGTAAACACTAGAAAAAAAGTATTCATTTGCCTTGAGTACTAAAGAAAATACTCAGAGTCATAAAAATACTGGGGGTTTATGGCAAGAATGCTATTAACTAACTAACGAATGAACTAATTGAATTAACTGAAAGAACGAATGAATAAATTAATTAACTAAATAATTCATTTAAAAAAGTTCATGTAAAATAAATATAAATTCTTATAGGAGTTAAAAAATGCCCTGCACAGTTAAACTAAATGCTTAATACTAAATACTTACTGGAGATAATTTTGCAAATGTTTAAGGCGTTACATAGGACTGGCATGTTTTGTTTGTGTAACCAGGACCCACTCTTCTCTCCCGCCACCACACGACAACCTCAAAACTTAATGCAATTCTGAGTGTGCCTCACACAAGTGAGACAAACCACTTTCAGAAAACACACTCTTTCATTCCTCTGACACTTGCACCAGTTTGGTTTGCACATTTGCACCAGACATGTTCTTACGATAACTCCATATCTAAATAATAATAATAATAATAATAATAATAATAATAATAAATAATGAAGTGTGCTGCAAACAGAGAAGTGGGCTTGGCAAACCACCTGTAGAAACACACTTCTCTCTCTAAACCCCCTATTTATAATATTATTTATATAATTTCATAAATTTTCCTTCAGCTTGGTCTCTATTCCAGAGGTCACCAGAGCGGAATGAACTGTCAACTATTCTGGCATCTGTTTTAGGCAGCGGATGCCTTTCCAGCCACAACCCAGTACTGGGAAACACCTATACACTCACACATTCATTAACACAAACTCATACACTATGGCCAATGTTGTTATTCACCTATACTGCATGTCTTTAGACTTGTTGAGGAAACTGGCGCACTTGGAGGAAACCCACGCGAACATGGGGAGAACATGCAAACTCCACACAGAAACACCAACTGGCCCAGCTGGGACTCAAACCAGTTACCTTCTTACTATGAGGTGACAGTGCTAGCCACTGAGCCACCATGCTGCCCACACAATTTCATTTATTGTGTAAACGTGTAACAAACACAATTTGTAAAGTAATTGTCAAAATTGCATTTACAAAAGTTAAGAAACTCACCAAGGGGATAAATTCTTGTTCATTAATGATAAAATTTTTGACAATTGTCATTGTTTCAGCGGGGATCTCTCACAACATGATGATTTTTAATAATTTGATACAGAAATTTAAGAGACTTAATGACCATGATGAGCAACAGTATGTTTTATACATTGATTGACTGACGGATTGACTGCATGTTAGTTACTTCACATGAGTAAATGAACAAATACATACAAAAATATGAATAAAGAACTGCCAAACTACTTCACAAGCTTTCCTTTCCAAGATAATCATTATTTTAATAAGGCTTTTTATTCATTATAAATTCAGGTCAGATGCATCACGACTTTTTTAACTTCATTCATTCATTCCTTTTCTTTTTAGCTTAGTCCCTTTATTAATCCAGGGTTGCCACAGCGGAATGATCCAGCACGTGGGATACATCCACACACACTCATACACTACGGACAATTTAGCCTACTCAATTCACCTGTACCGCATGTCTTTGGACTGTGAGGGAAACCAGAGCACGTGGAGGAAACCCAAGCAAACGCAGGGAGAACATGCAAACTCCACACAGAAATGCCAACTGACCCAGCCAAGGCTCGAACGACCCAGCCAAGGCTGTCGTCTCTTGCTGTAAGACGACAGCACTACCTACTGCGCCACTGCGTCGCCACTTTTTTTAACTTCCCAAAAAAAAAAAAAATCGAACAAGAAATTATTTTGAATTAATAAGCAGTTGTTCAAAACATGCTCATAGCAGAAGTGTATTCGAGTCTGAAAAAAAAATTGAGAGTCCTTGACCTATAAAGTCCATGACTGCTGCCATAACAGAAAATTACATCATAATTACAAAGTACAACTTTAATTGGATTTCCTCATTAAATTTGAATAATTTACTGCCAAAAGTGAATGTATGTAAAATGTCATTTTATGAAAACATTTCAGCGCTTTTTACAGTGATTTACACACTCTTGCAGCAGCTCCACATCCACCATCATTATATGTGATTTCTTTCCTCTCCTTTGGGAGAATGAGGTGGATTTTGTTCGGATGGAGCCACAGCGAGTCAAATTCCAAGAGCAGGAATTGAATTTGTTCTGCGAGTGGCTCAGAGCTGAGGGTCCACTGATTATGAGAGCATTTAACAGCCTCCATTTTCTGCTCACCTTTCCTGAAAAAGAGGCTCATCAGGGCTACAATGCAGACAACCCAAAGTGAAGCGGAGACAATGACTCTTGGAGGAAACAGAGTCTGGAACGCAGAGACCCCATTTATATGCATTAGCTCACTGCCTGACTCTTGCAATCTGCTCGGATGCGCTCGGGATCACGATACACTCCAAAAATCCATCCAGTGCACGAGCTGGAAAGCACTTAACCAGTGCATTTATTTTTCCACGAAAAAGTATAAGGTCTGGCTGAAATATTGCAAACATGCTAGATTACAGATGTTGTACATTACTCAAATGCTAAACACATCATCTCTTCATGTATATTTTCGTGTAGAACTGCTGTTATGAGTTCATTCGAGTAATGATAAATAGTGATGGCAATTTTCAACACATTGGAAGTGTAGTCAGGCAAACTCTGTAAGTCCATGTGACAAAGTGAGCATTTGTTACTTATATTTAGGCACACGAGAAATCTATTCCCACAGAAATTTGCAAAAAAGTCAGCAAATTATTGAAATAAAAAATCATTCAAATCATTCAATTACTATTTATTTTCTTATATGTGTAAATATATATTTTTTCAGGTTTTATATTAATGTCACTGATAATATTGATTACTATGCAAATGTAATATTTTCCATTTTTGTATATATATATATATATATATATATATATATATATATATATATATATATATATATATATATATATATATATATATATATACATACATATATATACATTAGACTGCTGTTTTTGTTTTGTTTTGATTTTATGACCAATTCTATTTGGATTTGCATTGTAATGCTTAAATACAATTTTATAATTTATTTTATGTTAATGTCAAGTTTTTAGCTCCTTTACTCTCAACATCCTTCTGCATAATCTACAGATAATTCTCAAAAATTAGAAAAAATATGTGTAGAAATAGCAAAAAGTCGGATTCTGTCTGGCCCTTGTTAAATTTCATCAAAATTATAGATAAATTGTATAATAATGAACAAAATGATGTCATTCTAAGGTACTGATCACAAAGAATCATTTTTTTATGAGATAAACCTTTTTAAAATGTATTTCTATTGACAGTGTTACTGACACAGTTTATTTATCCAGGCACCTCACGTTTTAATCACATACTGCTCTTCGCATTTTTGATGGAGCGTTCTGTGCGCCTGCAGCTAAAAAGTCAACTCTTTGTAGAAAAAGTGCCCGATGTCACACACTCCAGACTGATGAAACAATGACTGCTTGGCAACATAAAATCTGTCTTGCTCTTTCAGAACTGAAAGTGCAGTGGTGTGATTGGCCTCTAAGACATGCAAATTTATCTCTGCACAAAAAAATGCTGGGTTGTGTTTGTGGTCCAAACATGGACATACCCAACCATTGGGTTAAAAAGCATAAATTAAATTGAAAAAAAAAAAAATTAACCCAACGGTAGTGTAATAAAAAAAGTTTGTATGGCTTAAAAAGCAAATCAAAACACAAGTGTCTAGGCCTGGTTCTCTCTCCTCTTCCTCAGTTGTCACTCCTACTTTTATGCTTCCGCTACTCAGTCAGTTCAAAAAATTCAAAAATTTAGGCGCACCAGACAAAATTTAGTCGCACCCACCAACAATTATGAGCACCGTTACTACCTGTTTTATATGAACAGATTCTATTATCTATTAACACTCTAATCACAACTAACAAAGAAACAAAAATCTGCATGCACTCCCCGGCCCTGCATGCACTGCTTGGCGTGAATGAGATGAACTGAATTAACAATAATAGGTGTGCTGTTCTCATGGGTGGTGTCTGATATTGCACAGATGATATTGACATATAACTTATTATTTGCATACGTCATCTTAATAGCAATAGTCTTTTCATGAGCTGCAATATTAGTTTCATCTCAGTGAATGCATGCTCTTTAGCGATGATGAATGCGGTGCCAGTCGCACGACTGACAGCATTGTGACGATTAAATGAAGGATTCAATAACGTTAGAACCTTTCGTGCTTAAAATGTGTAGATTCAGTGTCAAACACTGTTACCTGAAAACTCCGTCCCACCGGCTTTAAGGTGAATGGCTTTAGTCAATTTCATAGCGGACTTTAAACACTGGAAGTCTTTTATCCACTCTTCCAAAAGTGTAAATGCTGGATTGACATTCAGCACATGATCACTAATCAGATGTGGCATTATTTGTAACTTTAGTTGGTTTCTAAAACTAAATCTGTCAGTGTTGTTTTCATTCTCTCGGATCCCGACCTTTACGTTTTCGCGGCTGTAGCTCCCTGTCATCGGAACTGAGTGATTGACAGCTGATATTAACTAATCCATTCGGGTTCTGTTCTAGCGCAGTGGGCCAGTAAAAAAAGCTTGAAGGCAGGGCAAGCATTGCGGGCTTTGTTTACGGCAGCAAGTTGACATGTCAACTGTTTTAAATCATTCCTGAGCGATGCGTTTGGTGTTTTTAGGTGCAAAGATGCTTAATGCGCGAATGCCTCCTAATTCCGCGCATGTGGTGAATATTTTGTTGTGAAAACTAGTCGCACGACATCAAATATATGCACTTGCACAAATGCTCAAAAATATATTTTAAGGTCGCATAGATAAAATATTGGGCGCAATTTCGAGCCCAGGGGGCTATTCCATAAAGCAAGCTTAGAGAAAAAGCCAGGCTTATTTTGGTAAGTCAGGTTTATTAATGGCGGATTCGGTTTCATAAATCAAATTTACGATAGTTCAAACTTAGTTACCCTGGCAACTTATGCTGGGGAAACTAGCCTGGTCTGGGGCAGGCTAACTCTCAGGCTAAGTCAAGTTCAAGCATAATCAAAGTAATGTTAACATTCACCTGCCATAGTTTGATGCCATTTTAATTGAGTTAACCTCTTAATAATGATTAAAACGTTATAGTCACTTAATAGTAAATATATATATATATATATATATATATATATATATATATATATACCTAAATATACCCTACCTAGCAGTATACTTATAATCTAATGGAATTAGTTGGCAAATATATGCAGTGTAACTTAAATTCAACAAACGGACCATCAAAATAAAGTGTGACCATATATTTAAATTCATATAAGTTATTCCAAACAAAACAAATACAAACTACAACATTTCAACTATATTTGAGATTTTTTCAACTAAATTTTATATAGTTTCTGTTGATTTTTTTTTTTCTTGGTTATTAAAATTGTATTTAACATTTTTCCCCAACATATTTATTTGGATGTACTAATTTTTGCACTGTGATCTTCAGTTTAGTTTTTGTTAGATTATTTCTAAATTTTGATTTAGTAGTGAATAATTTAATGTATATGCACAAATATATTATTGTAAAGCATTCTGTAGAAAATATTAACTTAGAAGAAAGATCTGTGAGGGGTGTGTATATATATATATATATAGCATTGAACCGCCAACTTATCCAGCATATGATTTACGTAGCGGACGCCTTTCCAGCTGCAACACATCACTGGGAAACACATACACTATAGACAATTTAGCTTACCAAATTTACCTATACCACATGTCTTTGGATTTGAGGGGGAAACCGGAGCACCCAGAGGAAACACATGCCAACACGGGGAGACGAAAGTGCTGACTGATTTACATTTCTTAAATAATGACTTTAAAGCTGCAAACAGTGGAATAATCGGGAGATGATCCGGGCCGTGCAGTACGCTCACTTTAATGTAAAGATATTTTCCCACGGGGCGCGGGAAACACAAGTGTCAAAGAGAAAGCAGCTATTTGCAGCAGTTTCGGGAGCAAATTAAAAATCCCGCCGCTTGTGTGTGGGCGGCTCTTTGTTGCCATTTTAATGTGCTTACATTTAGCACATTTTGTATGTTACATTGAGGCTGCAATGCAATAAAGCTTTTCCTTGCAAGCAACAAATGGCAGTAAGCGCGCATTCTCTCTCTCTCTCTCTCTCTCTCTCTCTCTCTCTCTCGCACACGCGCGGTCAAGTACAATTTCTATCTATTATGACAAATATTTAATGTTAATAGGCCTAAATAATGGCTTATATTTTAAAATATATTGCTACATATGTCGCCTATTGAGACGATCTGCAATTTCTTGTCAGCCGTTCTCTCTTGCAAACCGTATTATTTGATTGATATGTTAAATTATTACATGTTTGAACTCTAAAAACTAATGTGGCTCACTCGCTGTGAACAGCGGTCTCATCTCAGAGCTCTTTCAGTTCTCGAAGTTGCCATGGTAGCACAAAACATAATCGATGTATCTATGATCGACCTTTAAGGTTTCACGACAGAAATGTGCACGAGCAGTTATCTAGACTATTTAAACTGAACTCAGACTAGTTAGATCAAACGATCTTCAACTTACTGTTATGGAACCAAATTAAGCGTGGATGTTTAGTTTGGCTCACTGAAGTCAGGCTTTTGACTTTAATCCCCACTTTTCTAAACGACTTTTATGGAATAGCCCCCTGCTTATGTCATTTTAAATGAAAATATGACATTGTTTGGGATGACTCATAACCAGGGCCAGACGGAATTGGCGGACGTTTTTTGCTATTTCTGCAGAGAATTTTGGTAAAAATCTGCAGATTTCTGCAGAATTATCATAACTAAAACCTTAATATGTTAAATAAATAATAATATCTTTTTAACTTGTATTTAATGTTTAAAATGCAAATCCAATTATATTAACTGTAAATAGTTAACTTTAAGTAAATAAACAGAATTAATGATGGGCTAAAAATCTGTGAAAATCTGCAGAAAATCTGCGGAAATCTGCGCGCGCAGATTTCTTGTGTGGGCCTACTCATAACCAAATCCATCATAACCTGTCTGTCTTTGTCATAGCAACTTAATATTACCAAGATAACAAAACTTGTCAAAAATCAGATTATTTTGAGGCCATTGTAAATGTGTCATGTCTTTTTTCAGTGAAACAAACTGAATTTGTCATTACACTCTCCCTTTAAGTGTCAATACTCTGTCAAATCATTTTTTAACGGTGTCATTAGTATTTAATGACATTTATTGATATTTTAATGACAGATTCAATTGTACCACTGTAGTTAAGGTCAAGAAATATAATAATGATGCTGTTATACAATTCATGACACAATTATAATGGCTTCATGACAGTCATGACAGATTTATGATAAGTTATGTTGTCTTGTCTTGATAATGTCAAGCTGCCATGACAAAAAAACACTGATAGGTTTCATTGTAATGTCAAGATGTCATGACAAAACATGATATGATTTATTTGGTTATGTCAAATGCACTTAAAGATGTGTAAAGGTGTATAACTGTGTGACTGACACTTAATGAGAGTTCCCATAAACCTCTCACACCATCATACACCTCTTCAAGTTGTCACAGTCGCACCCCAGACGATCGAGACTCAGAGATCATCAAAAACACACATATTTATTTACAAAACCGCACTTGGCATACAGGACTTACATGGAGGTTGACACTTCAATACCAGACAATAAACTAAACCAAAACAGGGGTATAAATCCACAGGACACGATTACACAGATTACAAACAGGGGTAACACAACAGGTGGAACTAATGATCCTTAACACACAGCGGGAAACAGAACAAAGGGGTCTCATGACATAAACACACACACATGGAACACGGCACAACATAACATCACATGACACAACACAGATACACCAGACGTGACACAAGTGTTACTGATTTTTTTTTCTTTTTTGCTCAAATTATGTGTGGCTACAGTGATTTTCTTTTCATGCTCATGTATTTACAGAGATGCACAGAGTGGGTCACATGGTTGGTGAGACGTGGTTGCTGGGCAACATCAATCAGACGGGCTACTTTAGAGTGAACTACGACCTTCACAACTGGAAACTTCTTATTCAACAGCTGATGAGAAACCCGACGGTAAAGAACTCACAATCCCTTTCTTCCAACTCTATGTGTGTTTCCATCACCCTTCAAGCTGTGCAAACTGAAACAAGCTGACTAAAAATAAACTTAATGGAAATTTGCTAAAACTCCCATATTCTGCATGAGGTGGTTCAAGCCATTTTATAAAAGTTATATTTTACAAAACTGCAATCACACTTTTTCAGATTTACAGATGGCCTGGTAAAAAGTCAACATTTAAAGTCACATGATCAGACTTTATGATGTGTTTATTTAAAGAAACTGCCTCTTGGACACATTGCATTACACAACTCAAAAAAGCTAGATCTGTTCATCTGGAAAATCGAATTATAATGTACCAGAAGGATCTAATATTGGGGCACTGCCAAGTATAAGGGGCTTTTATTGCCATCAATGTTTGGGTAACATGACTATGTCACTTCCCACATGGAAAAAATACTATAGTAAAGTGTAGTAAATACTGATGTGTTTTTGAACTGTACTATAGTAAAGTTCTTGAATTAATCGGTTGTGATAATTCTATGCTTGCTATGGTAACACAACAACTGTCCAAACTATCCAAGTTTTAGGAACAACAAATAATAACTTGACTTCTAATTGAACATTCTAGTGGTATACATGGTTGATTAGATTACGCTTATTTTACCAAAATAAAATATGATCATGCCCTGATTTTTTATTATATAATTAGGACAGTAAGGTCAGACTTTGCTTAGACAAAAGCCTTGTCACTTAACAGAAATAATGTACTGTACAGAATATAAAGCCGTGGTGCAGTGAAAATAACAATAATATTGTGTATGACTCCAATGAGCTTGGAGGACTGCATCCAAACATCTCTACAAAGACTCAAATAATTTTATAAAGTCATCCGGAATGGCAAAGACAGCGTTCTTGCAGGACTCCCAGAGTTCATCAAGATATTTTGGATTCGTCTTCAATGCTTCCTCCTTTATGTTACGTCAGACATGCTCAATAATGTTCATGTCTGGTTACTGGGCTGGCCAATCCTGCAGCACCTTGATCTTCTTTGCTTTCAGAAATTTTTATGTGGAGGCAGAAGTATGAGAAAGAGCGCTATCCTGCTGAAGAATTTGCCCTCTTTTATGGTTTGTAATGTAATGGGCAGCACAAATGTCTTGATACCTCAGGCTGTTGATGTTGCCATCCACTCTGCAGATTTCTCACACGCCACATACTGAATGTAACTTCACCAAACTTGACTGATTTCTATAAGAATCTTGGGTTTAAAAAAGTATTAAAGTAAAACTACAGTATTGAATATAATTTATCAGTTTACTATAGGTAATATTACATTATTCAGTTGCATTCATTAGCAAAGATGTGTAGATACTACAATATATACAGTATAATATACAGTAGTTCACTATAGTATAGTTCAAAAACACTATAGTATTTAATATAAATTATTTTCAAAGTATTTCTTTTATGTGGGCTTTGATTAAATATATGGCTGTGATATGAATGAACCTAACATCATTTGTCATTATGATTTTTAAAATGACTTATCACTAGAAAAGAAAAAAAAATGATTTAGCTGCAAGGCAATGGTAAATGGAAACATCATAATTTTGCAGTAGTTTTTTGTTTGTTTGTTTGTTTGTTTGTTTAATCACGAATGAATCATTGGAAAGCAGTTTTTTGTCAGTCTGTCATCTATCCTTTCTGTTTCAAATCATGTTTCCCCTTCAGTCATGATTCCTCTTTTCCTCCATCTCCTCATCTCTCATCCATCTGCCTGCTTTCTGCTGCATTATAAATGTGTGTGCTGTTCTCTTGTGGCAGATCATCTCTGTGGGCAACAGGGCCGGTCTGATTGATGACGTCTTCAACCTGGCGAGGTGAGTTGTGTTTGTTACACGGAGCCTCTGGAAACATGCAGAGTCATTCAGAGAGCCCGAAACCTGCACTAGAGATCCGTTTAACGTCCTTCACCCCCCTGCAGAGTCTAATTCAGCTTTATTTGTGTGCTGCTTTTTATTGTCACACTAACTGTCAGGTTATTTCAGGAGGTCTGTGACCTACCACTGAGAAAGTACAAAGTGACAGCGGTGAGGGAAAACTCTCAGAGTATAAAAGCCATTGAGAGCAAGTCTGGATTATTCAGCACACTCACACACACAATCACAAATTGGTAAAATGAAACTCATCTCTGTAAATTTAGCTATGGTCAGAATTAATTAATGAAGTCTACGCATTATTAAATGAATCTATTCAGACTCATTGTAAGAGTGCTTATACAACCAACTTTATTATAAATTCTGATTATAAATCTGATTATAGAGCTGATTAATGAAGACACACTTCCGCACACTCCTTTGTACAGTACTACCATGCTATGTCATTTGTAAAATAATACTTCTAACTACTTACATCAAACATCTTTCGCTATATGTATTTTCTTTAGTAGTAAACTTGCTCAATAGTTCACCTGGTAAAGCACTGAACTTTTCATGAAACACGTATCTGTGTGCTTAAGTCCCATAAAACAATTTGATAGCCACAAATAAATACAACATAAAATGGCATGCTTGGATTTTTATTGCATGTTCTGATCACTTTAGGGTAAGGTTTAGTAAATGTGGTATTTTCAAATGTGGCAAAACACTATATTTTTGAACCTCACTCATACACCATTTGATTTTCAAACTGCAGATATATGTAGTGGTGTAAAGTAATGCATTACAAATACTCACATTTCTGTAATAGTGTAGTTTTTCCTCAGAAATTGTACTTTATTTAAAAAAAAATTACTTTTATTTTTACTTGAGTACATTTTTCTGTACTTTATGTTGAACTTCGTTATGTTTGTTTGTTTTTTGTCTACATTGATTGGCTAAGTAGAATAATCAGTGCCGTGATTCCCGTCCGATCAAATTACACATAGAAAAATCATATCAGACAGATCGACTTGAAGACATGGACGCTTTATAAATGCAGCAAACATGTACAGTGTGGAAGCATAAAAACTGTACAAAAAGAGGCAAAATCATTAAAACTATGACTCGAAAAATCCAAGAGATTCTTTAGACTGGTGAGAAGATAAAGGATGCCTATTGTATGATGACTGAAATCACAGAATGGCCTTAAACAATAACTAAATGCACTACAGAATGTTACGTTTTCAAACACATGCACAGGCTTGGTTGCAGCACCAACTGCTAGACACTTGTAGCTTGCAAAATAAGCATTGACATATCGTCACAGTTAGATTTGATCTCACATTTTAAATGTATAGTCCATGAATGGCAAATAAACTTACACTTAAAAAATACACCCTTAAAAGAAAATGGCTGTGAACTACACTGTTAATTTGCATGGTATAAGGTGGTATAATTTTCACACCATAATACTCACTACTCAAGTACTTTTAGAAGAGCTACATTTACTCATACTTTGAGAAGTATTTAGAATAGAAATAATTTAGAAATAATGCTGCCATAGTCATTTTTTATCAGTTTCTGAAAAAAACTATACATTTTTTTTTTGTTCCACTAATTGAAAATATCACTTTCAGTTGTCTTTCATTTTGAAAACTTAACTTTAAATACAAATTCGTTTTATTTCTGCATGAATTTTCTCAATTTTGTCAAATGTCAAAGAACAGACTGGGAGCTTAAACCTAAGGTTATAGCCTAGGCAGACAGTGCAAATACATTTTCATCTTCTTGGGATTTCAAAAGATTACATCATGACTGACAGATCAGTATGAAAGCAAAGTGTTGCAAGACTCAAAGACTTGTTCAGTCCTGGTATTAAAATGCATCTCGAGTGATCTGTCGCCCAGCAGAGATACTGTTAAAGATTCCAAAACAGTCTGTAAGCTTTCCATATACATGTATGTGTTAGTCTCACAACTTTTGACACCACATGCTTTCATAACAATCTCAAAATAGCACCACCAGAATAATGTTCATGTTCTATTTGATCTTCTAATGTCAGAATACTAACATTGAACCTGTGATATTCATTTACTTTGAAAGATAATTATTATGTTCCACTTATAATTATAGTGAACCTTATCAATCGAAAATAATTAGCCAATTAGCAGCAAATGCCACCTCTTTTAAATGTACAGTTTATTCTGTCAAAAAAAAAAAAAAGACAGAAATTTGGCATCTGGCCTTTGGAAAGACCTTAATCTAAAAGCTAACACTCACTTTTTTTCTGGTCAGTTTAAATGGATTGTTATAAAGCCGTCCATCACACTAGAAAGAGCAGTCAGATCCAGTCAACTTCTGACCGTTCATTACTGACAGATGCAGCTCGTGTACTGTTAGTTCCTTTTCTCCTTCAGCCTGAAGGCACTATTGAAGAAAAAGCCTTTAGCTCATCAAGAATAGACCTGTGGTGAGACTATTCAGCCGTTACTGCCATAGTGGATAATAGGAAAGTGAGGTAAACCTCTGCGCTCCTGCCTTTTCACTGTTGCCTCATTGTGTAGATCCAGATTCAAAGCTTCATCATTAGCTGGAGACTCTTATACACACGTCCATTGAAACAGAAATGATAAAAGTAAGCGCCAGAAGCTGTCATTAGTCCCTTTAGGAGCGACTGCTCTCCCTCAGGTCCTCTCTGTCATTCTTTCTGCGTTATGAAGTGAATATTCAATTGCGAGCAGCTTGAATGCTAAAAAAAACTAGTCATAAGTTTGAGTACCACTGATGGACTTTCTTAAACATCGAACGCTGTATATTCTGGAGCTGCTTTGTTTGTTAAATGAATTCAGTTTGGACAGTCATTTTTACTCTTCCACCAAACTAAATGAGGAAGTTGCCAGATGCTCTGCTAGCATTAGCGCTGCTGTTCATCATACCGCAGCGACAGGCTCGTCTGCGCGGCTCACGTTGAGCTAGACAGGGGTTTAGTGGGCATGTGGAGAATTGTGTTTTTGGCCACAGATGTTTCCTAACCATGACGATTCAGTCAACTGATGACAAACCCGCAGGGAACTGTGTGTTTATTGCCATCACGTTGAGCTGAGAATGGAAACCTGTTCCTGCTGCGCTGTCGTACGTCATGTTCATTTAGCCTGTTTATTCAGCTTGGCCTTGTTTACCGAAGAGCTGGATAATTGAAAACTAACGGGACTAAATGCAAATCCTTCAGTTCCTCAGCTTAGATTTTTTATTTATTTTTTTCTGGTTAGTGCATATTGTTTCTCTCTGTTGTTGTTTACAGCTACTCTTAATAAAACTGCAGATGCTAACAGGACGTCTCATTCAACCTCAGGGCTGTGGAGGTGTTTATTGGCTCTTACGTACTCAAGAAGCGGAAATGCCAACCTGTGTTAAAAACAGCATCAGCGTAAATCACCATGTGTAAAATGTCTCAGTAAATTGCTGGATGATAAAGAGTTTTCATATGACAGAGGGAACTGAATGCCTGAAGTGATGTCACCTAATTAAATGCCCCTGGTGCTCATGGGAATCATTCACACAGATCAATGCAGCCGCACAAAGCTCAGTCAGCCTTTATTGTGATTATGAATTACTGGATCAATTGAGAAGAAGAAAGCTGCCGTTAGCGGAGCCTGGTTTGAAACTGAAGATCATATTTAATATGCATTATTAATGGAGGAATATAATAATTGGGTTAATTTCATAGTTTTGCAATTTTACAAAAAGTATCTTTAACAGAGATATTGGCATATGCAGCATAAGAAGAAATAGAGAATTGCATAATCTCAGCAATCTGCTGTAAAAAGACAACACCAAATAAGACAACACGGCAAATAATAGTGCTAATATATGCAGGGGAAATCAGTTAAACAAGGCACAGGTGAACACAGTCAACATAGACCTATATGCACATTAAGTGTTTTTCAGCCACCGATAAACTTTCAATGAAAGGTTAATGTTACTATGTTCAATTTCATAGGGTTCCTTTTACAACATCGACATTGTAATGTAATATATATATATATATATATATATATATATATATATATATATATATATATATATATATATATATATATATATATATATATATATATATATATATAAATACATATAATATAAATACATATAATATAATACAATATAATATAATATAATATAATCATTTATATAGTCTTAAGCGTAGTTTTTCTTGCGTAAAACAATATGAAAGACTGTTAAATGTAAATTGAAGATTGTTCCCCTCCCTTAAATATAAGATTTCAGCTCTTGCCATCAAAAAGACGTTTTAGGCAACCTTAAGTAAAGAAGAATGTGTATCAAAATGTCCTTTTTGCCAACTGCCAATAGAATTTTAAATACTGGGTTTTAAGTATGAATAGGGTTTTAATTGAGTTTTTAATGTGATTTATGTGATGACAATGAATGTTTTTCTGTGATATGTGTAATGTGAACACTGATGTGGTTGTATGGTAAAACCAAAGATAAATTTCCACTTGTGGACAATAAAGTAAAGTAAAGTAAAGTAAAGTAAAGTAAAGTAAAGTAAAGTAAAGTAAAGTAAAGTAAAGTAAAGTAAAGTAAAGTAAAGTAAAGTAAAGTAAAGTAAAGTAAAGTAAAGTAAAGTAAAGTAAAGTAAAGTGCAAGCGGATTTGCAAGTCAGGAGCAGCAGGCGAGCTTGGAAACTCCATTGGAAATACAGTGGTAAAATACATTTTCACATTATAAATACATGGCACAGAACAATGGAATTTAAGTGAGTGGTTCTTGTCTGGTCTAATACCCATTTTATATAATATCTTAGTCAGGTGGTGAAGAACACTAATTTTAAAGAAAAAAAAAAACCTTAAATACAGCAAATTTGTAATGGAATGACAGCTCACTGGAAGTGCTTAATCTGGCTAACTGAAAATTAAAAGTCCATGTGTATATACTCTATTGACACTTTGCAAAGCTTCGTCCTTTTCAGCATCAGCTATGGTGACCCCCCCAATTGGATTGTGCTCTCTCCAAGGAAATAGTGAATAATTTCTGTAAAAACTACATACTGTTTTCAGACTGGTTTCAATACAAGGAATATACCAGAGCAT
Organism: Danio kyathit; assembly: GCA_903798195.1. Taxonomy (NCBI): domain Eukaryota; kingdom Metazoa; phylum Chordata; class Actinopteri; order Cypriniformes; family Danionidae; genus Danio; species Danio kyathit. The sequence continues at coordinate 28,287,019 of LR812522.1, read as the reverse complement.
CTTTAGAATCTCTCAGACTTAGTTTGAATCTACATTTTGCTACCTTAAACTTCTCTAAGACAGATGAAAGAGGGAGCTGCAACTGACCTGATGGAATGTAGAGTAGGGTATCTCCAACCACCTCAGCAGGTGCTTGTTAATTTTCCTCTCAATGCCTTCCACAGCTGTTAGAGGAAACTCATATACAGTACTGTGAGGAGGCAAATTAGACTGGGGAAAGGCCATGCTGGTACAGCCAGGATTTAAACTTTCCAGAAAGTCTGAATCTATCAATATTCTTCAACCAATCCTCTGTTTGCCCAAGCACTTTATAGGGCTCTCCTCAATGGGTGGAATTACCTCATGCTGAACAAGGAGGCCAAATTTGCTTGTTACCCCACCCTCCTAACGACCAGAAATATGGACTTCCTGGCCTTAAATGTCAACACTGCCCATGTGGCTACACTTTCCAGAGTTTTTGAGTACCCAACTCACTTGGACATGTGCCATGGTCGTTATGTTTAGATCATCCATAAAACTCTGCACCACTGCCTGAATCACACCTGACTCCAGAGCAGGTTACTTTTTAAACATTTGATGGAACTGTACTTTAAAATGAACACATGTATGTATATGTATGTGTGTGTGTGTGTGTGTATATATATATATATATATATATATATATATATATATATATATATATATATATATATATATATATATATATATATATATATATATATATATATATATATATATATATATACACAATATATATATACACATACACACACCCACACACACACACACACACACACACACATATGTATATAGTAAAGAGAAAAGACAAAATATGTTTGCAGTTAACAATATCAACAAGCCAAATATTAAGCCACTAATTCTATAATATATTGTTGTGTTACTTTTGCCCTGTTATTTTTGTCTGTACAAAGGGGTTTCAAAGTAACAATGTGCCATTTATGCCTATTATTATTATTATTATTATTATTATTAGTATTATTTATGTTTTAAAAAATGTGGTTTTAATGATTTAATAAAGGTATCAATCAATCAATATACTGTATTATGTATTCATATTTGTATATGCGTTGTACTGAATATACTTTATTTGATTTCATTAAAAAGAATAACAAAACAAAAACATGTTCTGATACTGTGGCAAGTTTTCCCCTCATGTCACACTAATTTTAGTAGAGAGTGTGTTTAAGAATCATGAAAATAGCACTAGAGCTTAGAGATCTGCACAGGACGGTTTTTATAGTCCCGCTCCTGAGAAGGTTTTATTCCGCACCAGACCAATCCTGCTGTATATTCAGTCTTTGTTCACGCTCTGCTTGCTTAGAGTAATTTTCTACCCGATCCAACTGATCCTGCTAAATTTAGATCTGGTTTCCAAAATCTCACGAGATCAATAGATCAATAGAGAGCAATAACAGATAAAACTGCAAGCAGTGAAAGGATTGTAGGCTAAATGTCAGTTTTGTTTGCCCCTTTGTGATGAGACATGAGTGCCGCCTTAAACCTGAGGTTCCAGTCTTGTGACTGCTAAAGGGTAAAACTTTGAGGTATTATCACATCGCGCAAAGTTTTTTTTTTTTGTCTTTCCAAAAGACTCCCATATATCAGACTTGCCTGATGTGGGTTTACGAACAGTAAACTGACTGTTTTCTAATGCAAGCTGAACGTCCTTCAATGACAGCGCAGCTTAAGTTTGCTCGGCCATGGTAAAGCCTGCTTTGAGGACCGTTATGCAAATGACGCTTGCACAGACTGTGCAACAAAAAAAAGCATGTGCAGAAAGCACTGTTCATGCATACATCATGTGTAACATTCATGGCTGTACTGGTGCTCAATAAAAATGGGGAAATCACAGATATGCTGTTCCGATATAACGTCGGAACTCGAGAAAGCTATATTGTTAGACTGCCCGCTCCAGTTCAAATTACACCAGAGTTACCGACCGTCACTGCATGTTTTTCGGAAATGTATTATTCGGAATGCAGACCTATACTAGAATGCAAAAATAGCAAATCATTTTCTTATGAAGATTCTTTTTAAGTGCTTGTTTGTTTTGATTTTGGTGTAAAAGCAGCACTATGCAAGTTTTTCGACCATGAAATATTGTTTCTAAAATTATATCAGCTGTTAAATAACTTTTAACTGGATAAATTCCTCTGCTGCAGCTACCAGATCAGCCTCCTGTACCCACAGTGTGCGTTAGGTGTTTGCTTCAGTTTTCCTAAACTACATCTACTTAAGTAATTAACAGTTACTGTTAACAACTCTTAGTCATTACTGTGATCTAAAACTTGTCTTAACGCTGTGTTTTGAACTTCCATAGAAACACAGATAAGTTTCTAACTTCACATTAACATCAGTATGTTGTTACCATAAAGACTGTAGTGCTTTAAAAAAACATCACAACACTTGCTGACAATTCTGTTGCATTTCACACAGCAACAAGAAAGAACTGAAAAAATATACTTTCCCCCCATACTTCTGTCCTTTGAAGAAAATTAATTATATATAAAATATATATATTGTGTGTGTCTGTCTATGTGCAGAGACTCATTAAAGTCTCACTGATGAAGCTTCTTAATAGGTCTGTTTGAAATGTTCTGCTCAAGCTCAGGCTAAATGAGTTACAATTACAGCCCAATTTAAAAGTCAATGATTTATTTAGGAGTCTCTTATGTTACTCATTAGTTATTTCAATGTCAGCAGCATTTGCCTTGTTTAAAAATGAAACACAGCTATTGCATTTTGATTAAAAAATAAAATTGTATATTGTATATTACATTTTCTCTGTGCTATCCCATTGACATTGTGTGTATCATGATTTAAAAGTGATCATAAATTAGTATGATTCTTTTGATTAGTACAAAAGAAGTCATACATTACTTGGATGGCCAAAAGCAGTGAAAATGTCAGTGCCTCATAATAGTTTTATGGTAATGTTCTGATCTTTTCTTTTTAATGGCTATTTCTAATGAATAATTCAAAAATAAAAAAGGAAATGACGATTTTCATGGAGAGTATGAACACAATGACCTTATTCCAGTGGCTACTGTCAAAATGGGGTAATAATTGAAGTATCAGTGAAAGCTATTAGGAAGTAATGATTTTAAGTTTGTTATTTTCCATCTGAAGTATTATTTTTCTGTGATTTAAATTTAATTTAATAGTGATTCACTTGGCTTTCAAGGCATATTTTTTCTAAGTTATTAAATTAATGTTTTCCTGTATTTGTATATGGAAAAACAATTATTGTGCACATTACAATTGTTCTTTCTTATTACATCATAATGTATAACTTTTTATATTTTTTAGTATTCTAAACTTTCTAGATGGACCATAGTAAAGCTCAAATTGTCTTCTTTCCAATGATACCATAATAATGTTTGTAGCTCAATGGAGTCAAGAACTGTTACTATTTAAAGTTAGGTAGGTGTAAATCCCCAGAAGTGAGTGCTGACTAACAGGTTTTTAATCAAGTGGTAGCAACTAAATGCAATTAGACAGAGAGTCAAAAAGATTTGATGAAGTTCAAACCAACCAAATCCTACTGGGATTTTAACGCATAACCATCTGTACCAAAATACCATATACGTTTTTTTTTTTTTTAAATATATTATTATTAAACCCTTTAAATATAGCAATATTCTGTGCTGAAATGTCTATAAATACTGAACCTTAATGAGAAACCCAACAACTAATATGCGCATGATATGATTAAGCTCTTGACGCAATGCTGAAACTCCATCCTTTATATCTTGTGTGCACATTAATCAAGAGAATATACATTGAATATTTCCATGTAATCAGTTTGAAAGAATGATAGATGATGAGTGTCTAGATTTTCGGCATCATTATAGACTGATTAATTGTTTATTATAAACTGTACAATCATGGCTCATTAGATGAAATTCTGTTGCTTAGTTCTGGCAAACTGCATCTTGGATACAATACCTATTATTGGCAAAAGTTTCACAAACACTTCTATAGCCACATCTGTATAAAATCAAGCACCTTGGCATTCAGACTGTTCTACAAACATTTGTGACAGAATAGGTAGCTCTCAGAAGCTTAGTGGACTCAACCGTGGTGCTGCTTGAATTTTAAAAGCTACTAAATATTCTACATTCAACACTTATTGATATTATAATAAAGTAATTAATCATGCTTCTCCGTCTGGCGATCTGATGGATGAGTCTGAGTTTGGTGTTTGCCAGGAGAACAGTTCTTGCTTGACTGTATTGTGCCAAGTGTAAAGTTTGTTTAAAAGAGAATTATGGTGTTGTGGTTTCTTTTATTTTTGGCTTGGCATTTCTTAGTTTTAGTGAAACTAAGAGGGAGTTTTAATGCTTTAGCATACAAAGACATTTTTGACAATTACCTACTCTCAACCTTGTAGGAACAGTTTGGGGATTCCCCTGTAAGAGTGACAATTATCATATGCATTTGTTTATATTGCATATCTTTTTCACCAAGAAGATTCATACAGATTTCAAAGGCAGATTCTGCTAAGATCAGGGACGGTCTAAGATGTGTGTGTACCTTAGAAGTTTTGTGATGTGGTCATATGTTGATTGGTCAGTTTGACTGTCTCAGTATTTGGGCTTACATGGCCGAGGAAGAGACAAAACTGGATTGTAAACTTTGCTCTTTCTCTTTTCCTACTCTGGAGCCTTTTTCACTGGCTACTGCTATCTGGCTCTCTTTTTGGCTCTTACTCTCTGCTCACCCTCCCTCTCTCTCAGGTAACCTTAATTCCACTTAAGCTGGGTACGATTAATATCATGTTTTTATCATATCAGGTTTTATAATTTATACGGTTATTCATTTATTTTTATTTGGCTTAGAACCTTATTTATCAGGGGGCACCACAGAAGAATGAACTGCCAACTATGCCAGTTTATGTTTTACGCAGCGGATGCCCTTCCAGCTGCAACCCAGGATTGGGAAACATCCATACACTCTCACGTTCACACACACTCATACTCTACAGCCAATTTAGTTTATCCAATTCACTTATAGTGCATGTCTTTGGACTGTGGGGGAAACCGGAGCACCAGGAGGCGACCCACGCCAACACGAGGAGAACATGATTTATACAGTTATTTTGTAAGTAATTCAGTGCAACCATAGCAAATTGCTGTCAGTAAATCATTTCATTTTCTAGTGTTTGTAAATTACTTTTGACTTAAGATTAACATTTGATTGTTCCATATTGCAATGCAATACAATCACATAATAGCAGCGCTAATATTTCTATTTTTGATGCAAGATTGAAAAAGGATAGTTTGACTATAGAAATGTACAGTTTTTCACCATCATACTGATAACTTTTTAGTCATTCGGCAAAACTACAGTTCAAACCGCTGTGGTTAAAACCAATCCTTAAACCCCTTTCCTTACCTAACATGACAAGTGACCAGTGCAAAAAGCAAGGTCCATAAAGACATGGATGAATGATTTTGGGGTGGAGGAACTTTACTGGCCTTCACAGAGTCCCAACTTCAACCTACTGAACACCTTTAGGATGAATTAGAGACTGTGAGACAAATGTGCTTCTAGAAGAATGGTCAAAAATCCCCATTAACTAACTCCTAAACCTTGTGGAAAGCCTTCCTAGAAAAGTTGAAGCTGTTATAGCTGCAAAGGGTGGGCTAACTATATATTAAACCCTACAGATTAAAGTTGGGAATTCATTAAAGTTCATGTACTGTACTATTTTTTTTTTTCGATAGTCTACAGAACAAACCATCCTTATACAATAACTTGCCTAATTACCCAAACCTGTCTAGTTAACCTAATTAACCTAGTTAAGCCTTTAAATATCACTTTAAGCTGTATAGAAGTGTCTTGAAAAATATCTAGTAAAATATTATTTACTGTCATCATGGCAAAGATAAAAGAAATCAGTTATTAGAAATGAGAAAATGAGAATGAAAACTATTATGTTTAGAAATGTGTTGAAAAAATCTTCTCTCCGTTAAACAGAAATTGGGGAAAAAAATAAACAGGGGGGCTAATAATTCTGACTTCAACTGTATATAGAACATATATAACATGGAAGTTATTCAGATAAAAAATATGTATACTCTATATTTACTGTATATTATACTTGTACATTAAATAACAGTTAATATTACTTTCTACAACAAAACCTCATGTTTAATTCAATGTATTAAGTTCGTGTCGTACAAGTAAATAAAACTAATTAATCAAATGTGTTTAAATAAAAAAGCAAAAGTTAATAAATAAATGAATAATTGAAATAATGTGTAAGGGTTAAAGGGATATAGAGGGATAAAATGTAAATATACTCGCTGTGTACTCATCCTCATGTGGTATAAAAACTTTGAGTTTCTTTCCTATGTTGAACATAATAGAATGATATCAGTTTACAACATTTTTCAAAATATCTTCTTCTGTGTTAAACAGAATAAATGGTGACTGAACTATCCCTTCTGCAATATATAAACAGGGTGTTTAAAGATGAATAGCATGGTTCATTACGTTAATTACACACAAACCTTGTATAGTTTGAGGTAAATCTCTTCTCAGTTACACAATAATATATTTCCTTTGCTAGATATTCTAAATACAGTACATTTGCTACTTTGTTTATGGGTACATGTGAATGTTGAGATGTTGAAATGGTTTGTTTTAAATTCTTCACAGTCTCAAATAATTCTTACTAATGTTAATGCAAATCGGTTTCTCTGGAAATGTTAAAACCTCCTAGGGTAGCAGTGGGTGTCTGTGAGTAACTGTGATTAATGTCCCAATTAAATGTGTGTTGGGTGAATCTGTCCCCGGGAATTTAATGAGTCCGTTTCCAAGTCTGATCACTTCCTTTTTTTTCTCTTGACCTCTGATACAGAGCGTTTATGTGCCCTGCATGGAATTATAAGAAATGAAGATTAATTTCAGGCATTATGAGTCAGAGGAAGGCCTTTAACGGGAAGACCACGGCGCAAGTGGAACATAAATATGAGCTAAACTAGATTTAGCATTTTAGTAGTGTGCTTAGGTGTGCAAAAACTGATTGCTGTACATACACAGTGTCTGGTGTGCCCACAGTCCACCACTGTCTCTCTGTACTGGACACAAAAAGCAGACATTTCAAATCAATCTGTACTTCATTTGAATGGCTGTGCAAAAACCTCACTCTCCTAGTGTAAAAAAGCTAGAGGCTATGGTTTAGTACCTCTGTTAGTGCATCTACCAAAGATATTCTGTCATTAATCACTCACCCTCAGTCATCCCAAACCAGTAAGACTTTCGTTCATCTTTGCAACACAAAATAAGATATTTTTGATAAAATCCAAGAGTTCTCTGACAAATAGACAGCAAGGGCTCAGCCTTTTTTATATTGAAGTTATGAGCATACTTTCATGACTTCTTCAATGTTAGTAAATGTCTGACGCGTATATTCTTGTTTGAATAAATTTTGCTGGGCAAAAAAGCAAGATGTTTAGAGTAATGGAGATCAGCCAGTAGGAGCAAATACAAACACTCTACATACTGTACTTCAAGATGCACACTACTGACTAACCCTAAAAGTTATGGTCTTTAGAGTCCTTGTCAGAGCATACAGAGTCTCAGGTTTGAATCCCACCCGAGGCAGTGCTAGCATAGATAGTAGGGTTACATTGGTGTTGTAAACTTAATAAGAAAGAGTTTTAGGGGACAGACTGTACTTGAAGCCAGGCAGCAGAAGCTGTTTGAGTAAACCCCACTCCACTTACTTCTAGAGATGCCCTACCAACTGATGTTAGAAGCGGCGGTCATTTAAACCCGGAACACAACAAAGTCAAAGTACTAGTGGCAACAAAATCTGACTTTTCTGTCACCTCGCGCTGGCTGTGTCTAGTATTATCTGGACCAAAAAGCTTAGCATAAACACACCAAACAGATGGCTGAACTGAGAATGTACGTTCAGCACCTGCATGAGATTATGTACAGCAGTGGTCCCCAACCTTTTTATCACTGTGAACCAGTCAACGCTTGACATTTTTACTGCGGCCCAGGTGGTGGGTGTACATAGATTGCTAGATGATCATGAACCATTTTCACCGAGTATGACAAGCTGACAAAACATTGCTGCAACTCTGATACAAGTTTAAGTAGAAAATTAAAAACTACTGCAGTGTTTGTCTGAGATAATGAGTCTACCCAAATTTGTATAGTCCATCCAAAATATAAAGCTGATCAGTCAGTTCTTGTCAAGTGACTTGCGGTGTGCTTGGAGCATTCTGTAGATGTTTTCAACTGGGTGGTGCACCTGGAAGGCACGAGCAAATCTAGCCGTGTGCCACCATTAAAAAAAAACAACTTGCGCACAGAAAAAACACAATATGTGAATAGCTGCCATCATTTGCAATCTCCAGCAGTTGATCTTCTTGCACAGACATGCTGGATTCACCTGATTTGGTGACAAATGGGTTGCGGATCCATTCCTTTGCAGTTTGTGGGTCCTTCACTGGGGCTTTTCCCTTAGAAACTTTCCAAATACGTCTGTTTCTTACTCATTTTGCTAGCTTGTGGGTTAAATTTTGGTGCTCAAGTGACCGAGATGTAGTCAAAAGAATATGGTCATTTTTCAAAATAAAATATTTTTTAAAATAAAAGATAGTTTAGACTCAGATAATAAATAAAATTGAAATAATTAATGATTTCTTCCCCGGTGCCAGTTGATTGGGGGTTGAGGGTTGCAGCATTTTCACAGTACTTCTCACTCATCACAAAGGGATTCACTTGTGGAAATATGTCTGATAATCTGACAATCTATATCTTTTGTAAATATGTAAGATATGCAAAGAAATGATAGCTTTTTTTGTGTTCCTATTGACCTGTGTTGTTCAATTTCAGTTGTTCAGTTTTGTCACTATAGTTGTTGTTCTTGGAGTGGCACGGTGGTGCAGTGGGTAGCGCTGTCGCCTCACAGCAAGAAGGTTTCTGGTTCGAGCCTCGGCTGGGTGAGTTGGCATTTCTGTGTGGAGTTTGCATGTTCTCCCTGTGTTCACGTGGGTTTCCTCCGGGTGCTTCGGTTTCCCCCACAAGTCCAAAGACAAAGGGTAAGCTAAATTGAATCTGTAAAATCCGTAGTGTATGTGTGTATTTCCTGGTCCTCCAGGTTGGGGGTTGAGCGTTGGGCTAACGACCCACTTCATAAAAATTGGATGTTAGAAGAAACATCAACATGGTGTGGCTAAATGTCAACTTCGATATAAACGGCCCTGGGAGTAAGTAAGTTGTTGTTCTTGTCCATCGATTCATAGCAGAACAGCCAATCAGATTGCCCTCTCATGCCAGAGTCAACTGTTTTAATCCTGCATGGATGTGTGCAAATATAGTCAATGGAGTTGGACTGATAAAAATGTATACCTTTAACATGGTGTACATTTTTTTTGGATGAAATGGTCTGCCAAATAAATGCATAAATGTAAATCTGAAACTTCCCTAAGAATGTATTTGAAGTACTTTTGACGCATATAACTTCTTTCCATCTTGTGTTAGGTCTCCAGAATGCTATGTGGTTGCTAAAGTGTTTCAATTCTGAGCCTTAGCCAGAAAAAAAAAGAAAAAACCTAAGCATTCTCTTTCAAGAATCTTGGAAATTTAGTCTCTCTTGCGTTTCTGCTCTGAGGATATTGGCCACATTCACTTTTTCAGCTCTCGTGGGAAAGTTGTGGGAGTTTCTAAAAAGGCTGAAGGGAAAAGTCGGTAAGAAACGTGGAATGAAAATAAACGAAGAAGGCACCGATGTGTGCCCTAGAAACACGGTCTCATTTGACTAGAGCCCAAGGTCCTGCTGTAACACATCTGGGATTTGATGCACTACTCTAAATGACAGTCAATGTGTGCCGTTAATGCTCATGTCTGTATTTTAGAAGAGAGCTTATGTTTTATGGATTTATGCAAATTGAACATAACTGTAGCCGTACAGGAGAAGCTGTTTTTTTTTTTTTTTTTGGATTCTTTCAGCACATTATGTCTCCCCACGCAAAGCACAATGCCTGGCAGTTATTCCAAATGAATAATGATGAACAAAATGAACTGTTTGTAATCAATTGTTAACAATGTGCCAACCAAAGAGGTAATATGAGTAAAAATGTGTCTTTTTTTCTCTTTCTTTCCTCCAGAGCTGGATATTTGCCCCAAAACATCCCCCTGCAGATGATCTCCTATTTGTCTCAGGAGACTGAGTTTCTGCCCTGGCATGCTGCTAGTCGAGCGCTTTACCAGCTGGACAAACTCCTGGACCGCACTTTAGACCACAGCCTGTTCAGCGTGAGTCTGACCTCACATCAGTTTGATGAATATTGTGTTTTAGCCTTGTCTAGTGTGATAAGAGATACAACTGATATCAAGCAGCATGACTTGAATGTCTCGACTCACCACAAGACAAAACAAACTTCCTCTGATCATCATCTAAAACCAATAAAACCCATGAACTGAAAACATCCAAAACTGATAATCTTCCAGTCCACAATATTTCCAAACACATAAAAATAAAACTCGACCATCAGCTGTGTTTTAAGGTGTATTCACACAAGGTAAGTTTGCCTTAAAATGAGCCAGGAAAAAATTGTCCACCCTGCCCCACCATACTGCACTCACACTGTACTTTGCTTTCCAAGTATGAAGATTTATGCATCATTAAGATACAATTCTTAGGGGATAACATGTTAGAGAAGGACTCTCGTTTATTGCTATGGAGTACATTCTGTAATTAAATTGTGGTGTATTATTTTAAATCATTTGGGACGCAGTGACACAGCTGAACAGATCCACCACTCTAGTAACTCATACATTTTCAACACATCATGCTGCACATATTAACATAGCTGAGATGTTGAAGCTGAAGTGCAGTGAAGAGTTTGTATCTTTGATAAAATATAACAATTCTTGTTCATTTACATGGTAAGAACGAGTTATAAATGCATATGGAATGGTTCCTTAAAGTGACTTCAAATCTAAAATTTCATGTTCACCCCCAAAAAAGCCAGAGTGCATTTGGGGGTCAAACACCCTCACACACAGTTCAGATAATGGGAATACACCCTTATATGTCAGGATATTGTACTATCATACTACTCAAACTTGTTCTGCTGTTATGCCAAAATATTTGCATTTTAGATCATCCACAGTTGTGAGATTTGTCCTGCATCCTCCAAGTCTTAAACAGCATCCCACATTTACATTTTAGATATATATATTTTTGGCCAATATCACTATTAAAAGTATACTAAATATGAACTAAAACTAATATTGGCTCTAAATATCAATTAATCCAACTGTCATGTTCTAGCTATAATTGGAAAAATAGCCAAACATCGTATACAGAGAAAGTTTGTTTTTTGTTTTTTTCCCCCTGCAAATGATGCTCAATGTATTAAAAATGATCATGCCAGCTTGGACTTCTAGATATATTCTTCACAAAATAGATCTTTCTTAGAGCTGCCAGATGAAGTTACAGTGATTTAGCTAAAATGCAGGTACTAGTTTGCCATATTTAGATTTAGCAGACTGAATAGTCCCTGTGAGGTATCACTGTACGTCTCAAACCTGATCAAGCTCAGTGCCCATAACAAATTACAAGCTTAGTACAGTGCATACAGTACACAAGGTGATTTTAAGAATATTGTCAATCAATATTTACATAGGCCCAAGTGTCCCACATTTTCCTGCAAAAGCCACATCTGCTGTCCTGTAACACACTGAAAAATAAATGCTAGAGTCCCTGTGAAATGGGTTTGATATCAGTATGTTAGTAAGTTTCTGTAAAATAAAAAAATAAAGAATTTTGGATGCTAGTATCATTATGCTAGTCTCAAGGCTACCTAAAATCTAGTGTGCTCCAAAACAGTGACAAAATTAACATTAATAAGATATTAAACATTTAAAGCTTATACAGTGTGTCACTTCCGCCTAAATGGATTAACATTTTTTTTATGTCCCTCTTCAAATATTATCATATCCAGTCAACTTTTTCTCTAGTATCTGACATGTCCTGCCTACTTTTCTTATGTTAGTGGCTATTTTTGCCGCTCTGACTTCTATTAGAACACCATTTTTTTCATGACAGAATTCTTAATTGTTGGTGTTTTTTTTCCTCTAGGGAACTGGTAAAATTACTGTTGATCACCAGTTGGCACCATTAACCCTTCAGATAGGCCTGTGCCAAAAAGATTTTTGGTTTTTAAATTGAGTTTTTTTACTTATAATTGTCATTATAATGGAAGTCAATGGGGCAAAAACATCCACTAACATAATGAAAGGGTAGTAAAGTTGCTCAGAGTGTATTGAGTTTTTGAAAATTTCAAAGCATTTTCCCAAAATAAGATTTGTCACCAAAATCATTCCATTTACCGAAAATCAGAGAAAGTTGTTGCCAAATTAAGGCCCCGTTTACACTAATGCGTTTTCGTTTTAAAATGCATAAGTTTTGCTACGGTTACGCCATCCGTCCACACTACGCCGGAGTTTTCGAGCCCCGAAAATGGAGCGTTTTGAAAACGCTGGAGAGGTTGTTTTCATTCTAAAACGCTGCTGCTCCGTCTCATTGTGGATGGGGGAAAACGGAGACATCGAAAAATGGAGGCGTGGCTGCTGAATTCGCTACCTGATTGGGGCTTATGGGTCATTGCGTATCCTCCCCCTATTTGTCAAGCCCCTATCACATGACTAACGCTACCGGAAGACGGCAGACCAGCCTTCACTGTAAACAATAACATTGACACAGAAATGGAAGCGTTGTTTGCACTATTGTCCGTTTTAGGCGCCATTGTGCAGTTAAACTCTGCCTTTTTTTACTACAGCAGCTCCATATATTCGCAAGAGGCAAGCTATTGTTCGAGCACTCGCTAATCGCTCGCGTTCATCGTTCAACCAGCGTTTGTTGACTAACAATAACCAAATGCCGAGCGAGACACATGCTTCCTGTTTATACTTAAACGCGCATGCCCAGAGTGAGTGAATGGTCACGTGATATACGTTTTTGGTGGAGTAGTGTGGACGGAGATATGTTTAGAAATGCTAGACGAAACGCTAGTATGGACGCGGATCGTTTTTGATCTAAAACTAGTGCGTTTTAAAACGAAAACACACTAGTGTAAATGGGGCCTAAGACTCAAAATCACCCCGGAGTGGATGAAAACATCCCCATCAGCACGCAAATGTTAACCACTCTCCCTGGCAGAGCTGTGACAAAAAACAAAATGCTATTATCTGTATTTTTTTAAAAAGAGGAAAAGGGTACACTACATCCTGTTGAAATACGACGTGTGTATAAACACTGACTTATCTACGACAAGACCCAAAACGGCAAAACACAAGTAAAAGTAAGTCTACGTGTGTATACAACTAGAAGATTCAAAACTAGACCTATTCCACACAGTTACAGTTTTTATATGCTTAATAGTTTTATATAGGGGAAAAGCAATTTGGACAGTGTAAATATGGTTCCTTTGTGGTGAATTAAGTCTGGTTTCCTGTTAATATCTTATGAACTACTGCAGCGCATAGTTACATGGTCCGCTTCAGCCAAGAGATAGATGGCACCACAGACCCATGCCATATGTGCAAATCGGCAAGGACCACAAAACATATTGGATTTATTTGAGTGAAACAGAATGTCACATTTTAAAGAAGAGAAACGATCAGACAGTCTCAGCATGACTATTATAAATTGTGGCTGTCATGAGTCAGATATGCTTTAATTCAATTATTCTGACTTTCAGTGCTGTGACATAAATGAAACGCTACTGGACTGTTAAAAGGGGGTGGGGCTACTCTATTTGCCACCCTGTTTTCATGTTTCAGTTCAAATGATGTCAAACGTCAAACAAAACATTTAATTTTAAAGTACCAAAAAAGTATACTCTGCAATATGTACACTACCTGACAAAAGTCATGTTGTCATTTCCAATTGTAAGAACAACAAATAATAACTTGACTTTTAGTTGATCATTTGGAAAAGTGGCTAATTTTCTCTGTTGAACTGCATCCCAATCATCACAAATGCTGCAGAAAACCCAATGGAACCTGCATATACCCAAGATTCACACAGAAATCAGTCAAGTTTGGTGAAGGTAAAATCATGATTTGGGGTTACATTCAGTATGGGGGTGTGTGAGAAATCTGCAGAGTGGATGGCAACACCAACAGCGTGAGGTATCAAGACATTTACATTCTCATTACATTACAAACAACAGGAGATTCTTCAGCAGGATAGTACTCCTTCTTATACTTCAGCCTCCACATCAAAGTTCCTTAAGAAAAGAAGATCAAGGTGCTCCAGGATTGGCCAGCCCAGTCACCAGAAATTAACATTATTGAGCATGTCTGGCGTAAAATGAAGGAGGAGGCATTGAAGATGAATCTAAAGAATCTCGATGTCCTGCAAGACTTTTGTCTAAGCAAAGTCAGACCTTACTGTCCTAATTAAATAATTAAAAATCAAGGCATGATATTTTAATTTTGGTAAAATAAGCGTAAGCTAGAGGCCTTTGCCTTTCATTTAAGCCACTTTTGATACCAAATGATCAATTAGAAGTCAAGCTATTATTTGTTGTTATTAAAACTTGAATAGGCGACAAGACTTTTGTCAGGTAGTGTATTTTAATATGATTTCAGAGTCTTTCTGTGTTTTTTTGGCTTCTATCTTACCTGTCCATTTACTTTCAAAGTCATCACTTTGTTATTCAGAACCTCATTCGCACACCTACCCACAATCCTTTGGTGTGCGTGAGTCATTCCTTCCCTCTACTCTGCAATGGATGAGCCTTTAGTGTCCACAGTGAGTGTGTGATGAATTTAAACGTGTCTCTGTAGCTCTCCTTACCACGTTGACTGTGATATGCAGCAGATGTTTTGGATGTAATTCAAGACAGGAAACAGCTGGAGCAGTTTAGTCAGGTGTCTTCTAATCATGTGACCAGGTGTCAATCCGAACCTGTGTGTTGGCCAGTGTGTTATAGCCTTTTTACACACAAACATCGTCATAATTCATCAAATCAGAGACAAAACAATGACACATCACTCAATTGCTGCAGTAACAGCTTGACAAACACTCATAATCAGCTCTACCGTCACCACAATATTAAAAAACAATGTCCTCTGCCTGCTTTTGTAAGAGTGTGTTAAGAATTGAATTGCTGCATAGCAGGCTCTAATTGTGATCATTCACTGGTCTCAGTAAGAGGGCATGAAGGAGAGCAGTCGTGCTAAATTAGCCATGACATTACCTGCTGTGACATTTCCCTTCACCATATGGAGAGTCAAACAGAGACACAAGCACACACTTGTTCCACTATAACAGACATTTCATTGATTTCATTGTTTATTCTATCAGGTTAGTATTTCAGTACCTACTCCTACATTCCCTTATAGAAATGGGGGTTTGCAAAAAAAATTTGAGTCTATTTGTACCTCCATCAGCAAATTATATATTAATTAGTAAATATAAATAAGTATCGAAACAGCATCCTACCTTAAGTCCCACTACAGGATTTTAAACCTGATTTAAAATTGATAAGCAAGTTAACAAGCTCGTGCCTAGCAAACTTTATGTGTAAACTACTCAACAACATATCAAAGAGGCTCACTGACATGAATACAAATATCTAGTACTGGTGCAATGGTACAGATTGCTCATGGATCAGTTGGTATCACTGTTTTAGGGTCACAGTTTTGACAGTTTTGTATATAATATGTTCAGTAAACAAAATAGGACATTGTCAAATAAAAATAAAGAAAAATTATATCTACAAGCAAAAGAACAAATGAATACAATATAGCAAACATACTAATGACATAATCTGCTTTCCGATTTTCCAGGTATCTAAACGATATCTTTAAGTCTATCCACAAATCAAGCAAACTTTCTCTTACAGACAACACAATTTCTGGAGAGTTTACGTTCTAAGGCAATACCAAAACCGATTGAATACTTGTCAAGGTGGGCGCCTTGAGGATGAATGTTTAAATAACAAAAACCTAAATTAAATTAATGTAAACACGGATAGTGATATACAGTAGGTGCATCCTAAATCCATACTTATGCACTATTCTACGCCATTTTGTAATATAAATAGTATAAGTGCATTCACACTGAAAACTATAAAAAAATAAAAATAAAAAAAATAAGTGCACTTTAAATACCCGGATGATGCACTTATTCAATCTGTAAAATGAAGTGTGGAATGATTAACACTTCACGCACTCAACGACTGCAGATTTGCTCACTGGATTACTTTTAATGATTTTGGATAGTGAAAGCAAAAGAGTGATTATGCTGCTCCCGATGGTGAATGCGGTTATACTCATGTCAGGTATTATTTGGTAGTTTGGTCATTTATTTCCATTTGGGACGACATTACATATATATACTATGCTGTTGAGTGTGTAAGTGCATAAGTACATAGTGCATAAGTGTATAGTGTGCCATTTCAGACACAGCTAGTGTGTGCTTCTGGTCCCACTTAAGTTTGCACACTTTTAAAACATGAATAAAAATGGCATGAATGACTGAACACATGACACACGTTGTTTACAAATAGTGACTAGTGTTCATGGTGTGCATGTTGGTGCAGTTGGTTGGGTATACAGAGTACAGATTCTTGGTTGTTGATTAGACGTGTTGTTAGATTCTATATGAAATGTATGGCAAGAATGTACCAATATGTGGGTAAAGAATGAAACAGTTTAATTATTATGATTATTTTCTTATTATTTTATCGAGAACTGTTGCACCTCTAATCAAAAGCATTAAGCTTTCCAAACTTTAGCCCTCTCTGATTGAATATCTTCTCGCGGAGTGCCATTTACCGATCTCAGCCCATTGACATACATTCAAACATGCACAGAGAGAGTTCAGAAAGTAAAAATAGGCAGAGGGAAAATAAAAAATGGATTTTTACATTTAAATGCAAAACCGAAAAACGCAAATTACTTATGCATATTGAACCATAGGGTTCTGTATATAATAATAATTCATAATATTCTGCTGAGTATTGTGGCATACCTAATATTCAGCATGCCAAATATCTGGACTGGTGTGCTGACATCACATGCTCATTAGGTGCAGTGACAGGCTGCAGCCAATGGGAGAGCAAGTGATGAGTTGACCATTTAGTTCACACAATCAACATAAATACCTGTGATTGGCTAAAATGATCGTGGATTCATGTTCCCCACTCAGCAGAACAGTTTAAAAGCCACGTCTATAAGCGGATATCATGATTTTATCAAGTACGATGCAATCCTGGATTAACATCTATGTTGATCCTGAAACATAATTTTTGTTTGAAGAAAGTAATCCATACCTATTTTCTACCCCTAAATCCAACCATAACTGTAAATTATTCCCAAAATCACAGGGGAATAATAGTTGGATAACAATCATGTAGAAGTGCATAAACCTAACCATAAGCCTAAACTTAACATAAACGGTAAACATATTATTTAATTCTGATTGGCTGACTGGAACGTTGTTCCAGGATCAACATAGATGTTGATCTAGGAACAAGTCCTACTCTGTGAAATCAGGTTGGCGCTCTATAAGCTAAACCATGCACATATATGAGTGATCTGCTGATGGATCAGCTGATTGATTCATATGCTCTAGTGAACGCTTTTAAATCTTCAACCAACTACTGCTGAGCACTGGTTGGCTGCCTTTCTGGTGACTGGTATTCCATGATGGCACCCCCAATGTCGCTCAGGACTATAAACATAATTATGCAAATATATATGCTTTATTAACTAGTGAGGTCTGGCTAACTAGTCTATTTTCAACAAATTTCACTACATTAGTGAGTGAGGACATCTCTGAATTATGAGAATTGTTTGGATAAAAATAGTATAACCTGCGCACATGTACAAACGTATCGTGGTTTAATGATTTTCTTTGTGTTGCTTTTTGTTCCATTCCTCAGGATTATGTTCTAAGACAGGTGGAACCAAAGTATCACAAGCTCGGCTGGCCAGCCACTTCCCCTGACGGCTCCTTCATGCATTCAGCTTATCAGACAGAGTAAGTCTTGCATTTCATCTTTCTTGAATTATATATTGCCGTTATAAACGTATATGTAGTTGAAGTAAGGACACTGGATTGCAAAGTGTAAGCCATACATTTTCCACCTCAAAGAGAGGGAATGACCTCAGCAGACGTGTATTAAATTTTTTATTTTCCTCTTCCTGCTCCTGTACTTTCCTGCTGGTTTCCGGCCCTCTTTCCTCCTCAGAGAGCTACAGAGAGAGGTGATCATGCTGGCCTGCAGTTTTGGAAACAAACACTGTCACCGCCAGGCTGTTTCTCTCATTTCAGACTGGATTTCCAGCAACAAGAACAGGTGAGCAAATTTACAGCATAGCTTATAGTCGAGCTCAGTGATTCTGCTAACTGTCCTTAAAGATTACTAAACTAACTTAACAAGCAAATTTGTTTAAGACTTAAAACTTACTGTATTAGACTGATTCCTGCTCAGTCTAATCACAAAAAAAAAAGGTTGGTTACTGTTTATTATGTTCAACCCTCCAAACATTCATACAGTAAGATTTCTTTGCCAGGTGTCCATGGCAACACGCATTTGTTCATCTAATTTGTTTTCCCTGCTGCCCACAGCAATGTTCACATGCATGTACTGTATGCAATATCACACTGGCAAAAACCCCAGGCCACCGGCAGAGACTAATGACCAGAATGGAAAATAAACACAATTGTGGGTGTCTGTTTGTGTATCTGAAGAAATCATGTTAGCCTGCACGAGATATTGTGTTTGCTCAGTTTTTAGGAATAATTTTTTTTTGTCCCTGAGCCAAACTATTGGCCGCATGCCTATAAATACATGAAAGGCCACACACAGTTCATTTTATTCACATTGGCAACCTCAAGCGCATTGGAAATTCGCTTGCTTGTTTCAAAATCGTGACCTAAAATTGACAGATAGACCTTAAATCTACACACAGATGCTGTTTTTTCTCATAATATGCATGACATGTTGACCTTGGCTTCATATAATGCGTGTTTAACGATTTATTGAGGTTGCAAATGTGACTTGAGTCTCTGTGATAGCAGTGAAATGCTCCATTAACAGATTTTTTGCTTATATTTTTTGCTTCTAACATGTGAAATACACCCTCAACTGAATTAAACCAACGCTTGACCTGCTAAGTCAGTGCTCTAGCAGTGGCTCTAATTATTGCCCTGTGGAGAAGTCTCTGTACTGAACACAATACTTCCTACTAGATGGATCATCATATGAGTTTAGTTTAATCCACTGGCAGACATTTAGAAAGATGAAAGTTGAGATATTTTCATTTCTGAGGCATTTAGGGGATAGTTTTATCCAGAACGACTATTAAAAATGCTTTAGATGCTTGTGTAGAAATGTCAAACTCAACAGATGGTAAGAAATTACTTGAAAAGTGCACCTGCTAGAAAACCTGTGATGTCTTTCTGCTGCAGTAATTTTATGTTATTAGTTATATCTTCCTTTTGATACTTGTGAACTGCATTTTTCACATTGTGTTGTTTGCCTCTGACCTGCCAGCTGAAGTTTGAGTCTGCCAGATGTGTCCTTCAGTGTCCTTTCTTCAAAATGACCTCTAGTCCTGCTGGGATAATAAAAAGATGATGTTCAGTTTGATATTCAGAAATGAGCACATCATAAAAGAGCAATGTGTTTGACCTTTATGTATTTTTATGGTTAAGGTGACGATAATGTCATAGGAATGACCTAGCAGAGTTTATGAGCTGCAAAGAGAGGCTTCAGATCACTGCACAGCAAAAGTCAAATGCTGAGAAAACCTCCTCATGTGTTTTATTGATTAGAAAAGAGAAAACAGAATGAACATAAGAAACAAGACTAACTGTAAAGGTGGCAGAAACTGAACAAGCTAAATAACAATTTTAAACTGTGTTTTAAACAATAAAGGCTCGCACATTACTTTGAACATCAACTTTGAACATGAGCAAAAGTGTCTCACATATTTAAGGATCTCTTAATAGTGTTTTCTTAATAGTGTTTCCACGTGTCATGGAGTTTCTAAAATATTCCAGTGATTGAAGTTATATTATATTAAATGATCTATTTGTCTAATTCATGGAATATCAGTGATTTTCTGAAAAATTACGTATTACTACGGCTCATCAGTTCAAACTCAGCACACTTAAAGTGACGATAGGTGAAAATTGGCATGTAAAAATGTGCAAAAGCAAAACAGGTATTTTTAATACGTATTTCACTGCTTATCATGCTTTAAAACTGCTTGTTTTTCTATAAGTCATGGAAATGTAGCTTTTTCCTCTGTGAAAGTCAAGGAACAGTCAGGGAATTTGACATTTGGTTTAAAGCTGCCTCCACATTGTCAAATATAATAAGAAATCATATATTTATATTCAGGTTACAATATCAGAAGTAAAAACTAAATTTATGACTCGTGTCTTCTCCTATTTTCTTGCTGAACATATTACAATTCATGAATTTTCCAGATATAATTGCAGCTAACATGAAGTCACAAATATTATTCTCTAACTATGTTTTGGAAATCAGTAAAACATCCTGCCATTGGCAGTCATAAACAAGACATCACCTTCTCAGGTGTGAAAATTTCAGTCTATACACTCCAATTGGATGCGACGTGATTTCATATCTAACTGAAGGTGCTGTTGTCGGTTTCGCTACATGAAAACTCCCAGAGGCTCAGACGGCTCATCCAGAATCAGCAGGTCTTTATTGCGCTTTGTTTGAGCAAATCAAAAGTTCAGTCACTGTATCGCCGCAGCTCCTCCTGAGGTTTAATGTTATTTCTTTCTGTACGAATATTACATGCATCGCCTCACAGCCTGAGATGCTTTTCTCTCCGTGTAGCTCCACTATACTCAGCTATTCTTTTCTCAGATTTATAACCGGATGATAGCATGGGTCCACAGAGAGCTCTTTCTTATGACCGATATATCGCCAGAATATATATATTGCACTGTGAGTTACTTTTGAAGGTCTGGAGTGAGAATTCGGGTCATATTTTCACCACTCAATTTATGATATAAACACTCCCAGTCCTTTTTTTTCAATTTAACAACATAAAAACGGTGGACCAAATGGAGCGGTTTTGAGACCGATCGCAGGAGTGCGGTCCCCTCACCCACCAAATTGATTGACAGCTGCATATTAACATGTCTCCGTAATAACATGTATGAACATATCAACAAGACAGGATGAGCGCAAAGCAACCGGGAATAAAAGTCTGTTCAGTTTGCTAGGATCATCAATCATCATCAAATGTGATCAAAAGTGAGTTTTACAAGTTTAAAATGTTTTAAAACAGTGCATGTTTGTAATGAATTACAGCGAAGATGGTCTATCAAAGAAGACGGTCACACTTTATTTTGATGGTCCGTTTGTTGAATGTAAGTTACATTGCAACTAATTACCATTAGATTATAAGTAGACTGTTAGGTTGGGGTTAGGGTTAGGGTTAGTGTAAGTTGACATGTACTTGCAAAGTTTCTTATAGTCAGTTAAATGTCTGTTGAAGGACTGTTAAATGTCAGTGTCAACAGATATTAAGCAGACAGTCTACTAATGCTCAAATGGACCATCAAAATAAAGTTTTACCAAGAAGACGCCTTAATTCCGGTTTGTTGACGTTAAATCAGGTTTATTTTGTACATTAACGTAACAGATATCCATACAGCAGTGGATATAAACCTGTATCCTGTCACATTTGCGTGCAAAAAGAGTACAAAGCTAAACGTGCGCGCTGTCTGTGTGTGTATCTGTGTGTGCGTGAACTTTGTAACGACATTGTGTGTGACTCATCGTTGCAACTCCACAAGAAATGCAACAAATACTCATTGGTAAAGGTCTTACTGTAGTATTTCTCACAAACGTTAGGTGAGATCTTATTTCTTCGTGTCTGCCTGTTGTCTGACGCAACCAAGGGAGGAGATTGAGGCATGCTGACATGCACGTGGAAATGGTGGGCGTGAAGGACTAGCCTTCAATGCGCAGTGCACAAAAACCGCTACCTGATGCTAAGAGCTACAAAATAAAAACTTATGAAAGGTATAATAAAAAATCTGATGGGTGTTTTGAGCTGAAACTTTACAGACACATTCTGGGGACACAAAAGACTTATATTAAATCTGGAAAAAGGGGTAACCTAGGTGCCGTTTAAGCTAAAAGTCTATTTTTTTTGTTTTTAATTAATAGACTTTTAATCAAATCTATTTTTTAAAATAATGTGTTATTAGCCAAACTTGTCTATTTTGAATATAAATGTGCCTTCAATCAACATTATTATTATCAGCAAAAACAATTTGAGAAGAACCAGCAAAAGCAAGTACAACTAATAAAAACATGCAACATACACTCACACTGTTTTTCATTGATTCTTCTGGAGGTGAAAGATTGGCTTGTGACTAGCTATCTTTGAACAACCCCAAGGGACTTCACTGACTCCTGTGAAAAAGCATGTCTTCAGAAAAACCTAATTCTCAGGAATTTAAATAAGAATTAGCCGTAAACACAATGTAATCTAAAACTTGTGAATCTACAGTAACTCTAAGTAAATATTTAATGAACAGACACTGAGGAATGCTAATCACCTAAAGCATGCAATGTCAAGTACCAGCATTCTTCACATTTTCCCCTCTACTCTAAAAGTCTACATATTTGTGTGAAAGAAAATCAGTACAGTTGGATCTACTTTGGTATTTACCTCAAAATGTGTCTAACTATAAATGTGTTTTCAGCTCTTGTCTTCACTCCGTTCTTCAATCTTCTGTCTCACAGGATTCCACCCAACGTCCGGGACATTGTGTACTGCACAGGTGTTTCTCTGATGGATGAGGATGTGTGGGAGTTTATCTGGATGAAGTTTCACTCGTCTACAGCCGTCTCTGAGAAGAAGGTTCTTCTGGAGGCCTTGACCTGCAGTGACAACATCTTCCTGCTTAACAGGTCAACCAACACTATTACACTTAAAAAAACAAAAAATAGGTCTAATAAGTTTCTGTAGCATGACACATTTATCAGCTAATTTAAACTTTGTTTAAAATAAATACAAATTTAGCTAAATCGATGACATCTCTTTACTATGCATTGGCGGAAATCCCAAGGACGGTGGGGACAGGACAAACCCCAATCCTGCCACCACTTGAGGGTTGTCAAACTTGTCCCCCAACCCCCCCACCCCCCCTAAAATTATGATTAAAAACATTGTGTATTGTAAATAACAATGTTTTATACTTAAATGTAAATAGGTAGTAAATCAACACAAAAGCAAACAGATTTAGACAATTTTGAGTCTCTCTCCCTTCCCTCGCATTGGTTCAAATACCAGATTTCCACTTTTGTACATACTTGGAGCAGTATGATAGCTGTTGAATTGGAAGTTGGGTTACATTTTAAAGTCAAATTTTCTGCCCTCTTTACAAATTGGTCTTACAACATTTGTTTATCGCCCACTTCTGTTAGAAGACCCCTGCCTGCACCAATCATTTTATTCACTTCAAGCTTTTGTCATTTCATTGAATGCAAGAAGTATCTGGAGTTGTCTGGAGCATGTACAGCTTCACTTTGACTATACCCACTTGTTAGTTTGCAGTCTACTGTACCTCATGAAGTAATTCTATTCAGTCCTTTCCTCCACATCCTGCCACTCACAGCAACAGAGCGACTCTCACTCCTTTGATGGGGCAGTAAAGACAATGGCTGCTGTAGAAGCTTTCTCCACAAATCTCCATGGTGTCTTAAATCCTGCCGACTCAATAGCAAGATGAGGACGGTGACGGATTACACCCTGTCCAGACCAGACGAGGATCTCACAGCCCACACAAATTCTGAAGCAGTTCTCTCAGGATTCACTGCTGGTTTGACATCTCCATTTATTCAGTTGCAGTTTGTTGTTTTATAGATGCACTGAGAGAAAGAAACTTGGCCATATAAAGAGACCCTCCATGACCCCTCTCTGCAGTGAGTGTTCAGTACTCAACAGGCAGATTCCTGTGGGAATCTTCAGTATGAGATTGTGGAGAGGGATCTTGCCTTGCTAGAGGGGGAAGACAAATAGAGCCACATTTAGCAAGTACACATTTCAGTGCTCTACATCCAGATTTAATTTTGTTCATGTTTAGATACTATTCATCATATTACAGTCTGTAAGGATCCTTTTCATTTTTTTGGATGCTGGTAATTGCCTTCCTTGAAGGTAAAATCAATGAGGCTTACAAGCTCTCTGTAAGCCAAACCAAAATATAACACATTAAAGTGAAGAAGCTGAATCCTACATTTAACGGATACTTTGGAACCACCATTCTCCTATAAAATTGAGGGGACTGTTCCAAAGAAGTTAAGGGCCTTGGGGGGAGGGAGATGGATGTGAAATATGAGAGACTCCCAGAAAAAAAAACATCATTGTTGGCGGGTATGGATTTGAGACCAAAAGAGGATCAAGTCAAATCTGACTCAAATCTGAGTCAACGTTCAAGACCAGAAAATTATTAAGTTTACAAAAAGGCCAAGACCATATGTGGATCAAAACCAGAAGAAAGTTGAGGCCGAATGAAGATCTTGGTCAAAAGAGTGTTATATTTGTGCTAAGACTCAAGTCTGAGAACCACCCACTTCGAATGTTATCACTCGATGGAATGGGCGTTATCAGTGGTTATCAGTTGATAGATATGGGCCAGTAGGGGCCTTCTGTGCCTACTTGTAGGCTCAGAAAGCTGTTATCATCCATCCACATGGTTAATCAGCTATACTAATGTAAAAAGGGCAGGAAGCACGGCCCTGAAGGCCCCTATGACCAACCCTACCGTAGTCTCCCCAATGGTAAGTTTCCAACTTAATGGACAGTGACAAGCAGAATTAACACAGTTTAAAAAAAACTAAATTTTATTTTTTACATTTACTATTTAAAACATTGAGCTCAACATCACAATAAAAATATTCCCTTAATTGAACAATTTCCTAGTGGCAAAAACACCAGTTAAGGATACTATGCCAATTCTGTACCCTTTAAGGCCTTACTCTTCAATCACTATACCCAGACGTTGACAAGTTTATAATAGACCAATGTATGGCCGTTATTATTCTAGAACAAAATACATCAATGCAAAAAAAGAAAATACAAACACAGGCAAATAATAATAATAAAGACAAGATCAATACGATAACCAAAAAGTCCATACAAATATACATTTCACACATAGACAGCATAAACCAAATTAGTAAAAAAGTTATCTGTTGTTATTCTAGAACAAATACAACAGAAAGAAAAATACAAGAAGCTGTTATTCAATGTGTCTCACTCCAGCATATAATAATACACAAATAGGAACCACTACATATAACCCATAATCAATGAGAACAAAATCACAAACCCAAAAAAACTAAATATAATAAATGGTACACACTACCAACCACACAAATCAAAATATTAAATGCACACCAAAGCCTTGGTACCAATAAGCAAGTGTAATGTCACATAATTCCTACAATAATAACAACGACACCAACTTCTCAAAAAAAAAATTATAATAATAACAGCACATGGTAAAGGAAAGAATACAAAACAAAATAATAACAACACTCCATACAAAAATCACATCACTCAGAGAAAGTCACAAGCACACTAGACTAATGATGCTTTCCGACGGCAATGCACACAGGTGGTTTGAAAACTTGTGTAAATTATACAAAGCCAGCACACATGAATGGGATACCGAGGATGTGGAATTTGAGGTGCTTACGTTCAAATTCCAATACACACACAGATAGAAATACCACTTCCGAATAAAGCCAGATGCCACTCAAGCTACAGCAAAGGAGCAGCTAGCAGACTCTGCACAACAACAACTCCTTACAACTCTTTTCTTTTCCCTACAAATCCTCTAACACAGAAGACTTACCTTCGGAATTAACTATACGTTGTACACCATAAACCGGCTGCGCCCAATCAAGTTAATTTCCGACAGCCACAACTGTCCTTAAGAGAAAAATACACTCATTTAAAATTGATAATCCATTTCATCTTACTCACGGTTTCCAACATGCTTTACTCACTGGAGGGCTAGTGGAGAGAGTCCCATCAACAGGTCAAAACAACAAAATTCCAACCAGAGACGGAGACCTCACCTGCTCCTATAAAGCCGTGACCTGATTAGCACGCAACGCAGGCATTTAAAGGGCCAACCAACTACACTATCAGAGAAGACTCCAGATCCAGATTTACATTACTGTGACAATTGGGTTTAGGGTTAGGGTAGGGGTAGACGTTAATAAAATAAAATCCATGGGAAATTTTATACATAATATAAATAATTCTTGTTAACTTCCGGTCACAGCCGTATGTGATCTATAGCTGATTAACCATGTGAATGAGTGATAACAGCCTTCTGAGCCTGCCAGTAGGCGCAGAAGACCCCTACAGGCCCAAATCTATCAGCTGATAACCACTGATAACGCCAATTCAATCGAGTGATAACATTTGAATCGGCTGCCAGAACAGGGTTAAGGCAGCTAGCACTCTGCAGCTTTCACATGGTTGCCCACTGAATCTAGGCAGGGTTGTGCCAGGTTAGTACCCGGATGAAAGGCCACATGGGAAAACTAGGTTGCCGCTGAAAGAGGTGCTAGTGATGCCAGCTGGTAGTGCTCACCCTGTGGACTGTGTGGGTCCTAGTGCTCCAGTATAGTGATGAGGACACAATGTATAGCATAATATTACAGTCAAAACCAAAACAAACTTGGGTCTGAATGAAGATTTTGATCAAAAGAGGGTTAAGTTTGAGTTAAGGTTCAAGTCAATATTATAGTGACACCATACTGTCAATGAGAAACTTCAGATAAGACTTGATTTAAAAAATCTCTGGATTTCTTTAGAAAATTCTTCGTATCCTGGTCAAATTTGCTCACTGGCCTCTCTTCATTGTGTTCTCCTAACCATCCCATATCTACTGGCAGACTGGCAGACTATCTAACTATCACTCTTACTCCTCTCCACCAATAAGCTGGTGTGTGATCTAAAGCAGAATGACGGCCATTGCATCATCTAGGTTGATGCAGCACCTGGTTTGTAGGCCAAGATTCCAAAATTCTGGGTCTTGATCCTTAATAGGAGAAAGTGACAATGATACTGACTCCTTTTTTTGGTTACAGTCTTGACTTTGACTCAAATGAGTTAGTCCCGACTACAACACTGGTAACTGATTAGGACTATGTTTTTTGACATACTGTAATTCTTGATCGAGGAACACACTGCATTTGGCGGTCAGATCATCTTCGCTGGTACAGTACTTTGAATCTGGTTGCTAACTTGATTTTTTTCTCCACAACACAAAAATATCTGAATATTAGCAAATGATGTGGTGCTACAGCAGCAGAAGTGATGTGCTAGTGTTGAAGTGTTAGACATCATTGTTAGAAAAACACAGGCGCTAAAAACACTCATGTGATAATTAGAAACTGGCACCAAGGGCTACAATGCATAGCATTAGCATGATGTGATAGCCACACTGCTGTGTGGAGAACAGTAGGAAAAATCTACTGTTGACTGTCCTCTGAGAATATCTGAGAACCGTGTTAAAGCATTCCTCCATGATATAAAAGTGTTTACCACATTTATTCACATTTGCTATATACTATAAAAATCTTCTCTAAGAATTGATTTAAATTCACATTATGAAGATCTATTTACAGTATATAGTTGATCAGCCTAATCAGTAAGTTTCATATATTCTCCTAGTTTCAACTTGCTGTTGCTAAAGACCCGTAATTCTCTCAGTGTGCATAAATGAACATGAATCCACGCTTTACCATCCCTAATGTGTCCCATTGGATTTGTATTGGGATTTCCATCCCTTTATTCCTGCCTATCTGAACCGTGTGATTTTAGAAACAGGATCATGATCCAAAGGTCCAAATGTCTGAGTGCTTTCCTCAAATGAGGTCTCAAGAGTAAATCCTTAATCCCTAATAACTTAAAAAAGGTCTACACTACACACTTGACAGTGAGTCTCATTTGAAAAGCCATGCAAGTAGAAACTACACATTCCATCAGTAACCTGCCTGCATTTGAAGTGATTCTAATATCAGTTCATTCAGGGTTATCCAGAACCCCAAGCATGGAGGGCATTTGACTGCAGCATTCATATGTCCACCTTTGCTCTAGTTCCAGACTTAAAAGAGTAGAGAAGACCTTTAACAGCAGTTCATTGATTTCAGGCACACTTAAATTTCACACCGTAAGCACAAGCAAAGCCCCCATCCCAGATGAGCTGTGTGAGCGTGTGTGTGTGTGTGCGCACATGTGTGTGTTTGATATTTAATCTACCACAGAGAAAAACTGCCCTGCTTGGAGTGAGCTAGTAAATGTGCTTCAATCACTGAATGTGAAGGATGGGGTGCATGGGTACATTTGGTATTGATTTCTATGACATGGAGTAAATTGTATCCCCCTCCTCCATGTTCTTTTTTTCTTTTGATAAGTGTTGCGATCCAGTGTGCCTTAAGGCTCAGGTGAATTATACTTAATTTTCCAAGTTCTGCTCTGTCTTCAGCAGAATTTCAAAGTATTTTGTTTTGACCATGAAAATTTGTCCTTTGCGCAAAATGTGCAAATGTTTTAAATGCAGTATACACTGTCATAAGATGCCAAAAGCATTGTGAATGGAGCGAGGCCAATGATGTGGGTGCTTTTGAGCTGGACTGCAAAACTCGTCACAAATTGTGTCTTTACATTGTCATGTTCCATTTTTTTTTTTTTTTTATAACCACGTCTTCTGGTTACAATTGAAACAGCGGTAAATGAGACTTTGCGCATGACCAGTAGCTGAAGCAAACTGGAAATGACATGTAATTAGAGCTTAAGCAACAAAAGTAATGGGACAGGTCACTACAGATTTTGTTGCTGATTTGAAGTATGTAATTTAGTTGTAAAAATAATGCAAGCGGTTTTCAGGATTTCAGGATTCCCCCCTCGTTTTAGATAGGACTTTGGATGAACTGCCCTGAAACATTGCAAACATGGCAGCCGAGTGAATAGAATTTACTTTGGTGGCATCTATAATTCACAAAGGCTGCATCCGAAATTGCCTACTACTCAGTGGGTATTGCATTTGAATTTGAATGTATACTCGACGTTCTACACAGTATGAATGTGAGTAGGATGAATGAAACTCGGACGTACTACATTCGCCATTTTGTCATGATCACGTGACCTACCTGGGTCAGTTGCATTACTTCTCGCATACTGTTTTTCGAATACTTTGAATTCGGAAATACAACTCGGCTTGCATACTGTTTTTAGCGTAATTTATAGTATGGAAGTATGTGATTTTGGACGCAGCCAAAAAGACTTTGGTGGCACCCAGGTGATGCTCATCAACTGATTCCTATGACTCTCGGCCACGCCCCCCTTATGACATACATGTACACATTAATTACTTAAAACAGTATTATGCTACTTTGTTAATCCATACAGATATATTGTCAGCATCTCTGTCATGAATACAAATATGAAGAGTTGATAAACACAACCACAATGATCCCCTCTTTAATTCGATATAAGTTTTGAATATAATATAAATAAAAATATACTAGGGGTGGCGGCATGGTGGCTCAGTCACCTCACAGGAAAAATGTCCCTGGTTCGAGTCCCGGCTGGACCAGTTGACATTTCTGTGTGGAGTTTGCATGTTCTCCCTGTGTTCGTATGGGTTTTCTCCAGTTGCTCCAGTTTCCCCAAAGATTTCCCAAAAAATGAAGTCCAAAGACATGCGGGGTAGGTGAATTAGGTAAACAAAATAGGCCGTAGTGTATGAGTGTGTGTGTGAATGTGAGTGTATGGGTGTTTCCAACGATACTGTATTTCACAGCAATTCTTAACATTTCGATTTAGTGGCTATAATTTATAATTATAATTTATATTTATAATTATAATTTGTATGATCTAACTCGTACAATTTGCTTATCACCCAATGAGGGTTGGGTTTATGGCGGGGTTGGGTGCCACACCTCCTTTTTAAAACTCAACTCATACGAATTCATACGAATTAGTCAATAAACTGACAAAACGTAAAATACTTACGTTTTCTCGTGAGATCAGGCTGGTATTTCCCATTACTGGGATGCGGTTGGAAGGGCATCCGCTGCGTAAAGTATATGTCGGAATAATTGGCGGTTCATTATGCTGTGGCGACCCCTAATAAATAAGGGACTATGCCAAAGTAAAATGAATGAATGGATAAAAAAATCTTCCATAAGCTTGTTTGCACTCACAGATGTGAGATTTATCCATGTGGCATTGATGTCTAGGGTGTTTATGACAAGCTGCAAGAAGTGACTTCACGACACAAGTCAAAAGGCCGGAAGACCAGCTGAACTAAAATCACGGTGAAGAAATTAACTCACATGTTCTAGCAAATTGAAAACTTGTGCACCGTGGCAGCATCTTTATGTGTAACATCTCATTTCCTATTTCCTCCCTCCTCATCTACTTGACATTTCGCACCAATTTGAAGCGAATGGGTCTGTCTGCATTCGATTTGGGCTTTTCAGGTTAATTACTTTTAGATGATGCTGACTCACAGCATTGAAAGCATATTTGAATAATTGCATTTTTGGTGCCTGTCAGTGGATGTTTTGTGGAAAACAACCAAGAATGATAAGATTTGGTTCAAATACAGTAGATTGCAAAACTGATTTGTTTAGAATAACTTGTAAAGATTTCAATATATTCTTACAAACTAAGGACATTTGGGTAACACTTTAGATTTAAATACAAATTCTCCTCATTAAATAGTGGATTATTACTTGCCTATTAAGACTATGTAGCTTATTTTGTACTTATAAAGTACATAGTCTGCATGATCTTATTCTACATCCCTAATCCTACCTAATACCTAGACCTAAATACTACATTAATAATTAATAATAAGCAGCAAATATAGGGGTTTATTGAGCTAAAATCATAGTTAATGGTTTGTTAATAGCAAAAACTACCTAAAGTATGACAGAATTTTGTTTTGTTGTCCGCAGGCTCCTGAATCTGTCCCTCACGTCAGACCTGGTGCCGGATCAGGATGTAATTGATGTCATCATACATGTGGCCCGCAATCCACTGGGAAGACATTTAGCATGGAGATATTTCAGAGAGAAGTGGGACATTTTGAACTCCAGGTGAATGTAGCTCTAATTCATCTCTGCTTATCAGTGATTTTAACCTTCCTTTCAGTCCCTGATATGAATTTTACATCCACACTCTCATAAGATATTTATTGGTGAATGTTATTTCTTGTTTGTTGTTGGAAGACCAGAACGCATTATGAGAAATATCTACTGGTGTTTGTTTACTGCTGGGCTAATTAAAGGCTCCCCAAAGTTTTTAATAAAATAGTTTGCGTCTCTCATTCGCAGGTACGGAGAAGCTTTATTTATGAACTCAAAACTAATCAGCGGTGTGACAGAGTTTCTCAATACTGAGGCCGAATTGAATGAGGTGAGTCTGCACGACACCATTTTTAAATAAATATGGAAAACTTTACGCAATTGGGCCATTCATTTATATTGCATTGACATTTTGAGAGTGTAACACCTGCATTCCTAATCTATTTAACAAAAGAGTTGAGATTGGTTTATAAAATTATAAAATTTGCATTTCTGTGTACAAAATGATGTGAGCTTAAACCACAAAAGCAAAATATCCAGAAATACATTATATGGGTCAAATAAATTATAGATTTTTTTTATTTTTATGCCAAATATTTTTTTTATAAATGTCCTACTGTAAATATATCAAATCTTTTTTGATTAGTAATGCGCAATGATAAACACTTCATTTAGACATCTTTAAAGGTGATTTTCTCAGTATTTAAATTTTTATTAACCCTTATATTCCAGATTTAATAGCTGTATCTCAGCCAGATATACTATAATAAAAATAATAATAATAATAACAATAATAATTCTTTACATTTATATAGCGTTTTTCTAGAGACTCAAATCGCTTTTACACAATGGGGGGGGGGGGGGGTCTCCTCATCCACCCCCAGTGTGCAGCATCCACCTGGATGACGCGATGGCAGCCATATTGTGCCAGACCACACACCACACACCACACCACCAGCTGAATGGTGGCGAGGCTAGTGGGCAAATTTGGCCACGATGCTGTGGTTAAACCCCTAATCTTATTCGAAGGACATTCTGGGATTTTTAACGACCACAGAGAGCCAGGACCTCAGTTTAACTCAGTTTAGTCTCGTCCAAAAGATGTCGCTCACTGAACAGTATAGAGTACCCTTCATTATACTGGGGTGTTAGGACCCACACAGACCACAGGTTGAGCGCCCCTGTTGGCCTCACTAACACCACTTCTGGCAGCAACCTAGTTTTCCCATGTGGTCTCCCATCGAGGTACTGACCAGGCGCAGCCCTGCTTAGCTTCAGTGGGCAGAGAGATAGCTGCCGGCTGATACTTACCTTTCCTAACAGAGTATACAGTATGTCAATGGAAAACTTATTTATTCATTCAATATACATATACATCAGGTGATGTGCAAATCTTAATTTCAAAAATTGACCTACAACCTCTAAGGGCTTGAGTGTCCACATACGTGGACAGCTCATTTTAGCTCTTAAGTGGCTATTTAAATACTTTGAATGTTTTATATTTTGTTACAGACATACAGTGCCATCCTGCAACTGTTTTGCAGCATATGAAATGTCTTAAACCCTATTTTTAACTGTCCAAAATGGGGGGGAAATGTTGTTTTTATTTTACTCTCTGATAGTAAAAGCAAGTTCAAAAAAAAATTCTATGTTATATATGCATTAAAAAAAATTCAGGAAAAGTGTTTTATTTAAATTCGGACCACAAGTCCACATATATGGACATAATTTTTCTCTAAAAGTACATCATATCAAAAGATGATACTTAGATTTTTATTAAAAATAGGTTCCAATAAGCCCAAATAGCAAAGAGAAATAAAAAATGCATGTAAAAAAAAACACCTTGGGCCATAACCTCCTAGGGCCCGAGTGTCCACATACGTGGACAGCACATTTTAGCTCATAAGTGGCTATTTAAAATACTTTAAATGTTTTATATTTTGTTACAGATATACAGTGTCATCCTGCAACTGTTTTGCAGCAAAGAAAATAGCAAAGAATAAAAAATAAAAATAAGAAATGCATATAAAAAAAAAAACACCTTGGGCATTAAGAGGTTAGGAGGATATGACTGATTTTGGATCACATACAGTATGAGTGCTAAAATGAAGTATTTGTTCACAAAGTGGCATTGCAACTACTGATTTGGTATGCATAACACAGCATTTTCTGTATAAGTATGAATGGGGTCACATTGGAAATAGTCATCTATACACAAAGCTTAAAAAATAACAGAAAACTTTCTTGATTTTCTATACACATTGTAAAAAAAAAAAAAAAAAAAATATATATATATATATATATATATATATATATATATATATATATATATATATATATATACACACACACTATATATATATATATATATATATATATATATATATATATATATATATATATATATATATATATATATATATATATATACACACACACACACACACACATATACAGTGTGTGTGTGTATATATATATGAGCAATTCCAGCGTTATGGATGTGACATTTGCAGTAAAAACTCAAAACATAAATTCACATAGAAAGTATACAATAACATTAAATTGACAAATCTGTTTATATTTTCCAAAACAACTAACCACAGAGTTATGGGATCAGAAAAATATCAATCTTTAAACATTTTTTATACTTTCAATGAGAAAAACAAGCATGCATTATGGATGTGACAAAAAAAGTCTGTGAGTTTACAGTCTACAACATACTTTGCAGAAATTCTGTCAATTAAACTGCACAACCCAAAAGGAACAATGCTAATCAAACAGATACGAGTCGGCTCACTAAAGAACAAACATGATTGATTTTATTTTATTTAATATTTTTGCATTTATGAGGAAAAAGTGTCGTTATGGATGTGACACTTATTCGTTATGGATGTGACGCCTGTGAAATTGCCACTTGTGTGATTTTGGCAAATTAAATATAATAGTTTTAAACACTGACAGATACATTTATGAGTATATTGAAAGTACTGTAAAATACTTGCTTACACAAAAAATGTAGAAACGGTTTCCTTATTTTGGTGAAAACTTAATTTTTTTCATGGCAAGGTTGACATTGGCATGGAATTGCTCATATATATATATATAAACACTAATAAACTACAGTGGTTCCTCGTTTAAAAATAATTCTAAAAATAGCCCCCAATAGGTGAAATCCGCAAAGTAGTCCACTTTCTTTTTTACAATTATTATAGATGTGTTAAGGCTGCAAAAACCCTCACTACACTATTTCCTCAGAAAGGCATTCAAATTTTCACACTTTACCCTCGTTTAAACACTTACATAACTTCTATCTTCCATTAACATGTCCAGAAGTCCAACATTTTGTGCAATGGCTAGCAACTTTCTCTGCCTTTTGGGTGCTACCGTGGGTGCCTTTGATGGTGCAGAATGTTTCGTCGACATTATGGGGTTTGTTAGGGAGAAAACTTGCAAACATACAGTACAGCACTTCAGAGTCATACTGCTAGCAATTAAATATTTATGTCAATTTGGCAAGCTGCACGCATTCTGTACTGTACAGGAGACACGGCACAGAGGAGATTGACAGTGGTCTACAGCGAGTCAGGACACAGAACACAATGCGCTAATCAGGATGCAGAACACAATGCGTTGTAAAAATGTCAAATTGCATTAAAAATCAGAAAACTGTGAAAGGTGTTGTGGCGAGGGACCACTGTAAAATAAGCAAAAGTACAGTTTAAAGACTGCAGAAACGTGGCCTTGATTGTTTAGGTGGGTTATTTCCTCATTGTAACTTCTTAACCTTATTAGAGGAAATGTAACATATATTCACTTATTCAAATTAATTCAGCTTCAGTCCCAGAGGAAACAGACTGCTGATGCTTTCCACTGCAGCACTTTCTCATCTGGCTGACTTTGCCTTCCACAATTTATCATTCATACAAAGATAATACCAACCCCCTCATTGTTTTCTTAAGCAGAGCATCAGCATACTGTCATTGACAATCAGCTGCTGCCAGAGCACTTCATCCACAGATCCACATTAACTGTTGGATTGGCATTTCTACAATTCTGAAATGGTTTAAAACTAAACAAATGTGTTGAATATTAAATCTGAATGCACATTCTTTCATATGCACAAGACCTCACAACATCATCAGTTAGAATTATTATCATGAAATATTTTTTTTCATAAACCCAAGTGTCTTTCCCTTTCAGACAAACAACTAAAACAACACCAATAATTCTGTTTACTTCAATGCATTCCCACACCTCATTATCATAAACATCATTGTTATCTGCTAAATTACACATCAGGCATTTGCATGTAAATGCGTCGTATATTCTGACGCTGTTTATCAGTGAGAGCCGAAGGTGCCACTTACAAACATAAACACACAATCTCTGATACATATGATAATGTTAATGAGAATTGTTTATCTTCTCCTCAGCTGAAAGAGTTCATCCTGACCAGCGGAGGAGAGTCGGCGCCGGCGTTCGCTCGAGCCGTCGAGATCGTTCAAGCCAATGTAAAATGGCACATCCTGTTCCAGGAACAGTTTTACCAATGGCTGCGGAAAGCTCCCGATGGATAATGCAACATTTAGCATGGAGCGTTCAATTAGCATGGAGACTCTATTAGACATTTCGAGGCCAGTGACATGAGGACACCTACGTCATATTAAAGATCAAACATTTACAGAGTCTGAGAAGCAGCACAACTTTACTTTTATGTCCATGTGAGGACTCATGGATCAGGATGAATTCCCAGAAAGCAACAGACGACCTGCTGTCCAACACACTTACTACAACTGAGACTGTAAAATGCAGAGGAGACTGGCAGCTTGTATAAAAAGAATAGAAGAAATTGGCAATACTCAGTGATTAAATTAATGAAAGTTGCACAATTGGTATCAGTCAAGTCCCATTTTACTACAAAACACACATGTAGACTAGAAAAAAATACCCAAAGGACAAATATTTGATCCTTTTCTGGTCAGATTGTGTTCATATCACAGTGTCCTAACTACACGCGATGCTGCGACACACAAATGAAAGGTATCTTTTCAATGTTAAAGGGAGTTTTTGGCCAAACCATCCACAACGGCGACACACAGATTTTCTATTTCTGAAATTGTTTCTAGGTGGCCAGGTGGCTCAGTGTTAGCACTGTCGCCTCACAGCAAGAAGGTCACTGGTTCGACACAAGTGCAAAGACATGCATTATAGGTGAATTGGGTAAGCTAAATTGGCCGTAGTGTATGTGTGTGAATGTGAGAGTGTATGGATGCTTCACAGTATTGGATTGCAGCTGGAAGGGCATCCGCTGCGTAAAACATTTGCCAGATAAGTTGGCGGTTCATTCCACTGTGGCAACCCCTGATGAATAAAGGGACTAAGCCGAAGGAGAATGAATGAATGAAATAGTTTCTATTTCTGCAGTGTCACGGCTGAAAAATAAGCATTAACTATATGACAGAGATCACCTCGTGTGCTTATTTTGTGCTTTATTCAATGTTAATTGCTACCAATATGAGTTTGAATACCATTTTACATACAGTAGTACTTGATGTTGAAAAAGATGTTGAAAATAAAATAGCCAGCAACATATAAACATAAACATCAGAACTATGCGTGTGCAAATGACATCAATCACTCAGTATGTTCTTGTAATAATATTAAATAGGTTTATAATTGATTAATTAGGTTATAAACCTGTCCATTTTGTTGAGTGCACTATTCTGCTCTTATAAATGGCTGGCATTTAAATGTTTGCCAGCCATTTATATTAACATATTAATGTTTGATTCTGGAATCTTGTTGTGTTGCGTGTTGTTAGGATGCTTATAATGTGAAAAAAATCCTCAAATTGTCCTTCCCCAAATCAGCCAGATTCAGAAGCTATATTTTTATGATTGATAGCACCAACAACAACAAAGAAAATGGCCACAAAGGGACTATTCCATAATCCATGCTTTCATTTCCCATAGGACTGCTGCGATTCTCAGAAGGAACGAAGACTCTTTTTAAAAAAAAAAAAAAAAAAAAAGGTTTAAATTTCAGTGATAAGCTGCTGTTTGCTTTCCTTGCACAATCACACCATTTTGTTGAATTCTATTTTGTATAATATCAAATAAGGCCATATCTACCTTCATCAAACAGTTAAATAAATATAACTACAGGTCACAGGAGGATTCAGAGCACGCCACTGTCAGTTGTCCGTTATCATGGACAAACCCAGGTTTGTCTTATTAGGGGTCGATGCTAATTAAGGAATTCTTCAAGGTGCCTATATCTTTGTTGTATTGGGTCAGTAGTGGACTGAAAGTGAGTTTTTACAATGCACATTCTATGGTATTGATGATGATATAACTTGAAGGGAATGCATATACATGTATGTGTGTTTATGTATATATTTATACAAAGTTAAGTGCATATGGGTCAAAGATGTGGATTTTTTTGTTTGTTTGATTCTTCTTTTTTAATAAAAGGGATATTTCACCCATAAACAGCATTAATGTCATCATTTTCTTCATCTTTGGAACAAAAATAAAGGCATTTAAAAAAAAATGTTCAAGCAACCAAAAAAGCAACATCAAAAGATGCATGAAGACATTGTAAAAGTAATCCACATGCACTGATTGGTTTAATTCAAGATCATTTTTGTCTTACATGACATATTTAATTTAGTCCTTTATTAAACAATGACCAATGCACATGCGTAGAGCTTATCAAATAAGGTTACTCATGTGAGAATAAACCTCATTGGCTTGCATGTTAAGCAAGCATGGCTCTTTAAATGACTGAATTTTGGCTGAACTATCCCTTTAAATGATTATACTTATGCATTTTATAAAGACAGTGAGAGGAATGCTGAACGTCTACGATGAGAGCATTCAAATTCTGAGTTCCAATATTTTTTATATATATATTTTGTCAATATTCAAATAAAATGTTGGTCTAACCATTAAATGACTGAAATGTTTTACAAAGATTATGCGTAATGATTTATTTTATATTTTTAAGAAAGACATGTTTTTAAAATAATTAATGTTTTAAAATTCACTGTGCATATAACAAGCATGCAATTTGTCAAGTCAAATTATACAGTATCAAATTGTATAACCCCAAATTCAAGAAACTATTAGGAAAAAATGCCAATATATGCAATATATTCAAGCAAAACCGTTTATTACCTGATGCTTTAAACCATGCAATGGAGGGTAGAGTGAAGGTGAAGACTGAAGTCCAGAAGGTTCAACTACAAAACAAAAAATAAACCAAGAAATCAGTTAGACAACAAGAGCTTTGTAGAAACACAAAGACAACAGCAGATGAGACTGAAAGAAATAAGCACATACACAGAAAGGAAATCTAAAAACCAAACAAGACACAGCCAGGGGGACAGAACTGTCATTAATATTCTAATGACTTATTATTATTATTGAGATAAGATGTAGCACATTTGAAATGTTTCAAGCATATACAGTTGAAGTCAAAATTATTAGCCCTCCTGTGATTGTTTAACAGAGCAAGACTTTTTTTTCACAGTATATCCGATAATATTTGTTTTCTGGAGAAAGTTTGATTTGTTTTATTTCGGCTAGAATAAAAGCATTTTTATTTTTTTTTAAAAACTATTTTAAGTCAATATTATTTGCCCCTTTAAGCTATATATATATATATATATATATATATATATATATATTTTTTTTTTTTTTTTTTTTTTATTGTCCACAGAACAAACCATCACTATACAATGATTTGCCTAATTACCCCAACTTGCCTAAATAACCTAGTGAGGCCTTTAAATTGCACTTTAGGCTGAATACTAATATCTTGCAAAATATATATAGCAAATATTGTGTACCATTATCAATGCAAATCAGTTATTAGAAACTAGTTATCAAAATTATTATTTCCGTTAAACAGAAATTGGAGGAAAAAAATATACAGGGGGGCTAATAATTCAGACTTCAACTGTAGAACTTAGCCCTATGTTTTCCACAATGCAGTAAAATCTAAATTAGCTGTACAGATTTGGAACTAACAAAAACTAATTCTAATTCAACTAATTACATTTTTATCAATTAAACTTGAACCTCCGTGACTTCAATGGGGTATATGTACACAGACTTTTAATTTCAGTCTTCCAGCCAGGCTTCCGGTAAATTGTCATCTCATACAAAATTGCAGCATTTAAGATGTGATTTCTTTAAAAAAAAAAAAACAGCAATCTTCACTGCCTGGCTGAGATACGATATAAAGTGGGTATCAGACCAAACAAGAAGCACTGCATTAAACTATATTTTTCCATGCCATGTCTTTAAAATATGGAAATTAATTTTACCCCAGTATTTTCAATGGAATTTCTCCGCTTATGCTTTAACAATCAAATGGATGCTTAAGTCAATTTACCTGAATGTACTGTAATTACATTACAACATCGATGCAGTAATAGGAACCTTATGAAATTCAAAATAGTCACATAAAGCTCGGAAGTTTATCGTCGGCTGAAAAACACTAGCTAATCTATAAATTAAAATTGAGTATAAGAAGGAAGAAAATTATGTTAACGAAATTTGAGAAAACATAAAATGTGCTTCATAGGGCCTTAGAATCTAAAACAGAACACAGAAAGATCTGAAATATTCAGTATTCGCAAATGTTCAGGCTCTGCTGTGACTGTTACTCTGTGAGTCACTGCATTGGATGGGAAAAAGTGCAACAAATGACATAAAAAGGCTTGACAGTCGACCAAATAAAACAGCTGTAGTGTATACAGCACAAGCCAAAACAATTCTGCAACCGTCTGCTCTTTCTCTGGATGAGTTCAGTTTATCACTCTATTTTGTTGAGCGTCCGTAAAACAACAGGAGAGCAATATTATACCATTAAAAAAAAACATCTCTCCACCTTGATATTATTTATGGTGGTGCCAAAATGAAAAGTTATAGTTATGGTCTGACAAATCAGCCAAACTGTTGTGCTCAGTCCAAGAGAAATTGACGATATAGTGGGGAAAATTGACTAGTCATTGTCTGATTGGATCAGTGTGTTCAAAGCTGAATGGTGACAAGAATTGCTGAAAAATATGAGCACACTTTCTTCCTTCCCATAACCCCATGCTGAAGTGCTGATAAGTCCTGGCTTGCATTACTCATTCATCAAGTTCACATTTCGATCATGTGGCTGCTGCCAGTGGTTGCGAATGAGCTCTTTTATCGAAGGCGACTGCTATACAGCAGTGGATTTGATTCTCATAGTTGCACTCAAAATAGTCATATGCACCTGAGACTATAAGCGTAACTGTAAGCTGTAAATAAACTATTTATCCTCAGTTTTTTTTAAATGTCACAGTGAAAAATAGCTTTATTAGCTCTCACAGTACAAAATAATCTTGTGTCTCAAAATAGACATGTTTTCATTTATCAATTTTTCAGTTGGGTTTTGCAGAAATCATGAAGAGTGAAAGAGAGCATAAGTCTGAGGTCTGTTCCACAAAGCCAGGGTTTTTATCCAGGTAAGTTTGCAGTTTTCGAGCTCAAGATGGTAGGTTGGTTTTGATTAGTATAGATCGCCTACCCAAACTGAATCAATGCAATAAAGCCACTCACAGTGCTGTTGCTAAATATTTATTTATATCATATAAAAATGAAGGTAACAATTTAGAATAATAGTCTATTAGTTAATGACAGTTGATTTGTTTACTAACATTAAGTATGAATAATCTTGAAAAGCATTTATTAATCATAGTTCAACATTACCTAATGCATTATTAAAATCCAATGTTGGGGTTGTTAACATTAGTTAATGAACTCTGACTTAACATGAACTAACATGAATTGGACTTAAATAACATTAACTAATGTTAACAAAGGTGAATAAATGCCATAATAAATGTATTACTAGTTTATGTTAGTAAATACATTAACATTAATTGATTTAAAGTGTTACCAATTATAATTATTTATACTTGGACTATATTTAATATTCAAATAGTTTAGAACATTCAATTAACACATTGCTTTAATATTTAAATTTAACATTTACATATTAGCATACATTTTGCTTTAATATACGTATAAAACTTTTAAAATGTTTGTGAACCTACATTATTAAATGATTGATATGCAATGATACAACTACATTTTTTAGTAAATTGCCTTCCTAAACTTTCACTGCATTAAAAGTGTTTATTTATATGTGTATATGTTTAAATTCATTATATAGTATTTCTAATAATGATATCTTAATTGACAGAGAAGTGAATTGCTGACACTCTCGTGAGAAATTAATCAAACTGATACTCTCATGTGTCATGTGATTTGCTGTTTGCAGCACAATTTCAGGTGCATGCAGTCCAGAGTTAACTACAAACTCTTGGTCAAAACATTAAGTTAAGAGAGAAGAGTTAAGAGAGAATGTTTCTGTCATTTACAGTATAAGCATTTTGAAACCACCTACAGTAACCTGATCTCAAGCAACCAGGTTGAATTTGTTAACCCGAAACTTACTGTACCACCCAGTGTTCGTCCAACTCGATTTGAGCAACAGGCCACTGTAAATGTAACCTACTGTACATAATAGAAGCTCTCCGATTCCTTCACATTTGAATGCACTTATAGCATCTCTGACAGGTTCTAAAATCCCTTTGCTAGTATGCAAATTTACAGTTTGGGTAAAACATGTTTCATGTTCATGTCTGATCAAATTACATTTAGCAAAGTAATTGTTTGTTATATACATAAATCCAATTAAAATTAAAAGTTTTGTTTATGTTTACAACATGGGTCAAATAATCTTCAAACATTATATATGTAAAAAATGAAGCAACATAAGTTATTGTTAAGTTATCATACTAAACTGTATTATATTTTAATTATGATTAACTGTTAATGGCAAATGGGTAAAACCTAATGGTGGCTACACTGTGAAGATTCTTCTTCTATCCCTGATATATATTATTTTTACACCAAACGGCATTTTAACATGTTTCGTGTGTAAATAATGCTAAAAACATATACGACTGCCTTTATTTTTTGCTAAAAAAAAATACATAAAGATACAAAAAATGCTTTGTCTTTCTATTTGTATTTGAAGTTGTATCAAAATTACAGTGTAGTTATTATATTACAGTAGTTATTCTTTGTTTTAACAATGGTTTATTTTATATAAATGCTGCTTTTTTATTTCTATAAATAAATAAAGTATCCTGGTACACAAAACCTTTAGGCAGAACATCTGCTTTTAACACTGATAATAAGAAATTATTCTTGAGCACAGAATCAGAGTATTAGAATTATTGAAATGAAAATTCAGCTTGTCCATTACACAAATTAATATTTTAAAATTGATAAGCAGATAACTTAAATATTATATTTTAATACTACTGTGTTATATGCCCCTCTAGTTCATTCAGATCACGTTTTAGGTGACTGCTGAGGTATATTTTCCATAAATCAGTCATAATCATCGAATTAATGTTTCACAGTCCCACAAAAGTGAGACCACTGGTCTGTGTATAGGTTTTTCTTTTACACACACACCACTGAGAGCGACCCAAGAAAGTGAACACTGAGGCCAGAATAGCAGCACTATATACTGTGACTGGAGAAATTGTTCTGATCCATGAGGCAACATCAAGGACCATGACAAAAACTCCAGAACATCCCTTCAAGGCAATTTTTACGCTATAAAAACCTCACCCTTACGCTTTCAAGGGGTTGTGAAATGGTGTATTTCTTTTAAGGATGACTAAAGTTTGGCGCCGGGTCAAAGATAAAATTGAAAGAGGGAGGCAGAACTGGAAAAAGTAGCTGGGATACAGTAGGTTATGTGTCATGCAGTACCTTACTATTATAAGAATGCTTCACCAGATGTCAGTACTACCCTTTATGCCTGTCCTTAAGCGTATCATTGGGAGAAAGTGCAGTGATGCGCGACCAATATGATAACACGATAATGATAATAATCGACACTAACGTTAGCCTACGATTTACACTGCATGAGTTATATTTCTATTAAGCCCACGTCTATTTATGACATAACGTTACTCAATACCTCTAAAGTGACAGACAAATCGATATGAAACGTTCACTTTGCTGCGTTCTTTCAGTGCAGACAGTCTCAGTCTAACTTACTTTATATAACAGCATGAACCTTAACAGGAAGGAAGCTTTAAGCTAATGGTACACATACCATTATGGGAAAGAACAACGCGCTAGGCGGAGAATCACATTTCATTTCAAATGTTTATATCTAAGACTTACTTTGTTTGTGTTTTGTTTTGTTTTGTTTTACAGCGTTTACATGGCACTTCCGGAAGATGATCCATTCGTAGGGGCAGTGAAAGTAATGAACACCTGGCCTGCTGATTATGGTCATGTGACTCATCATTTTAAAGGGGTAGGGTAAAACATTTATATTATTATTACGTATTTTTTGTTTGCAATTTTAGAACATACAAGGGCAATAACATAACATTAAATTGACATAAAAATAAATACAATTTACAAAGAAAAAAGATTAAAAATTACAATTATTCAAAGAGAAGATTTAAGGCTTTAAGATAATTAACAGTTCTTTTTGCTTTGGCATTTTTGGTTTCTTTTATTGCTGTTACATACCTTCTTCCGGCCATTCAAGATGTGTCAGTAGTGGATGAAGTAGTGGACGAAGTACACATATCTAAAAGTACAGACACTATTAAAAGCTTTGCCAGTGTATATATATTTATATATATATATATATATATATATATATATATATATATATATATATATATATATATATATATATATATATATATATATATATATATATATATATATAGCCTGATTTAAGTAATAAAATTATATATTTTTTTAAAGAAAACATTTTATTTAATTATGGAGACTTATGCAGGGCGGTCTGTCCTTATTTAGCTCAGTGGGTAGCGCTGACACCCCACAACAAAAAGGTCACTGGTTCGAGCCCCAGCTTGTTCAGTTGACTGTTCGGTGTGGAGTTTGCATATTCCGCCCATGTTCTTGTGGTTTCCTCCGGGTGCTCCAGTTTCCCCCACAAGTCCAAAGACATGCGCTGGTGAGGCTAATTTGTCTGTGGTGTGAGTGTATGAAATGGAGTGTATGGGTGTTTCCCATTGATGGTTTGCAGCTGAAAGGGCATCCGCTGCGTAGAACATATGCTGGATAAGTTGGCGGTTAATTTCGCTGTGGCGACCTCTGATTATAGAGGGACTAAGCCGAAAAGAAAATGAATGAATGAATGGAAACTTATGCACTAGCTTACTACAACATGTTGATAATGATAATTCTAAGAGCAAACAAGTGAAAATAGCTATTGATAGTCGACAGTTGTAGTTGATCAAATCCTTTCATCAAAGTTGTACTAAAACTGTTAACCAACACCCATTCTTGTCTTAGGACAATTTTGAAAATATTTTTGATAACTCAATCTCTGAGGATCTGCCGTTGTGAACTGTTAATAGGAGACTTCATGGATTATTTAAAATAGTGAGTTATGGA
Source organism: Danio kyathit (assembly GCA_903798195.1). Lineage (NCBI taxonomy): Eukaryota > Metazoa > Chordata > Actinopteri > Cypriniformes > Danionidae > Danio > Danio kyathit. The sequence goes on along the minus strand of LR812522.1, from coordinate 28,242,318 downwards.
ATAGAGAACAGAAATGCAATCACATCTGTCCAGTTGACAAAAGAACTGCTCGGAGCTGCTATTTGCCAAACCGTTTCACAGGTTAACAGTTTGTTCACAACTTGAATGTATATAGCTACTGTGTCTCTAAGTGGTTGAAGATTTAATTCAAAATTAATATTAGTTATTTTATGCAATGCAGAATAATTAAGTAAATAAATAAATAAATGGGGGCTATTGATCATGTTTTAACTTAGTTTAGCATGTGTATGTGCTTTTCACTCTCGTTAACAGTTTTAATTGGTTTTGTCATTTTTTAAAATGTGTTGAACAGATATCTGTACATTATATAAATGTGACTATACTCCAAGGAGTGCAAAGAAGAGATGTAAGCTTCATAAAGGTGAGTATAGAGAGGGACCACACACATACTGTATAATGTATGCTATATTAAGAACATAATAAAAATAACAATAAAACTTCATTTTAAAATGTACATTTATTTACAACATAAGATGTTCCCATTGTTTCAGGCTTGTATATAGTGCTGCAGATTGTGGATTCGAAACTCAGAAGACAAATGAACTGATGGTTCTGTTTTTTATAAAGACAATACTTGGACTTTTTGCACTACATCAAAAACTGCACAGACTCAACATAAATGTTCTTACCTAGTCTGTTATTACTATTATTTATTATTATCAAATTAACATTACAGCTTCAAAATTCACATTTTTCTATATTAATGTGTATAATTTAGCTCATTAGGCAAAAGTGATGATTAAGTTATGTTTACAACAGACCTTATTTCACAATTAAAAGCAATAAATTGGAACTTAAACTGAGACTTATATAAAGATAATGTGAATTTGTTTTAAGTATAAATACCATGAATTTGTGTTAATGTGGTCAACATTGTGAATGTTGAAAACCAGCTGATGTACATTTTAAATCATAAATATTCACTATTGTTTCTTAAAATCCAACAGGAATGACCCTTAAACACATTTGTTTTTTTTAAATCAGAAAGATTAATCTAAAATGGGACGGCATGATGACTCAGTGATTAGCACTGTTGCCTCACAGCAAGGTCACTGGTTCGAGTCCCAGCTGGGCCAGTTGGCATTTCTGTGTAGAGTTTGCATGTTCTCCCTGTGTTTGCGTGGGTTTCCTCCAGGTGCTTCGGTTTCCCCTACAAGTTCAAAAACATGTGGTATAGGTGAATTGGGTAAGCTAAATTTCCCAGTGATGGGTTGCAGCTGGAAGGGCATCCTCTGCATAGAACATATGCTGGATAAGTTGGCGGTTCATTCCACTGTGGCAACCCCAAATTAATAAAGGGACTAAGCCGAAAAGAAAATGAATGAGTTTGCATGTTCTCCTTGTGTTCGTGTGGGTTTCCTCTGGGTGCTCTGGTTTCCTCCACAGTCTAAAGACATGCGCTATAGGTAAATTGAATAAACTAAATGTAGTGTATGAGTGTGTATTTGTGTATGGGTGTTTCAGCAGCTGGAAGGGCATCTGCTATGTAAAACATATGCTGGAATGGTTGATGGTTCATCCCGCTGTGGCAATATCTGAAATAGAGACTAAGCTGAAGGAAAATGAATGAATGAATGATTCAACATTCATTTTCTTGTCGGCTTAGTCCCTTTATTAATCCAGGGTCGCCACAGCGGAATGAACCGCCAACTTATCTAGCACGATTTTACACAGCGGATGCCCTTCCAGCCACAACCCATCTCTGGGAAACATCCATACACTCATTCACACTCATACACTACGGACAATTTTAGCCTACCCAATTCACCTGTACCGCATGTCTTTGGACTGTGGGGGAAACCGGAGCACCCGGAGAAACCCACGCGAACGCAGGGAGAACATGCAAACTCCACACAGAAATGCCAACTGACCCAGCCGAGGCTCGAACCTGCGACCCAGCGACCTACTTTCTGTGAGGCGACAGCACTACCGACTGCGCCACTGCGTCGCCCAATGATTCAACATGAAAATAGTAATTAATATAATAATTATAATAGTATATCCCTCTCATAAATGTTCATTTCTCTGTTAAATTCCTTCTATTACAGTCCATTCATATATAGTTTTCCTGTAAATAAAAATACATTGTGCTCTATATTTACTGTACAGGTAAGTGGAGGCCACTGTTGTTGGGTTTTTTTTTTCTCCCTCTTCTTCTTCTTTCAGATACAAACGTAGAGACAACAAAATAGAAACACATTAGCCATTCTTTTATCAGCAAAGTGAAGATGTTTTACCAGACATTCGGTTCGCTCTGGGCTCTAATGTGGCATCATGGCCAAGTACAACGGCTAATATTGTCCTTGTTCTTTTCCATTTGGAAAAGTGCTGCGAGACACTAACAACAGATCAAAACAACAATGCACGCCAAATGCAGGGGCTGATGGGAGAGTGAGAGGGAGAGCGAAATTGAGAAAACCAATTTTATCACCTCAGCATGAATCATTGATGCTCAGGGTTTTGGTCTGAATGGCCACCGTTATTAATCATGTATGTCTTGTTTCAGCCCTAAATCTTAAAAAACGAGAAATTCAATTAGAAAATAAATAAATCTCTGCATTGTTTACTGTTCCGTGAAAAAAGTGAAAAGAGTTTCATCTTTAAGGTAACCTTTTCAAGATGATGGAAACATTTGCATAATTTTGCACATTTTCTTCTCACGTATTATAGTCACACACAATTAGTATGCATTTCAGATCCTTCGAGTTTTTTGCAGTATCAAACAACAGCTTTGCTAATGATCAATCAATGTAAATCTATTGTGCTAATTATCAAGGAAGACTGCCGTGAATTTGAAGAAAAGACTTCTTTTTACATCAAATCCTAATGAATTCGGAGCATTTGACATGTTTGGGAGAGGAATAGGCTTTGATGTTTCAGTTTAATGAATCAAAGGGAAAAATAACGAAACAGTGGGTTGACTGAGCATCTTATGGGAAAACAGCGCTCAAGCTGTCATTGTGTTCTCTGAGCTCTGATATTGTGCGCTAAATCTCACAGCGGACATCTCATCTGAAACAAATCTCAGCGGAGATTGTGTTCAGAGGACAGAAATATTCTCTTACACCCACATTGCTTTTGTTTCATTTTGTTCAGATTTTTTTTTCTCTTTTTTGCTGATAGAAAGCAAGATAGAATTAAAAAAAATAGCATGAACTAAATAGCAAATTACATTTGTATTCATTTTCAAACAAGCAAAATGAAAGGAACATTAATAATATGGAACAATAATATTGGAAATTTGGTCATCATTTACTTGTTCCAAATCTAAATGAGTTCATTTCTTCTGTTGAACACAGAATGTATTCCGAAGAATGTTGGGTAGCCCAGTGGTTCCCAACCTTTTTTTGCCCCTTTTTTTTTCTCCCGGAAAATATTGTAAGGCCCCTTCAACATTTATTGATATTATCGCTTATATACATTTGCAGTGGCGATGCAGTGGCGCAGTAGGTAGTGCTGTCGCCTCACAGCAAGAACGTCGCTGGGTCGCAGGTTCGAACCTCGGCTGGGGTGGGTCAGTTGGCGTTTCTGTGTTGAGTTTGCATGTTCTCCCTGCATTCGCGTGGGTTTCCCCCACAGTCCAAAGACATGCGGAACAGGTGAATTGGGTAGGCTAAATTGTCCGTAGTGTATGTGTGTGAATGAGTGTGTGGATGTTCCCAGAGATGGGTTGCGGCTGGAAGGGCATCCGCTGCGTAAAATCGTGCTGGATAAGTTGGCGGTTCATTCCACTGTGGCGACCCCGGATTAATAAAGGGACTAAGCCGACAAGAAAATGAATGAATGAATACATTTGCAGTAAGGATAACAAATGGTATGTTTATTACTATATCTAGATATGTTTATGCACAAATAATAGCCTAATGTAAAATATAAAAGCTAAACATAAATGTAAGCCTTTGGCCTTTAAATTAACCCTATATTAGTTGCCATTTTTTTTTTAAGTTTCTTGTCAGTAGCTGTGAGGTCCCTCATCTTATTTTGGGTGTGTGTCAATTCTTTTGCCTTGCGCTCAAAAAACACTCTGGGCTTGTCGCGGTATTGGAGATGAATCGTCTGCAAATGTCTTATTAATTTGGACGGCCTTATGCATTCATTAGCAAGAACTTTGGCGCAGATAATACACTGTGACTGGGTCAGGGACATTTTTTCATTGCTTCGAGAAAATGGAATAAAACCATAGTTCAGGTAACTCTCTTGGTATTTCCTGCATTTCATGTTTCCAGTATTGCTACCGCTGCGACCCAAAATGTTTGGAGCTTCCTCACCTGGGTCCAGTTTGCTTGGATCATTAGTATTAGCTGCTGAAGGTGAATCAATGAGACTGTCTTTTTTGTGGAGGATGAATTACAAATTTGTCATTTTTTTTGGTCAGCCAGAGGATGAAATGAACTAAGGCGACATGATTGTTCTTCTAATTGTCCTCTGCTAAAATATTTGTAAAATATGACGCAACCCCTCACAGAGCTCGCCGAGGCCCCCTTGTCCCCCTGTTGGGAACCGCTGGGTCAGCATACAGTTCTGTCATGACAACTCTCGGAAAAAAAAAAAATATTGTACATTGTTTGGTCTTGACAGATCTGCTACTATTAGGAATTGAGTTCCATATGCAGCTTTATTATAATAGAGAATAGTCAACAGGCAGAGGTCGAAACAAAAGGAAACAGGACAGGTGGAAAGACAATCTATAATCTAAAAGACAATGCAAAAAAATGCAGGACAGGAACAGAATAATATGGATAAATGCACACAACAGTGAAAAATACTAAGTGTGTGAGTGTGGTGCTTATATGTGATTCAGTAACTGCAGGTGTAGTGTAATCAAAGTCCAGATAAGTCACAGCTGTAGTGGGTTGATTGGTGCAATGCATAGTGGGAGGTGCAGTCTGGCTGAATGGCAGAGATGCCAGGTGAAGTGCCACCTGGTGGAGATTAAAACATTTTTAACCTTTTGACATGTACGATCATACCGGTGTGATTGGAACGTTTAGTTTATCATGTCATTAGCTGCTAAATACAAACCTGCTTCTGATAATGGCTTAAGCTGAGCCAGAGGAATAGCTGCATGACTCTTTTCACAAATTATACATTTTCAGGGTTTCCAAACAAATAACGTTTATTTTAGGTTTCAGAAATTTAAATGAGCAATATCACATGTAATCACTTTCCGTGTTTGATTTTCTTTTTTTATACACAGGGTTATGCCGTCGAACTGTTGTATAAAAGCAATATCACACTCGCAGTGCAATATGGCTGTATATCGCCACTGGTGGAAGGCGTGTGCTGTCTTACCAGTGACAATATACAGCCATATTGCACTGCTACGAATGTGATATGGCTGAGGAACTACTATCTTCTGCCATTCATTCACATCTGCAGCATTCAAAACAGCAGAAACCATTGCTCATTCACAAACTTCACTTTAAAGCTATTGTTTGAATGATTCTCTAGCGTAATATCTAGAGTGATGACAAAACATGTGATTTTGCTGACATTTTAAGATTATGAGGCTGAACGGCATGAAATTTCCAGTATTTCTCTGTTGCAGTCGGAATATCACAATATTTAACCCTGGAAAAGCCAAAGCAAAGCAAACACTACCAGAAACGCTACCAGCCTAATAAATACAATATTACAACAAACAAAAGAGAGATTGACTTAGAAAGTCACTTACCTGTTTTATAATGATTTGATCTTTGAAATTACGCTGAGTTTTTCTCCTCTAAGGGCTTATTATGCATCCTCTGTCGCCATCTTGTGGTGGAACGTCTTTGCTCTGCTCAGCATGTCAGGCTGATGGATGCCAGTGCGCTGTCTCTCAGAAATTATAAATATTTAAAATAGACACTATCCTTATAAATAAACTGCTTAGTTGCATTCTAAACAACTACTGTACATTCTCGCCTACAAAAGCCTCAAAAATACATTATGTGTTCCAACAGCTGCAATACTAGTCAAACTGTAGTGAGTTTATTGATCTGCTGTCACTCTATGTGGGCGGTGTAATACAGAAGGGTGAGGAGGCTGTACGAGTGCTGTTATTGCAGAATATCGCACTGGTATCAGCCAATAAGATTCGATAACCAGAAAGAACTGTTGTATAAATACATAAAAGCAATGCATTACCATTATGGTTTGTAAAATACACGCTGGCATCTAAAGAGACAGCTATAATAATCAGTGTACACATACTGTAATATATGACAATGTTATTCAAAGCAGATACACACTGTTTAGATTACTAAAACATTTACTACGTATATTCTTCTAGCAGTTAAACAGCCACTTACTTTTATGTAATTCAGAAGTTGATGAATTAACATGTTGAAAATCCAGCAACTCTGATCTCTCCACTCAACATAGCGGCACCATATTAAGCTGTTTAAACGATTAAGTACTGTCACGGTTGTGGATCTGACTGTTCTTCTTGCATGTGTGTGTGTGTGTGGGAAGTGGGTGTGTTTGTTTGGGTTATTCACCACGTGGTGTGTGTGTATGTGTGCGTTTACATTCATCAGCTGGGTTGTCACGTGTTTTGTTATCACTCATCACTCAGCTGTGTTCTATTAATCACAGCTGTTGCACATTACCATGTTCCTTTATATGTCCAGTGTTCACTGATAGCCTTTGTCAGTCCGTTATTGTTCACTCCTGTGTCTGCTTTATGTTAGACTCTCTCGCTCGCTTTAGTGGAGGCTCTACGATATAGCCTGCTTCATTTGGACCTTATGCTCATCTCTGTTTCTTTGATGTTGTTACTACTGCCTGATCTGAAGACAACATTATCTGTGAGAGACTTCACCCCAAATCCGCTTTTCTAATGAACTTTACCGTGGGTAAACTCGACGATTTCCTTGAGAGCGGCTCCATAGCGCTTCCCTTCCCTTGATATCTGGTGAGATATCCATGAGAGACTGCTATACGACGTTGATTCACAGACGAATCTTTACCACTGTTTGGTGTGTCGTATTCTAGTGTGGGCATCCTTGCCCTATTATATCTGGTGAGATCTATACCAGTTGTGACTCTTTTTAAATAAATCATCTTGTTTTTACTTTCATTTGGGTCTCCTGTGTATATCTTTGTGACAATTACATGTTCTTACACCTCTTTGAGAATCAGAATATCAGATATTTTACAATATAATTATAACGTTTGTAGATAATAGTGTTTGTCAATACAGTGTTTGCAGAAAAGGGAAATCCATAAATCTTCAGGGCTGCAGTGTGTCACTTGATACAGCAAACTTGAACTGTGCAGAGCTGTAAAATGCATTGGTCATTGTTTGTTTGATAGCTAATGCATAATGTTATCAATTGAAACCTTATTGATTTATTAAACGACCATTTATTGATCGAGATCCAAAGAATCTAAGCCACTTTAAAAATAACTTTCTCCTGGAAGAAAAAAAAAAAAAAAAAAATCTAGGGTCACACTTTATTTTGATGGTCCGTTTGTTGAATTTAAGTTACATTGCATCTACATGCCAAATAATTCTCATTAGATTATAAGTAGATTGTTAGGTTGGGGTCAGGGTTGGTGTTAGTGCAAGTTGACATGTATTTGCAATGTTTCTATAGTCAGTTAAATGTCTGTTGAAGGAGCAGTATCAACAGATATTAAGCAGACAGTCTACTAATACTCAAATGGACCATCAAAATAAAGTGTTACCTAATCTAGTAATTATAAGCAATCATTATTCATTAATGTAGTACTTCAAGTTTAGAAATCTACTATCATTCATGTTATTCCAAACCCAATTTCGGCCTCATACTGTAGGTCTGAAATTCAGCAGAAATAGCTTTAAACTGTTTTATTAATACTACTGTATGAATTCAAACATGCAGTACTTGGCTCAGATACTGTGTTTACTTACTATACACTGCATATTAAAGTAGGCATTTTCAGAAGCAGGAATAGTTATAAAGAAAACTTGGGCACTAAACAGAAAAAGACAAAACAGTTCTGATGGTATTTGACCTTGAATTTTCTTCAAACATTCCTAAGATTGAAGATGTATCTATATTCAAAGCCTGCATTGATCACATTTGAATATCTGCTTTGTAAAACACATAAGTGCTGTCAAACTTTACCAAGAATGTGTCTGAAATAGAGACAGGTCTAATCTCCAAAACACAGTAACCTTGCTGTGACTTTGTCTTTCAAAAGCTCCATTACTCTTATCAGCGCTCCGTTCTGTATTTCTATTTCCCATTATAATTTTACAATATTTGCTGTGGGGGATTTAATTAAACCTCACCGAACAGAGTCTGAAAGTGTTTTGGATAATTACACCATTATACCTTGCAGAGAGATTTAACTATAGATATTTAACTTTTTTTCTTTACGTCAGCTATTCGAGGACAAGTAAAGGGTTTGATATGGTAGGTGAGATATGTAATATCCAATTTGATCACACTTATTTTTCTCCTTTGTATGTAACCGATTGTTCTCATGTGAATTTCCTGTGAGAGCAGCCTCCTTTTGAAGATGCGGACGGATATTGGATTAGCAATGTAATCAATATCTAATTACCTTTATCAAAAGGCCTGGGGTTTTAATAGTTGATTCAGTGGGGGCAAGAGACACTATTTAACATTTAACAGTTAGCACATCACCTGCTGTTCCTATTTCCTTCTCATTAGCAATGCTATCACGCCTAGTGAGCTCCCTTGTTGTTTACCGTCTAAATAGGAAGCTCTTGAATTAATCCTAACTTGACAATGACTTCGCACACAACTTCACACACAGCTAACAATGCATTTCAGATGTTGTTGTTAGCATGCTAAGCTAAGCAGTTGCTTGAATAAGCACAAAAAGCAACAAACTTTATATACAAATGTTTGACACAACTCCCACTTTTCCGTTGCTTTAGATGTTTATGTCTATATTCTTTCCACCGAACTCCTCACAAGATGGTTTAAAGTGACATGTCAGCCTGATCTCATGAGGAAGCGTAACTATTTTATGTTGTCAGTTCAGTGGCTATAATTTGTACTGGCTGGTCTGCCTCAGCCATCTACTGTAGCAGCACGTTTTGGTGTCAAAATGGCGAGCTATTAGGTAACCAATCAGATTAAAGTAGGCAGGATTTTTGGTTTCAGAGGAAGAGTGTGATTTTTTAAAAATGGTTAAAAATGCAGCATTATTTAAGTAGTAAAACATCCCAGCAAACAATTTTGTGTTCTGATAGACATCTCAACGTGGACAGCTTGGCTGAACTTGGGCTGTCAGTGAAAATCTAATAGACGTCTAGGAATAGTCCAAAACTAGACTAGTCGTCAAATAGACAGATTAGACAGACTTTATATGTGTAGTCATACATTTCTGTTTATTTGTTGACTAGTCTAGTTTTGGCCCATTTTTAGAGACATCTATTAGATTTTCACTGACAGCCCAAAATTAGCCTGGTTTTAGCCAATATGACTATGTTTAGAAGTCTATTAGACATCTATTAGACATCTTTTAAAAACAAAAATTGCTTGCTGGGATGTAAAATAAGACAACAGTTAATGATGACTGACAGTATAAATTTCACAGGTAAACTGAAATATACAAAACATGGTTAAGGTCTAGGAATTTATTAGTCTACTTTAATTATATTGTAAAATTTTATCAAATGTTTGGCAAATACCAAAGCTTTTTGAAATAAAAGCTTAAGTGCTTAATGCAGAAGAAAACTATTCTTTAAAATTATAGTATAGTTTTATATGATTTGTAGTTTGATCTTTATGCTTCCATTTTTGCAAGGCATTTTTAAAGAGACCATTCAATTAAATACATTATTATTATTATTATTATTATTATTATTATTATTATTATTATTATTATTATTATTATTATTATTATTATTATTTGAAACAATATTAGAAATGATATTAACAACTGTAAACAACTGCCATCTTTAAGTACACTTACGCACTAATAAAGTGCACTAAGCAGTATTTGAAAAACACTTTTTTATATACAAACAAAAGTAAAAGAGAAAAAAAAAATATATATATATATATATATATATATATATATATATATATATATATATATATATATATATATATATATATATATGTACAAACCGTGGAAAAAAAAAACTATTAAAAAAGTACAAAAAAAATAAACATGAACCACACTATAACCCACATATTGTGCAACAAACAGTATATGAAGTGCATAAACAATATATGATGTGCATTCATTTTACACATTATGCAAATAAACAGGTCGAGGTTGAAAGTTAAACTTGAAAGTTGAGAGTTGAAAGTTGAGGTTGGCAGCATGGTGCATTAAGTAAAATAAATAATGATAATAAAAGAAAAAAGAAAAGAAAGATTTAAAAGAGAGAAAAGGGAAAATATATTAAACAGGGGTGGCATGTTCTTCAAACTTGTGGTTTTATGTCAAGAAAGAGTTGTATGCTTGTGCTATATCAGCACTAGTACTCATCTAGAAAGTACAAACAAATGTGCAAGATAGGCAATCATTCATTCTACAGTAACTGCTTTACGTTTCAGAGGTTTAACATGCTCCAAGAATGGCAACCAAATGTTAAAAAATGTAATCACTGAATTGAAGACTATATTTTCTCCAATTTGCCAAAAAAAGGTGTCTTTAATCCATAGAGTATAGGATGGGGATTAAGGAGACTTCCACTGTAACAAAATACACCACCTAGCTAATAATGACAGTGAAAAACACTTTTGACCACAGTGTCAAATATTGCTTAGTGCACATTTGAGTTTCTTTTTAAAGCCTTTTGAAAAATTAGTTTAGCTTATTATTATAGAAAATTGCCCCACAAATCTGTCAAGAACCAGAAAGTTAAGTTTATTTAAGAAATGTTTAAATAATGTATTTTTAATTGATTTATTGATTGATGTAATTGGAAAGCTGCCTTCATTATAGGCTCAGTACAAGCTGTCTACTCTGGTTTCATAACATGTCCAGTGTATAAAGTGCTTTCTGATTTAACACGACTGAGACAGATTACAAGACCGAGTCAGGAAAAGAGTTGAACTTGGTTGCGGTTCTGCTTGACAGACTTCATCTCTGCTATCTGCTTTCCATTTCCTTACAATTAATTCCACTCTTGAGCCATTTTCACTCCTCCCAACGATTGCTCCACCTATGTCCTATGAGTTTCACTTTGTGCCTTCATTCAATTCTTCTTTCGCTCCATTTCATTTGGGCTTTGTCCCTATAAATCATCTTCCATGTTCCCCTTCTCCATCTTGGGTAAAGTCGGAGCGTCAGGAAAGAAGATTACTCTCAGCCTTATAGATTACACTGAGGGTTAGATAATGTGTATGGCCGTCTTGTGGCTCTCTGACCCCTGATCAATACCATCTCAGCCCCAGAGTCACATAATCAGCTTGTAGATGAATGAGAGCGATTTGACGACTCTTAGACAGAGTACCTGTTGGTTTCGAGGGCGTCCCGCAGGGCCCGGTGTAGCCGACAGACATTGATCACCTGCATCGCTCCAGAGGGAGAAGAGAGAAATGAGAACAAGGTCCCTGTGGAGTCGCTTTAGGGACCGGGAGATGTGGTGATGATGAAAAAATTGTTTCAGAGAGTGCAACAGCAAGAGCCTTTGGAAAAGACATTTTGGAATGTTTGATAACTTGCATACATCAGAAGAGGACAAATCAATAACAGAATGCATTAGAATTTCATTTAAAAAATACAGAATTTGTAAACAAAGTAAAAAAATCAAGTAATTTTTAAAATAATTTTAAAATCTCAAGAAATGCCACAGTCATATCACCTTGCAGCCCAAGACTATACTATATACAGTAAGACAATACGGTTACTCACTGAAGCTAAGCAGGGATGGTACCTGGATGGCAGACCACATGGGAAAACTAGGTTGCTGTTGGACGTGGTGTTAGTGAGGCCAGCAGAAGGCCTAATGCCCCAGTATAGTGAAGGGGGCACTATACTGTCAGTGAGTGCCATCTTTCGAATGAGACGTAAACTGAGGTTAAACCCCCCTCATGATTGTGAAGCGCTTTGGGTGTATGGCCATACACAATAAATGCGCTATATGTTACACTACAAGAAATTTTGGTTGTAGTGCTGCCATGCTACATTATAATAAATGCTGGGTTCCACAAAATGTATTAATGTCATCTCAACACAAATCAAATAAGTTAACATAATTGTTTTTACAAATTTAAGTGCATTGAACATAAAACAATTAGGTTTTTTAAGATTTAAAATTTTAAATAAGTAGTTTGAACAAGCAGAAAATCTTTGAGTGTAGTTGAAGAGTGTTTTTACAAAATAAATGTAAAAAATTCAACAAAAAAAAAAACATTTTAAATCCTTCAAAAATAGAGAACAGCAGTGTTGTTAGCATAAAGAAAGATTACAGAATGTTACAGGATTTCAAAAACAAGTAGTAAGTGTAGAGGCTGCTGCTTTGGATGACTGTGAAGTTTCTGAAAGTGTATATTTCAAATATATTATTTAAAGTTTTAATACTGTTCCTTTGAATAATACATAAGACACATTCTTATCAACACTCCATGTTTTGAGAAAAACATTGTGCAATTCTGAATGTGCTTCAGCCAGGCGAGTTGGCTAAACTGTTAAATTAGCTTAGACTTGTGATGGCTTTAATATACTTCTTTTATCTTAACTTGTAAGTTGCTTAAAAACAAAAGTGGATAAAAGCATTACTAAATGAATACATTGAATGTAAATGCACAGTAAGTTATAACACTTTTATAACATTTTTCTCCTCTTAGGATAAACACCAAATAGGGCTAAATAGTGACCTGGAAATTTAGGTCATTTAACCCTCCGAGGAGGCCAGGTCATGCTGGCATGATTAGCATTTTTTTTCTTATCAGTTCAAAAGACATTAAGAATACTCTGTTGGTTTTGGTCACACAAATAAGTGCTACACCATTCGAATCTGTTAGGTGTCTACTTTTTTGTGTACACTTACAATAACAACAAAGTGTGCTCTTTTAAAAAAAAATAGGGTGTGTTTTTTTTTGTCTTTCTTGATACATTTACTATGTATATATTTATACACAGCAAAAATTCCAGTGTTAAACATACAGTGTGATTTTTTTGGTGTTGTTCAGTGTTAAAATCAAAGTACATTTTAATCCACGAGTGTGAAGTAGCGTATATTTAAGAGTTTTTTTTCAGTGTTAAACTTTTAACCCAATATGCAAAGTATTTCCCACTAGTGATGGGAAGTCCAGTTTTTTTACTCTAACCGGTTCTTTCAGACAGTGATCAAACCAGTATGTTTTACTTAAACTTGAAACATGTCTTGTTGCATTTTAAAATGCAAAGAGTAGAATGTGTTGAAATCATTCCTGAAAAGATTAATGAAAATTTAATAAATGAAAATTATTTTCAACATATTTGATTACTGTTATCTGTCACACACACCAATTGATAATATAGGAAAAAAAGGGAATATATTAACACTTCGAAGGGTAACAAACACTCCAGTTCGATGTAAGAATAAACTCTTAACTGTGTTAAAATAAACTCTGAGAGTAATGTACACATTTTACACTTGAGAAAGTGTTATTTTAACTCCAAAACGGAGGGAGTCATATGTACACCCAAGGAGTGTTAAGTTAAACTCAAATTGAGTTAAATGTAAACTGATTTTAGTGAGTGTATCAAATTTTCATAGCACAATATTTGCTTTATCTTTATTGTGGCACTCTGTGTTTCAAAATTGACTAAATAATGTTGGAAAAGATGGAAAACCACACTGTTAAAAAAAAATCTGTAATTTTACGGTTTTCTTTCAGCTAAGGTGCTGGAAAAAACTCAAAATAATGTCCGTTAAATTACAGAAATTTTACCATAAAATAACAGACATTAAACTATAAAAATATCCTTAAATTTACATTTCTGGTCAATTTCTGTAATTTATTATCTATTATTTTACGGTAAATGTCTGTAATTTACAGCCGTTATTTTTACAGTTTTTTTCCGGCACCCCAGCTGGCAAAAAAAAACCCTCCTAAAATTATGTTTTTTTTTTCAGTGCATTTTATTGGTTTGAAATACAAATAAAAACACCATTTAGACATTGTAAAAAATGCTGTGTTTTACACAATTCCTTTATGTTGTTCCAACCCAATCACTTAAGTTTACTTAATTGTTTTTACAAATTTAAGTGCATTGAACATAAAATAACTAAGTTGTCCCCAAAAAAACATGAGAATTGTGTTGTTTCAACTCATCTTAAATTAGTTTGAACAAGCATCAAAAGTCATTTTTGAGTGCATTTAAATCAAAATATATGAATAAATTGTAATTACTTACATTAATGATATAGCATTACCCTTTATAATTGTTGTCAGTAGACTAGTATATTACTCTGAAACATGTTATTCTCTTGTATAGCAAGTTGCATGCAGTGTTTTATTTATCATTTAGATAGAAAAATAAAATGCTCTCCTAAAAAATTAAATATATTCACAATATTTAATATTTGACGTGCCCATGATAACAGTATGGCTTTGTTTAAATAATACAACTTAGTATAGTGCAATCTTCCATTCTTCCAAAGAGATACATTCACTATGTAAATATTTATATATATATTAGTGACTGTATCAAATTTTCATGGCACAAGATTTGCTGAATTTTGGCATGGTATTAGAACAGTATTTTAAAAATGAATAAATACAGTTGAAAAGATGGACAAACAAGTTTAATAGTTTAAATGCTGGGGTTCACACAATTCCTTCATGTTGTCCCATCACAAATCGCTTTTAGTTTACTTAATAATGTTTACAAATGTATGTGGATTGAACATTCATTCATTCATTTTATTTTCAGCTTAGTCCCTTTATTAATCCGGGGTCGCCACATCGGAATGAACCGCCAACTTATCCAGCACATGTTTTTAGGCAGCGGATGCCCTTCCAGTTGCAACCCATCTCTGGGAAACATCCATACACACTCATTCACACTCATACACTACGGACAATTTAGCCTACCCAATTAACCTGTACCGCATGTCTTTGGGCTGTGGGGGAAACTGGAGCACCCGGAGGAAACCCACGCGAACGCAGGGAGAACATGCAAACTCCACACAGAAACGCCAGAAACTGACCTAGCCGAGACTCGTATCAGCGACCTTTTTGCTGTGAGGCGACAGCACTACCTACTGCGCCACTGCGTCGCCTGGATTGAACATACTGTAAACAACTAAGTTGTCCCAAAAAAAAACATAAAAATTGTGTTGTTTCAACCCATCTTAAATTAGTAGTTTGAACAAGCAGCATACATACATTTTTTTACATGCATTTAAATAAAAATATATGAATAAATTGTAGTTACTTACATTAATGATATAGCATTACCCTTTATAATTGTTGTCAGTAGACTAGTATAGTACTTTGAAACATGTTATTCTCTTGTATAGATATTCTAGTTCATCCATTATATAGAAAAATAAAATGAAATGCTCTCCTAAATAATAAAATAAATTCACAATATTTAATATTTGATGTGCCCATGATAACAGTATTGCTTTGCTTAAATAATACAACATAATATAGTACAAACTGTCCATTCTTCCAAAGAACTGAAATTATTTTAAATAATTCATATCTGTAGTGAAAATTGAATGAGAGATACATTTTCCATTGTGCTTTTTTTCCAAAAAAAAAAACATTAAAGATTTGTGTAAAGCATGATTGGGTATAGGACAGCTGGATAAACTCAATAGTATATGACAATTATCTTTTAAATTGTAGCCTCGAAATATGCAACAACTACTTTCATACAGAAATATCCATATGACATGTACTTGTGCTAAATCAATATCTTTCAACAGACGTTGAGAAATCATTTTTGTATGTATAAAAGTCAACTCTCTAGTGGTGTTGCGACCAAAATACAGCATTTTTTTTTTTTTGACTTGTTCAAAGAAATTTGCAGTACACATGGGAAGCTTGTACACGAGCTACACAATCCACTGAGGACAATACAGAGGCAAAGACTGGCACAGAAAGCGGTTGCATTTTCTGTGGGGCAGGATGTGAGGGCATATGTTTGATCTTTAAAGGCCAACCCTCTTGTGGCACTGAAATCAATAGTAATCTGCCGAAGGTAACAGCAGCACCAGTCACCACCGTTTTCCTCAGTACAGTACATGAAGTCCATTAGTTTCCCCAAAGCAGCCTGTTCCATCATCTGTATTGTTCATTTTGATGTTTTTTTTTCTTGATGCAATGCATCCGGAAAGTATTCACAGTGCTTTACTGTTTTTCTGATTTTTGTTTTTACAACATTGAATCTGCTGAAGGCTAGGAGACGGAAACGTTACATTTAATAATCTTTGAGCAAGTATTGATAGTGCTGGATTGAATATCACAGCATTGAATGTCAAAATGGATTGAATTCTACTCATAACTTTCCTAAAAAACACTCATAATGACATCATGAAAGAAGTTTGTTTGAATGCAGACAATGATTGTCACTATAGTGAAGCATGTTGGATGCTGTGGGGATGTTGTTTTCTGCGACAAAAACTGGGAGACCAGTCAGGATCAAGAAGAAAGATTAATGTAGCACTGAACAAATAAAAAATCTGCTCCAGTAAGCTCTGGGCTTCACACTGGGATAATAGTTCAACTTTCAACAGGACAACAATGCCAGCACAAAGCCAAAATCCCAACGAGTGGCTATGTGACAGTAGCTATGTTTCCATCCAAAAATGCAAATGAACCGAAATATTGCATAAAAGACGTGTGAATAAAGCAGCGTTTCCATCCAACAAGTCAAAGAGAACAAAATGGTCACTTCCTGATAAACTGGTGCCAAATATCAACAGTAAAAACATAATTTGCTGCGGTAGGAGAAGCTGCATGAATCTTTTCCTTATTTAATAAAGGACTTGCACCTCAGAAGATGATGCTGACACACAATGAACATGTGGTGGGGTTTGAAGGCATAAGCATGGAGCACAGACATTTTGGACAATTATGGAGGTAATTAATAACATAATAACAATAATACTGAAGGGCGCTTTAGAATGACCAAAACAACATTTCAGATGTTTTACAATGTGCTTAGCCTGCTGGTTTGTCCATTCACACAGATTTTTATCATCACATGATCTTCTATAACAAAATCACATCACTTTTTTAATGCGCATACTGGAATTTGTTTGGTAAAAGTGTGTCCATCGTAGTTTATGCGCATCTTTTCTTAACGAATAAAAAGTTTATTCTACTCAGTTATGTTCTTTTATGCGCATTTTCTAAATGTATGTGCATTTCACCGTTCCATCAACCGATTTCTTATGCACATATCCAAAATGCTAGTGTAACTGTTAATGTTTCTGCTTGGCTCGAACAAAGCCCGGACCTGAACCCAAATGAACATTTCTGAAGAGATCAAAAATTGACTCCCCAATAATGTTAATAATGTAATAATTTGTAATATTGTACACACTAGCATCTAAATTGTATTTACTTTTGAGGTACCAGTATGGACCCTTTAGGTGTATATCTGAACCTTTTAAATAATAATAATAATAATAAAAATAATACAATAATATTAAAAAATAATGCAATATTTGCAAGATACAGGAAAAATAATACAAGATTTTTGTAGAATTTTGAGAAAATGTATGCATTTAATTCATTTTGGAATAAGGCTGTAACATAAAATGAGAATACATTCCAGATACACAGACAAGATGAGTCGTCATATTATCATTTATACCATATATCTTTTATCTGTTGTTTCTGTGTTTGCTGTCAGATAAAATTTTAGTTATGGCTAGTTTATGAACTTCTGGCGCACTGTAACTACACCAATAAAATGCTAGGTTATTTCAACTCAATTCTGGGTGTTATATGAACAAAACCAACTGCTGGGTTATTTTAATTAAATGAATATGATCAAATTTAACTCAATGTTAGGGTTAGCCCATATTTTATTTACTATATATACTGTATATATTATTTGTTGTGGAATGGCTTACAGTCTAAGGTCTTCCTGATTGTTCAATACAAATCAATCAATCAATGAATCAATGAATCAATGAATCAATCAATCAATCAATCAATCAATCAATCACCAAAGAACTTTAAATGTTGCTAACGTCTGAAGACCATAAACAGAGGCTACTCACTATATTTTGGAATTTATTCATAGGCAAAGCTTTGTCATCATATCCCTCTAAAAGTTTACCCTTTTACCCATCACCTCTGTGTTTGCTGTCAGATTATGTTAGCTCCCAGTGTTTGTTTTTTGGTTTATAGAGTACAGCTGCACTGTTACTACAGTATTTATCGTAGATTTGTTGTGCATTTGCAATGTTTACAGTCAGTCAAGGTCATTGTACTTTTCATTTATTATTAAGTGTTTTAAGCAAGCGTGGGATTCATATCAATTGCTGTTCCACTGTTTACTTTAACTTCTGTCCTTGAAGCCAATGCAAGGTTAGTGAATTCCTGACATGAATATCCCAAATGTAGTGAGTACATGTTTTACAGTCCCCTTGAAGTAAAGCGTTACTGAACATTTTGCTTGTGTAATTTCAATATAATGTGTACAAGATGGCACAATATATAAATTCAATATAATGTGTTTAAGCATGAAAGAATCTAATTGTCTGGAAAAGTTTTTCTACTACAAAAATATAGTAGGAGTCCTTGTATCTGTTCAGTGCCAGTTCATCGTGATTTTGAAGGTGTTGTTGAAGTACTTTTACACAGTAGATGAAACAGATTAAGGTTTTTCTGTGATTCGTCTTGCTGTAAGGAATCTAGAGTGGCACTAAGTTGTTTATTTTCCGCACGCTTGGATCTTCTCCCTTATTTTTCCGACTCTACAGAGAACAAAGGCCTGCGATAAGAGAGAATCCGTTCCCAATCCCGCCATTGATTTGAATGTGAAAGCGCTCTGATTATAGGTATTGTGGAAATGGCAAAATATTAATTTGCATTCGAGGCACAAAAAGGATTTATGGTCTCTTGTAGTGCTTTGTTCTGAAATGTCAGCACAATTGGAAAGTTTGCCGTTGTCTGCCGGATTTTTAATTATTTATTTATACTCGGAGGCTTTTTGAAGTTTTTTACAGATCACAGGGTTTATTACGTCTCTAAGAGGTGAAACATGGCAGAATGAGTCAACACTCTTGCTCAACCAAGAACAGAGAGATAAATGTATCTAAAAGCAGAGAGGACATTTGGTGGGTAACGAAACAGAAGGAACTGGGAAAAAAACCCCACTATACTGTAGGTTAGTCATTTCTTGTAAAAATGCACTCTCAGTAACGTAATTTATTATAAAATCTCTTTTTAAATTTATATATATATATATATATATATATATATATATATATATATATATATATATATATATATATATATATATATATATATATATATATATATTCATTAAATCTGATCTTTATGCTTTCTCTAAAAAGGGTGACACTTTTTAATGCATCCTTTAACTATTCATTGAACTACCAAGTACTTAATATTAAATATTAATTAACTACATGTACTTTCTATGTGCATTGAATTGATGCTTATTTTTAGTTGCATGCACTTGGACCTTAACATCTTAAAATAAATTATTACCCAAAAAATGCAACAATGAGTTGAGTCACAACATAATAATGTTAATTAAGTGTTGGGTAAATAAAGGTTGATTTTATTTAGGTGCAGCTTATATTGCTTTGAGTCCACAGGGAAAATCCTTTGTGAAAAAGTTTGCAGTATATATATGAAGAACTAATTGCAAAATGTAAATTTATATGTCATGTTTTCAAATCCCTACTCGTATAAGATGGAGAATATAATCACAATAAAAAGGCTCTTAACTTAAATTACCTCAATATTATCAACTAAATATAAGTTCAAAGTTATTGAAAATAAATTTGCAATGATTCATTGTTAAAACAAGGTTAAAATAAATTGCAGGTAAGAATAAAATATATATAAAAATATTCAGACAACACAATACAAATACAACTTAATTCACTTAAGTAACTAACTTTTTTCAGTTTAAAACTTTGTGAGGATTGGCAACATGTCGATGAAGGTGTTTTCTTCATTTGCTGTGTTTTTATCTATTTGCATTTGTTTTCTAAAGTTGCAGTGCATTAAGCTCTCTCAGGCACTGTAATTTTCAGATTTATTGCACTGTAAAAAAATGTATTGCTGCTTTGCATTTTAAAGTTAATCAAATTAACTTTACAAATATTTCAACTAACATCAATTAAACTGACTTAAAATATGAAGCTACAATTTGCGTAAATTAAAAAGTAATGTTGAAAACAGATTTACTAATTAAAAGAAGAATTAACAAAAACATATGGTAGGATTGGGCATGCAGAATAAGATCATGCAGGATATGTACTAATAGACAGCCAATATATTAATAATAGGCAGGTAATAAGCCATGTGTTAATGGCGAGAACTGGTACATAAACTAAACTCTTACTCAGATCTTGAAAGTTATAAAAGTTATAAAACTGGTGTTTTAAAAGGATGGTCAAAACTATAGTAGAAAAAGAGCCTTTTACTTTTAAATTATGTTTTTGTTAATGAAAAACTATTATTGATGTTGTGAGGAAACCTCACAGAACATTATAAATTAAATTAATCCACGATTCATTAAACATTTAGATTAGATACTAACATTATCAATATTTTGGTAATGTTGAGGCAAACAGTGTTGACTTTCTGCAAAAATCATATGATGAAATCCCTGGTATGCAATAAATAAGATGTTCATTAGTTAACGTTATTTGTTTTTCATTTCTTCAACAATTTAGTTTTACTTAGAAAGGCACAGCATTTGATATTTATTCATTGGGATAAAGCCCTTGGGATGTACCATCTCATTTTCAAGGGTGTCCCACAATTAATTACAATCACATGATAATAACACCAAAAAACAAAAGACAAAACATAACTTACACAACATCCAAAAAACATAACATAAAAAAAGTAAACTTTGTCCAGTCTTCCAGTCAGTAAACAGAATACACACAAGAGAACAACTAAAGTACCCCCCCCCCCCCCCCCCCCCCAATTGGTCTCTATTGTCAATCTTTAACCAATATCCATATATTTATCTCTGTTAATTTAACATTCTAACTTGCTGAATTAGTTTTAAGTGAAACTGTCTTTTTAAAGTTCAGTGTGGTTTTGTTTTATTTCTTTTTTTAAAACAAAGCACACACTAAGAAATGACTCAAAATAGAGCCCAACGCATTATGCTAATATAAAGAAGTTTCTGTATTATTATTATTATTAGTAGTAGTAGTAGTAGTAGTAGTAGTAGTAGTATTTAAATTATTATTAATGTTTAGAATAAAAAAAATTAGGTCTATATATTTTACAGAAACTGACCTTGTAATTTCCTGGCAAAACACCTCAAAATAGAGCCCAATGTATTATGTTAATAAAGGAGTATTATTATTCTTATTCCTAATATTAATAATAATATTTAGACTTTTTAAAAAAAATAAAGAATTGCCTATAAATCTAACAGAAACTGGCCTTGTAATTTCCTGGCAAAACACTATTAGTTTTTCCTTATTTTTACTATGTTTCACAAGTTTGGTAATCCTTTACAGAAGATTTATAATATCCCACATTTAATCAGTCATTTAAATCAGTAAGAATTTCAAGATGTCTTTCTTTTTTTGATGTAGTTGATAAAAATAATAAAAACAACAGATTTGTTGTTCTAAAATTAAACAATAAGAATAACATAATAATAACAAAGAAACAGTCATTAAATAAAATAAAATAAACGGTCACGGTGGTGCAGTGGGTAGCACAATCGCCTCACAGCAAGAAGGTCGCTGGTTCGAGCCCCGGCAGGGTCAGTTGGCATTTCTGTGTGGAGTTTGCATGTTCTCCCTGTGTTCGTGTGGGTTTCCTCCGGGTCCAAAGACATGCACTATAGGTGAATTGGGTAAGCTAAATTGTCCGTAGTGTATGTGTGTGAATGAGAGTGTGTGTGTGTGTGTGTGTTTCCCAGTGATGGGTTGCAGCGGGAAGGGCATCCGCTGTGTAAAACATATGCTGGATAAGTTGGTGGTTCATTCCACTGTGGCGACCCCAGATTAATATACGGACTAAGCCAAAAATAAAAATAAAATAAAATAAAGTGAAATATATGTGAAGACTGGACAAAGTTTGAAAAAGGAACAGAGAGATGACAGCTAATATTCAGGCTGAAAAAAAAGAGTTAAACTATGTATTCAGTCTAACAGAATCAAACTCTTGGAATAGGTAAATCACTGAAAAGTGGCACTTCAGAGTTTGACCTTAACCCAACCAACCTCAAAACCAACCAAAACCTTTGATGTCTGACTCCACCGATGAAGATTTGCTATAATAGGATAAGCATTTAAGCAGCAAAGCAAAGCTGCGGATGGAAGTATAGCTCTCAATAAGAGGCACGGCAGACAGTGATGCATTACTGTACAAAAGAATTTATTGTAAGCATTAAAATCTCTAAGCAGCTCTGCTCAAAACACAGAGGATATTATCTCTAATTTAGAAACAAAAGAGAGCTTTACGTCAAACACAACATGAAAGGAGGGAAATTAAAAAAAGACATGTTGAATCAGTCTGATATTACACAGGCGACTCACAACTTTAAAGAATCCGACTAAAAGGTCTTGTCTGGGGATTTCATTAAAGACCCCGCTAGTCGGTTAAAAGAAAAGTGGCCTGTGTTCCAGTTTTAATCCTCCAGAGATCCACACCGCCAAGCAGACAGAAGATACTAAGTTTACCAGGGTTGTGCACCATTCAGAATTGAACTGAGGATGGCTTGCAAATTCCAATTCAATTCCTGAATTTGAATTGAGGTAGCAAAGAGGATGAAGAATTCAACATGGAGTGAAATTCACTTTAGAGCTTTCATGTACTGCATTTTCTGAAATACCTTTTTCCAGTATAAATGTCCCAAGAAATTTGGAAATGTGATGGAAATTTTAATACATACACAGTATATACACACAGAGGAATTTCCAATGACAATTATATTATATTATATTATATTATATTATATTATATTATATTATATTATATTATATTATATTATATTATATTATATTATATTATATTATATTATATTATATACAACAGTTCTGTCTGGTACTCAAATCTGATTGACTGATAGCCTCTAAGCACTTGTACAGCATCTAAAAGGTGAGACTTTCTAAGTTTAATTTAATTAATGTACATAAAAAAAGTCTGGGTGTACTTTATCCTCACATTATTCATTCCTTTAGGCATTTACTACATCAATACGTCACATTAAGTAAATAATTATGTTGAAAATATTGGATATAGTCTAAATGTTTTAATATTAATGCAAATTTCTTTGAAGAAAGCAGTTATTGAGGGAAAAGAAGCACCAAATATGATCTTGTTTTTTTTTTATCACATAATAGTTATGACAATAGAAACTGATTTGAGATTTTTTTTTACGTCTTACCTGCAGGTAACATTATAATCAATGACAGTGTACAATAATGAACAAAGCAACTGTATTAAAGTACTATTAATGAAGGATTCAGCGATATATATTGACCAATAATTGGTTTAAAAACAGATGATATTCAAGGCCGATAATACACTGTCAATCAAAACATGGTGGAAAAATGCAGCAAATTGTAAAAGAAAAAGATCCTTGTGTACAATTGGGTGGCAAAGATGACGAGACATTTATTGTTACACTGTAGCAAAGACACCTTAAATAAAGTGTCCCCAAGAATGCTGTCTGCAATGTCTGCACTGCTAAAATGTCACATTTGACACAATCTGTTTGTTCGTGATTAGTTAAAATGGGTCTAAAAAAGCATTTTTTTTTTAATTAAGTCAATTGAAAACATGAATTAATACAAATTGATTAGTTAAAATCTGTTTAATTTGAGCAGTGCATGTTCTGTTTCTGACTGAAATCAGTAACTTTAAAAAAGCTTGGTAATAAATTTAGGAATTCACATTTCTTTTTTTTTTAATTATGTAATTTTTAATTATGTAATTGCCTAAAATTATTTTAATGTATAAAAGGCAGAACTACCAAATTATTGGTCTCAGCAGATATCACTCTTAATAATCAACTATTATTGGCTGAGAAATTTAGTAGCAGTGCATTTTTAATAATTGCAGTATTAATATTGTAAAATCAACTGACAGTACATTACAAACTCAAAACAGCAGATCTGCTTTTATAAAGGGATTAGTTACTAAAGCGAGTAAACCAATTGCCTTAAAAGCAACAAGTTGACTTTACGTAAAAATAATGTTAATAAACCCACTGTAACTTGAAACTGTTAAGTTTACTTAAATTTTTGCAATTATGCAATTTTACTCACTTTTTTAAATACAGTTAACTAATGGCTTTTTATAGTGTATGAAGAGGGAAAGCGAGTCCATTATATCACCCTGTGATATCATGTTATTAATTGTTGCTATTAACGGGTAAAAACACAACATGGAATGCTGCAACCAACCAATCAGAATCAAGCATTCCAGAGAGATGTGTAATAATTTACTTTTTTTTTTATGTTCACTATGTTAATGTTTTGTTTGGGTTTTGTTTAAATGTATCTCTTGTTCGCCACTGGTTAGTTACCATGGCAATTCATTGGTTCTGCACACCTGTTCCTATTCAGTTAATAATCCCTTGCATTTAATGCTGCGTTCAGGTTCTCCTGGGAATTTCGTACTTAAAAGTTGACATAATTAATTACAGCATCATGTGCCATCAAGTCACTTTCATCTGCACAAGATGGTGATTGTTAGGGATTGCTAATTCTGCTTGAAGAGAAAATAATTTGCATCAGGTGTGTTTTTAATTGTTTTTTTCTAATAATTTATAAAGCCAGATTAATCTAAACGGACAAAAGCATATTGATTGTTATATTATTAAATTCACATTCAAAGTTATTTATTTATTTTTGCCATGACAAGCCTGATAGATGTTACATTGATCGATTCCACCATGTTTCTCAATGACACCCCCACAACTCGAAATCTCAGTGCTTAAAGAGAATTTTTTTCCACTCAAAAGAATGACTTTGTAATGTACTTTTAACTTGTAAATATGAATTAGCTGACATGCTTTAATCGCACCATAAATTCCTCAGTTCCTTCAGTATATAGTCTGGTATTGTTGATATTTGTTGATTAATTTGAGTTGGTGATACATTTTACCTTTAATCCCCTGGTTCTGTTTAGATGTTCTATTAAAGACTCTTGTGAAACTCTATACTTTCATCATGCGTGCATATGGACACATAACAGTTCACCGATTTCATTGTATTTACTTTATGTATGAGAAAACGCTCTAATGGGTAATAAATTGGATTAGTTGATAAAGAATTACCTATATTTCATCTCTAACCTGTTGTTAGACTACTGGAAATCCTCCGTTGTGTCACTGTGTCCTTGTATTTCCAGCCATGTTTTTTAATTCTGAATTTTGCCCAAGCCTGATTCAAATATATATAATAATTGGCCATTTTCATATCCAATTCAGTTGGCCATATGCATTATTTTTGGCTGACTACAATGCTGTTGAGTAAATATTGTACAAATGAGTTTTGTATATAATCTGACATTTTCTTGTGCAATTTTGCCATTTTTAATATACTTAGGTAGCCAAAATTGCAGAAAATCAGTCAATGACAATTTTTAATAGGAATGCATGTGCTTTACCATTCATGTTCATGTAAAAAAAAAGAAAAAAAAAGATAAAGATAAAACAATGGAAACCTTATAATTGGTCTCCATGACAAGCATCCATTCAGAACCCCACAACGATAACACGTCTCAGCACTGCATTGACTGCACTGACCTCCCTCCAGTCAATCAATGAATTATACATGAAAATATCGACACACTGATTATTTTTTCCACTCAAACAAACATACCATATTCAAGGACAAACCCTCCAAAAACAGGAGAGCCAACGGTAACACCATGAGAATGCAAACGATCCAGGACACCAGTGGATCAAACCAGCACTGGTTTAAGCACGACTTAAAGACTCCCTCTTCTGACGGTTGTCGAGTGGCGTCGCTTGACCAAACAATATGCGTCATATTCTGTACAAGACATCAAATTCAGTCATCGCTCCCCTTTATGGCTTTAGAGAGAGAAAAGGCTACATGAATGTTTCTCTTCTTTGTCCTCCTCGTCCTCTTCCAATCATAGCACTGATTGTCACGTCGTTGTGCTTAATCTAAATTGTGTTTTTATATATACCAAAGAGCAATCTCTGTGTACCGCCGTCCGCTCTTCAAAACAAATTCGATATTCTTAGGACTCGGAAAAAGGTCAAACTTCAGAATGACTTGGAAGAAGGAAATGACTTTCATGCAAAATACGAGGGGGAAACTGAATGTAAATCATCTGTCGCTGCTGACGCCACCATGCAATTTCCGATGTTGATTCCTTCGGGTTTTTATCTGTCATTTCTTGCATCCTGGATTGCGAGGGCCTTCAAAAATAGCAGGGAAATTAAAGCTCATTTTCATTGTCTGGAATAGTTTTTTTATTATTTTTTTAAACGCTTAAATCTCCCTACGTCGCTGGCCATGAGTTTCCATGCTAAGTGAACGCTCCATGCTAAATGTTGCATTATCCATCGGGAGCTTTCCGCAGCCATTGGTAAAACTGTTCCTGGAACAGGATGTGCCATTTTACATTGGCTTGAACGATCTCGACGGCTCGAGCGAACGCAGGCGCCGACTCTCCTCCGCTGGTCAGGATGAACTCTTTCAGCTGAGGAGAAGATAAACAATTCCCATTAACATTATCATATGTATCAGAGATTGTGTGCTTATGTTTGTAAGTGGCACCTTCGGCTCTGACTGATAAACAGCGTCAGAATATACGACGCATTAACATGCAAATGCCTGATGTGTAATTTAGCAGATAACAATGATGTTTATGATAATGAGGTGTGGGAATGGATTCGAAGTAAACAGAATTATCGGTGTTGTTGATTGTCTGGAAAGAAAGGGCATTTGGGTGTCTGTGAAAAAAACCTATAACACAGATTAAAGACATAAAAAAACCTCATCAAAATCTCAATTTTCCAAATCGTCACCTCGAAGTTAAAGGGTGCTGTCTGCATTCTGAAAGATTTGAGATATTCAGCTTTAAAGTTTCTCTATTTAATAAGGCAAAAAATTTACATGTAAGGGAACAAGTATACAAAGATACTTGCAATACGTGCAATATCAAAATACTCTCAAACGTGTAAATTTTGGAGCACTTCACATCATTCTAAAAAGTTAAATCACTTTCCACTTAGAATTATAAGGTAATAAGAATTACAAGGTTATATCTTGCAAGGCTTGTAACTATGTGTTTCTATGACTAATTACTTCATATATTGGTATAAATCCTTTTTTTTTCTTATTCAAGTTTAGAATAAAAGGCAAAACTAAAAAAAAATTGTCCACAGCAGGTGTAAATTTTATAGTCAAATATAAAAAAAATTAAATGGGTAATTAAAATAGCTTAATATTTTAAAAGTTAGCAATTTTAAGCCTTTAAAAACTACAAGAAAACAGACAATGATTCAGTCAAGTATTTTCACATTGAAGACTTTTACTAACTACACTGTAAAAAATGAATTAAGTTTCCGTATTTTGTGTTTTCCGTTTACTTATGGTTGTGAATTGCATTATGGGACCTTGATGTCTGCTCTGTCAACTTCTGATGTGGAAAATTTAACCCAGCAGTTTAACAAAGGGACTTTTATTGACAGTTTGAGACAAGATAAGGAATAATAGATAAAATCTATTAAAAACAGAAAATGTAATGGCTGCTTATTATCAGGTTTTTGCAGCATAATATACAACACCAACCCAGAAAACATATCACTTCAAACTATTAAGAATGTTGATAAAAGTCACTTTTTCAAACTTGTCAAGGTTTAAAGTTGTTGGAAGAAAGTTAAAGGTCCCATAATGCAAATGCCTAAATAAGTGAAAAAAAAAAAAAACATAAATCACAAAATACAAAAAACTGTCAATTTACAGATATTTTTTTACAGTGTATATATATAATTAAACATATCACATATATTCACACACACACACACACGCACGCACGCACGCACGCACACACACACACACACACACACCCTCATACTGTAGAAAGAGTTTATTTGTGACAACGGATACCTCAAATCTTTCAAAACATTTTCAGAAATCAAGTTTTTTATGATTGTACTCTTTAAAACAAAACATGACAAACATGATATCTGAAAAGTACTTAAAAAATGAGTTATCTGTTCTTACAAATAAACTCTTCATTTACACACATACACACACACAAAGGGATGAACTTCACATAATTTCATAAAATGTCTCTTTGACATTTTTCATTACTTTTTTAAAGGGTGAGATGTTTATGAGCTCTGCATTTAAAGATGTTAATCATATCAATAGTGCTGGGAATTTTAGTTCACATTCATATATGAAAATGAATTATTTTCATTTTTCGACCAAACAATATAATGCACTCTATCTGCTAATGCATTTAGATAGACAGAACATGCATTTAAACACAGACTTTATAGCACTCATCTTTGACAGAATATTCTGACTGGTCCAATTGTGTGCAGTGAAAATGCTTACTGGCTTAAGAGTAATTAAGGAATTTGCTGATAAAATCAATTTGATTTCTAATAAATGTTTTTTACATGAAAATGTAATGTAAATTGAGAATATAAGCAAGTTGTCACAGAATGTGAGAAACTTGATTTTGACAAAACATTACATACAGTAGAACCTTTTAATTTTAAAATGAAAAAATGATTGTTATGAATATGGTTCACAGTTCATCATGTCATGAGGTATATATTATTAAATACACCTACTGAAAGCTTTTGTTTTTGAATTATTTCAGTTTGCTCATATAATTTTTCAAAAGAAATAAAAATTGCTCAAATCCTGAAGCTTATTGTAGTGAATCTGTGGATGAAGTGCTCTGGCAGCAGCTGACTGTCAATGACAGTATTCTAATGCTCTGCTTAAGAAAACAATGAGGGGTTTGGTATTATCTTTGTATGAATGATAAATTGTGGAAGGCAAAGTCAGCCGGATGAGAAAGTGCTGCAGTGAAAAGCATCAGCAGTCTGTTTCCTCTGGGACCGAAGCTGAATGAATTTGAATAAGTGAATATATGTTACATTTCCTCTAATAAGGTTAAGTTACAATGAGGAAATAACCCAACTTAACAGTCCAAAGCACATTTCTGCAGTCATTAAACTGTACTTTTGTTAATTTTCTCAACTTCAACAATCTGCTGACCAAAGTTTTCTATAAGTATTAATGTCCCATGAAGATTTGTCAATAGCTCATTAGTGTTTTTAGCTAATTTGCCTCAGGATAGAGTATAAATCCAGACTCACCTCATTCAATTCGGCCTCAGTATTGAGAAACTCTGTCACGCCGCTGATTAATTTTGAGTTCATAAATAAAGCTTCTCCATACCTAAAATTGAGAGATGCAAAGTATTTTATTAAAAACATCTGAAAACATTTTATTCAGCCAAACAGTAAACAAACACTAATAGATGCGTTCTGGTCCTCCAACAACAAGCAAAAAATAACATTCACCAATAAATATCTTATGAGAGTGTGGATGTGAAATTCATATCAGGGACTGAAAGGAAGGTTAAAATCACTGATAAGCAGGAATGAATAGAACTACATTCACCTGGAGTTCAAAATGTCCCACTTCTCTCTGAAATATCTCCATGCTAAATGTCTTCCCAGTGGATTGCGGGCCACATGTATGATGACATCAATCACATCCTGATCTGGCACCAGGTCTGACGTGAGAGACAGATTCAGGAGCCTGCGGACAACAAAACAATCATGGCCATGATGTGGACTGCAAAACTTTGTTCATTAGAAAAAGTGTTTGTTTAAATGCCCATATTATGCTAATTTAAAGATTCCTAACTTTGTTATGGAGGTCTTCTGCAATAGATTTACATGCATCCGACATACATTTTTTTTCTCATACTTTATTAACATTGATAATTCCATAAGGAGCATTTAAAATTCCCAAAATCTGTCGATCACACTTTATTTTAAGGTACACTACTTGCTATTAACAAACCATTAATTATGATTTTTGGCTCAGTAAACTCCTAATTTGCTGCTTAATTCATTCAAGAGAGCATTCATTCACAACCAGGGTTGACCAAAGTGCTGTACATGTGATCTGAATTAAAATTTTGAAAGTTGAGAGTGATGACAACATTCGAATCGATGCCAGTAAGTTGTTCCAGAGTTTTAGGCAAATGTGCGGTCTCTACAATGTGGAGTGGGTTTCAAGCACCAGCCAACAGCAATCTCTTTGGAAAAGATATTCCAGACTCAGAACCTGTTTCTGCCAGTGAGTGAGTGGGGCAAAAACAACTCTACTTTTTTCTACAAATGCACTGGACTAATTTCACACAATGTACTTTTAGTGCTCAAATAAATCACTCATTTTACTATTTGAAAAAAAGAAGTGGTATGTGAAATTACAAAAATAGTTGTTAGAAACCTTCAGTATATGTGGTCATCAGACCGCGTTTCCACAAACAAGGAGAGGGAGAAAACCGCAAGACATTGTCTAAGCAAAATAATTCTAGAAATGTAATTGTGCATGATATCGGCATCAAATTTGAAATATAAACTCATGAGACACTTGGCTTTCAAGTCATATGTTTTCTAGGTTATTACAGTAATGATTTCCTGTGCATGAAACTTTCTAGATGGACAGCTCAAAGTGTCTTTCTTTCCTAATTTTGGTGTCAAAAACTGTTTAAAGTTAGGTAGGTGTAAATCCCCAAAAGTGAATGCTAGCTAACTTTGATCTGCAAACAGACAGCAACTCAAGTCTGCAAGATTTAAGTGACTTGAGTGGAGTGTACAAATGCAAGATATCAGCGATACGATGGTGACCATGTAGAGCTTTAAAAACAAAAACCATTTTTTTATACTTGACTTTGAGCTTCACTGGTAACCATTAGAGGGAGGTTAAGATGGATGTTTATTAATAGTTGTTAATGTAGTAGTTATTAGGGATGATTAGGGATGCAATTCATGCAGAATATGTACTTTATAAGTACTAATAAACAGCCATTATCTTTTCAATGGGCAGGCAATAAGACACTAGTTATTAGTGAGAATTAGTTCATTAAAGCAGGGGTTCTCAGCCTTTTTCACTTCAAGGCCCGTGTTCTTCTCCGAAACTTTTTTGAAGGCCCAAACTAATTGTCTAGAAAACAAGCTTAAAAGCTTTATTTATTAGCAAAACATTTGGTCACACTTTATTTTGATGGTCTGTTTGTTGAATTTAAGTTACATTGCATCAACATGCCAACTAGTTCTCATTAGATTGTAAGTAGACTATTAGGTTGGGGTTAGGGTTAGGGTTAGTGTAAGTTGGCATGTACTTGCAAAGTTTCTTATAGTCAGTTAAATGTCTGCTGAAGGAGCAGTATCAACAGATATTAAGCAGACAGTCTACTAGTATTCAAATGGACCCTCAAAATAAAGTGTTACCAAACATTTATTTTGCCTTCTATTAGTCTCTTATTTTTCTACATTAATTTATATAAAAAACAAAACATTATATTATATTATATTATATTATATTATATTATATTATATTATATTATATTATATTATATTATATTATATTATATTATATTATATTATGACACCACCGAGTCTCGCTAGATCCTCCTGTATGAGCGCACGGCCATGCGATATAAAACACTCACAGGATATTATTCAATAACAGAAAATGGATGAACATTCGATGACCATTTTAATATGACATATATGAAATCAAATAATTATAGTATAATAGTTAGGTTAATTTTAATCTTGCGGCCCACCTGCTGGATCGCTGAGTCCCACCAATGGGCCACGGCCCACCGGTTGAGAATTCCCGATTTAAAGTGTTACTGAACTTTTATATATCACAAAGGGCACTTCATAGTTAAAATGGGTTCACTCAAGCAAACAATGATTCTTTTTAGATCTGTTCACTAAATGCTTCTTTAGAAAATAAACAAAAAAAAAAGGTCTCTCCTTTTGAACTACATTCTAAACTATCATCTTCTCATAAACAACAAAGTAAAGATACAATGTAAGAAATATATTCATTGCAGCTTCAGTGATTATAGTGCAACTTAACCTCATCTTCTTGTGATGAGGGTCAAAGTAGATGCTGTTTGCGAGCAGCCAAAAACATAGCCTAGCATTATGCAAATGTGTTACAGATAATCATAGATCAGTTACAGAAGTGAAAATAAAGTGGCTGACAACTAGTTTCGCCAGTTGGGATATGATTCTTTAATTCAGGAGGCAATAACTGCATGTGTTGTGCACTGTCATCTTTAAAACTTAAGCAGACTTTTTACATTTGAAAAGCTAACATAGATAACGTTGAAAATCCATAACAGAAGTGATAGGGAAGTAATGGAATTGTTTCAAATCTTAATAAAAGTAATAGAAGTCACTCTTGAAGCATGAAAAATTAAATTCACTGACCCTTGAATGTATTTTAATCATTTTCTCATGTATTTTCCTTCGGCTTAGTCAATTTATTCATCAGGGGTCACCACAGCGGAATAAACCGCCAACTTATCCAGCATATGTTTTACACAGGGGATGCCCTTCCAGCTGCAACCCAGTACTGGGAAAGTATTTCAACCAGCCATACTGAATTTAATAATACCATGTTATTAAACCCTAAATAAATGACATACTTCATTAGTTGCCATCTTATGCTTTGAAGAACTTTGGCTTAAATATAAAACTTGGCTTATTAATGCCTGCCGCTTGACAAATATGTCTATTATCGTGAACATTACAGCGTCTGTTCTAATTAAGCCATTCTAATCAATTTTTCAATCATTTTTAAGCTTGGCTACATCAGAGATATAAAACACATTATTCTTCGGCGTTTTTCAGAAAAGACACCCACTGACAGGCCCGGCGAAGCACAATTATTCAAATATGCTTTCAATACTGTGAGTCAGCGTCTTCAAAAAGTAATTAACCTGAAAAGCCCAAATTGAAAGCAGACAGACCCATTCGCTTCAAATTGGTGCGAAATGTCAAGTAGATGAAAAGGGAAGAAATAGGAAATGAGATGTTACACATAAAGACGCTGCCACGGTGCACAAGTTTTCAATTTGCAAGAACATGTGAGGTAATTTCTGCAATGTGGTTTAGTCTCTGATTTCAGTTCGGCTTTTGACTTTATATGCCGTCAAGTGGCTTGAAGCAACATTTCATGCACACCCTGGAGATTATTGCCACAGATCTGTGCGCAGACGGCAGATTCACAGATCGCAAATGTGATATCTTTGGCTTCCTCTGTGTACAAGTGCGAATAAGCTTTTAGAAAAGTTTTGTTAATTGTTAAATCACTTTTTCCAATGGTGGCACTGAGAAATTCTGATACCTGACTCATGTGATTGAATCCCAGCAGGTATCTTTGTGAAGGTGTGAAATTGTCTGACACTGTCAACATAGCTTTCTGTTTTTTCACTTCTTTTTAATGTTTTCAGAAGCTTATGAGGGGAAAAAGACTGGAAATGCTTTTAAAAATAGGAGCTCAAAAAACATTTCAGCATTATGTCTTTATAAAATAACACATTCTCTTGGTTTTCGTTTGGTTATTTGACACTTCTGAAACAGCTACGATTAGTTTTTCAAACAATCTTCGCAATGACAAATACATCTACAATAATCATGATTGCATTCGATAAGATTTGTGCTTGGTCAACTGTTTCAATGATTGTTATATCATTTTACTATTATAAAGCAAATACATTCCTCAATGGCAACGCAGTGGCGCAGTAGGTAGTGCTGTTGCCTCACAGCAAGAACGTTGCTGGGTCGCAGGTTCGAACCTCGGCTGGGCTGGGTCAGTTGGCGTTTCTGTGTGGAGTTTGCATGTTCTCCCTGCGTTCGCGTGGGTTTCCTCCGGTTTCCCCCACAGTCCAAACCATGCAGTACAGGTGAATTGGGTAAGCTAAATTGCCCATAGTGTATGAGTGTGAATGTGTGTGTGGAAGTTCCCAGAGATGGGTTGCGGCTGGAAGGGCATCCGATGCGTAAAATCGTGCTGGATAAGTTGGCGGTTCATTCCGCTGTGGCGACCCCGCAAGGGACAAAGCCGACAAGAAAATGAATGAATGAATGAATACATTCCTCAATGTAAAATAAATATCAGTTTTTTTTTTTGTAATTAATTTTTTTATTAGGTTTTTGAATTTTATTATGAGACCTAAACTTTCCTTCAACATCTTTTATATTGCAACATTTGAAAAAAAGTGACTTTTATTGACATTTTGAATTGTTTGAATTTTAATAGTTTGTAATTTGCTGTAAATTACAGTACAAAACCTACAAAACCAGTAAAAAATGCTAATAAACTGCAAGTGCTTTTTTCTGTTATTTTACATAATAAATTCTCTATATATTATTTCTTATGCAATGTATTGTTTTAAGCTATCAAATGTCAATAAATGTCATTCTTTTTAATCTGCACAGCTGAAATTCAACAGAGCAGTGGTCAAGGTCCCATAATGTATTCACAACTATACATAAATGTATAAAATATAAATAACTTTTTTTTTTAAGTGTCAAAATATGGAAAATGTTAATTAACAGATGTTTTACAGTGCTTAATATACATAATGCGCCCTGTCAGTGTTGGAAATTTCAATAAATATGGGCAAAAATTCCCAAAACTCATAAAAATAGCAAATTGATTAATTATTGAATGAATCAATCATTTTAATGAATTGCGTGTATGAATGATGCAGTGAGTGTCAAGCTGGTATACAAAGAAGTCAGAGATGGTTATCTTTTCATTTAGTTTATTCAACGTAAATCATAAAAGGTATCACACAGTGCTGGGCAGTGGAAGATCGTCCGAGGAACACCTCATACGTCTTCGCCGGGTAAACCTGGCAACAGTCAAGACTGGGTTAACAATCCTCACACCTCCGTTGGTGGCAGTGTGCACGAAGTGCAGGCAGGTGCATATAGATCTTCAGATATGGAATGACAATAAAGACACTTCCCTTTATCAGTGCGATGATCACGAAGACTCAGGAGGAACATCCATGGAAGAAGAGCAGACGAGGGAGCTGGGGTGAAGACAACCATACGACTTCAATACCGGACAATATGTGAACGGAGGAGGTAGGAATATGTAGTGTCCGGGCTAATGGTGAACAGGTGCGGGTAATCAGTAATCAGGGGAAGGTTCTCGGGATTGGGTAGGACTAGTGTAAGGTGGTGAAGCTGGATTGGGTGAGTGAGGACGAGCCGGGGATGTGACAGTGAGTCAAGACTTTATTATTTAGTTTTAGTCTCCCATTTAAATATTTAATTTACAGATAATTACAGATAATTTACATACCCCTTTTCCATTATGGATATTAATTTCTTTCTTTCTTTCTTTCTTTCTTTCTTTCTTTCTTTCTTTCTTTCTTTCTTTCTTTCTTTCTTTCTTTCTTAAATCATAAAAATTATGATTAAAGAACCCATAGCACTTCTTGTAAAGAGTAGGAGTGTAACCCCGGTGTCCTGGCCAAATTCCCTCCATCGGCTCTTACCGATCATGGCCTCCCAATCATCCCCATCCAGTAAATTGGCTCTAGCACAGTCTCTCTCCACCAATAGCTGGTGTGGTGAGCGCACTGGACCCGTTGTCCTGTGGCTGCCGTCGCATCATCCAAGTGGATGCTGCACACTGGTGGTGGTGTGGAGAATATGTAATGTCACATTCCAGAGCTTGTGCAAAATGAACTTTAGACTATTTTCTTTTATTCTAAGAACAATTTTGTTTGATTGAAAACAAAAGAAAGCAAAAAAGAAAGAACTAATCTCTGTTATGTCCCATACAAATGTAATATTGTTTCCATATTTTGAGTAAAAATGAAATTTTTTCCTAACATTTTTTTACTTCTAAATTACAATTTTTTAAAAAAATCTAAGATCGTTATGTATGCAATCATAATCGACAGAAATCCACCTCTGAGCAGCAATAAACTGTCAACATAACACATTTAAATGTGATTTTAGATGCCATTTCTGTACCACTTCAGCAATTCTAGGGTTTTCATTTACACAGGTTTCATCTGAATGGTAAAAACAATTATTTAAGCAGACTAATAAAGTATTCAGGAGAAATCTGGTTTGTCTCATTTATGTATTTATGAAAATTTTGTATATTTAAATTATGAATTAATCCAAGGTGATGTGCAAGTTACTGTATTGTGATTGTGATTAGATATCACAGCTGGTAGCCTTTTCATCTTATTCTTCATGTACGAGCGGGTGCAACCATTTGAATCTTTTTGGCTTGAGACTTCCGGTCTCATTCACTTCCATTCATTTTTAGACATTAAAAACAGTTAAACTGCTTGATGGTGCAAACTGATATTTTCTTATTATATTATTCTGCTTTGTCAGTATAATCATGCAAACACTTGTTTGTAGAGCAAGTAGTTTGACTGCTTTCTGCGGTTGATTATTCCTTGTCATTTCTCCTATAGGCAGCTGAATCGGAAGTTCTAAAACAATTGCAAAAAACAGTGCACTTCCACATTGAACAATAAGGTTATTAATATCATAAGAAATGTTTGCTACCTTATAAAACATCATCAAAATAGATTAAGGAGGTGTATGATGGAGGGATACAATTTACTTCATGTCATAGAAATCAATACTAAACAAACGGATCCTTCATTCAAAATGATTAAAGCATGTTTTCAATTTAGCTCCAAACACAAGGACACTTCTCTGGGTAAGATCAAATATCACAAACACACATGACTCAAGGGACTTTGCTTGTGCATGATGCAAAATTTAAGTGTGCCTGAAATCCGTGAACTCCTCTACACTTGATTCGACACTAGAGGAAAAGTGGCTGTCTAAATGCTGCATTCGTGAAATCTTTCAAATATGTTTTGATGATGATATGTGACTTTTGAACAGATCTGAGATTTAATAAGAGGTATTTTAAGTATACAAAGCAATACAAATTATCTCTGCACAACTATGACTCCTAAGGTGCTATGTGCATGATGTTTAAAGATGCTAAACACAAAGAATTCCATTAATAAAATTAAAATAAAAGCGCAGAGCTCCAGATTAACAACAATGATACAATTCTCAGAGGGAAAAACCCATCTTTTTTTACTGTTATAAATATAGTTGCGGGTTTTTCACACACCAGGATGGCTATCACATCATACTAATGCATTATAGCACTAGGTGCAATTTTCTAACTGACATAGTGTTGCTAGCAATTGTGTTTTTGGAGCCTTGTCTACAACTTCAACACCATAAAGTCACAACTTCTGCTCCCGTGAAATATCATTTGGTAATATTCAGCCATTTTTTTAATGTGCTAAATGAGTTTTCTTGATGTTTGCTTTCCGTTTTGTTTAACATTTCAGACTATGGCCATGTTCAAAATATTTCCCTTCTTTATAGTAGATGAAAAAACTGAATGTGTACCCAACTATTAACCTACTATTTCTGGTGTGAATTTAAATGACACTTTATCATCCCATAGGGTAATGGGATAGGACTTGTGAATTGAAATAAAGCGATACAACTAACACTGGTAGGTCATGTGACCATAACAACATGGGGAAAGTAGTATGATCAAGTTCCATTTATACTACACACATTTATAGACACACATTCATTCTCTGTACAGACAGCTCGATCTCAGGAGGAAACCACTATTTTACATATTGTTAGAAAAGTGGCTAATTCTTATGAACTTATGGTTTATAAGATTACTCTAATAAACTCGAATTCATCCATATGAAAACTTAAAATTTTTAAAAAGAGGCTTTCCCTTAATCCATACCCTTAACCCTACCCCTCATTGTGATTTGTAATAATGCTTTATGAGCTTGTCAGACTGTATGTGCATGATGCCCATGTCACACTGTAATATCTCAGTTGTCATTATTCCTGAACGACAATCAAGACATGCTAAACACAAGACACACAAAACTCATTTTAGATTGATGTCAACAATCCAATCTGTTCTGAAATGACACCTCACAGCAAACAGTCTGTAGCATCAATTTCACTCATAGCATGCCTCGATAATGAAACAAACAAACAAACAAAAAAAAAAAAAAACATGTTTTGACATTTCCTTGAGATGGTTTAAAGTTGTTGCACTGATTACTTCATCAGGTTCAGCACTCCTATAGTTCTTGGTTTAACACTTGTCGTAGCTTAAGTCACACTGCAAAAAAGTGTCTGAAACCTTCTGACACTGCCAGAATTTCATGGGAGAGAAAATCTGATCATAACAGCCATTAATTGGCTGTCAGTGAATGTGTCAAACAGACCATAGAACTGATCTTAGAATTCTAATAATATTTTTCCCCCCTAAATTTGTGTGAGATGACCAAATCATGGCTGGGATTGCACGTTGTGAGCAGGGTTTAAACTAAAATCAAAGATTGTCTAACACAAGATGTCTTTAACTTAAACTTGAGACCACTTTCTTACCACTTTACTAGGTTTAGCTCCAGTCCTAATCAAGCACACCTAAACAAGCTAATCAAGGTCACATAGCATTTAACAAGTCAATGACTGCCAGTCTGTCTGATCAACCACCTAAACAAGCTTAGAATGAGCTAACGACCATTGATTCTGTCAGCTGGAGCCATTTAAATCTACCTAGAAAGCAATCATGATTTTGCCAGTAAAGATGCATTCAAGTGTTGTGTAACATGATCATGTCAAAATGCGTATAACGTATTACCAGTAGTTTACTAGTTTTTACTAGTAACCTGACAATCTCTGGACCATCTGGAAAATCCTAATCAACAATACTCCAAAGCAAGAACATACCTCAGACTTTAAGTCATGTGATAGACTCAGGGGCATGTGGACTTGACTCAAACTTTCCCATCTTTGGGTGTAAGTAGACACTATGTAAATAATCCACAAGATGGGGTCTCACACTACATGAAATGACAACAACTCCATCACCAACAACTCTGTCATGCCCCCAAACAACAACAAATGAAATGTTGAAGGTACAGTTGTCAGAAAAAGCAGAACATTATTGGCTGCTAAATGACACACAGTGTTTAAGGGAGCTTTTGAAAGCACCGTTAATCAGCGGATCCATCAGCAGACCAATCGTTCATATACTGTATATGCCCAATTCAGCTGATAGACATGGCTTACATATGCTCTTATGTCAGTATAATCACAGAGTGAAGCCGAAGTCACACTAGAGTTTGAGCTTGCGAAATTCTGTCATACGGCGCTGCGAAAAGGGGCGGGATTAAACAAGATGATTAGACATTAAAAAAAGCGAGCGATTGCTCCATGTTTTAAATTTCTGTTCAGAGAGGTCATGTTTTGAACCTGGATTGGTCTTACGCAGTCAAGTGATGCGATTTCGCAGGTCAGAGTTCACCAAGCTTGAACTTTGCACTGCAGCAACCTGCGAAGCTCGACGCATGACGCTGCGTTTCCAGTCTGACGCATTTGCGTGCGTATGAATGAAAGTCTATGGGGAGTAAAGTCCAGTGTGACCGCGGCTTGAAGCGAGTGCGTCGATGACCCTGCTGACCAATCACAGACATTACTGTTGAGCTTGTGAACACGACAGCCAGTCAATCCATGACTTGCTCCCTCATTGGCTGGAGCTTGTCACCACATCTGACCCCATGTGGGTATTGAGTCGGTCGATCGGTCCAAACATTTAAGCATGCTAGATATTGGATTTTCATCTGCGAGGTGACGGAGACTACGTTTACATGGACACCAATAATTTGATTTTAATGCGATTAAGACAATACTCTGATTAAGAGTCTACCATGTAAACAGCCATTTTTAATTAATTTAATCAGATTAAGGTCATAATCGAACTAAAGAGAAATCGAATTAAGACGTGTGGAGTATGCCGATCTTAGTCGCATTATTGAAGTGCAGTACAGACTTATAAACACCTTAATCGAACTATTACTGTCATGTAGGACTTTAAGCCGCTTTTGCGACAGGTAGTCCACACACACACATGCATACACACAAGCACGGCTGTTTGACACTCTCTGCACCTACCGAGTCAGTGCAGCCCACAGTATACCTGCATCGTGAAATGCGGAGGTTTTTTTTCTTCCATTCAGCATGCGGTATGAACTTCCATTAAAACAACACTTCCAGCAGATCATAGTTGCATCTATTATTTCGTTTGTCACAGAGGACGTACATAAAAAGTCCCTGAATGAAAGTGAAAGTGAAACTGCAGTTAAAAGTCGACAAATTAAAAATGAAACACT
The DNA here is from genome assembly GCA_903798195.1 of Danio kyathit. Classification (NCBI taxonomy): domain Eukaryota; kingdom Metazoa; phylum Chordata; class Actinopteri; order Cypriniformes; family Danionidae; genus Danio; species Danio kyathit. The sequence continues at coordinate 28,201,930 of LR812522.1, read as the reverse complement.
CGAAATTACATGAAACTCCGGAGGAAATGCGCATAGCGCGGTGACGCAATGACGTTAATCGAATTATGTGCTATAACATGTAAAACGCGATCATGAAAGGAACATTCAAAAAGCAACTCATGTAAACACCTTAGTCTTATTATTCTCTTTATTAGATTAAAGCAAATAATTTGATTACTGATGTCCATGTAAACGTAGTCAGTGACACGCAAGCAAGTCTCTTTGATTTTCTCACAATTACAGCCTGATCTGTTGGAAAGTTCTTTAACATGCAAATCAAACTCACATTAGGTTTAAAATCCTGTTGTGATCAGACATTACTCTTATTTAATGTCTTTTGGTCAAATTATTGGCTTAAACTGAGACCATATTCTGCCTGGTCTTAACCTTTACTTGAAGTCAACCCTTCTGTGGTCTTGAGGTCCTTGAAGTTGTCCCAATGAAATCTCAAGAATTGTGTTGTTTCAGCTTATTTTTAAATAAGTAGTTTTGAACGAGTAAAAAAAAAAATATATTTTTTTGAGTGTAGCCTTTGATTCAAACTTGACCCTGGGTCTGAAGCTTGATTTAAAACTGACCCCTGGTCTTAGTCCACTTATATTTAGCCTCATTCTTGGTCTTGACTCATGGAAACTATTACAACACTCTCAATTACTACCACTACAACTGGAGGAAGAGTAAATTATATTTAAAACATTATTAGGAAACTCTATTTCAATACCCTTAACATACAAACCAGATCCTCAAATCTGACCAGCTGAAAGAAGCGGATAGAATGTTGATCCAGAAACGGTCAACTTCAAGGACATGGTGACCTACTGTAGGTGAATGCTGGAGGTTACTCCAGGAGATTTTGAATTCCTGGTTCAGCAGCATGATTTCCATATACTGCATCTATGTGTATAGTCTAGGTGTACTGTGCATTACAGCAGAGTCATGGATCATTGAGAGCTTGCAAGAATCATTGATTTTACCTTCAAGGAAGGCAATTACCAGGATGCAAAAAATTAAAAGTTTCCTCCTTGACTAGAATATGATGAATAGTATCTAAATATGAAGAAGATGATGCCTGGATGTAGAGCACTGAAATGTGTGCTTGCCAAATGTGAATCTATTTGTCTTCTCCTTCGAGCAAGGCATAATCCCCCTCCACAATCTCATACTGAAGATTCCCACAGGAATCTGCTTGTTGAGTGCTAAACACTCACTGCAGAGAGGGGTCATAGAGGGTCTCTTTATATGGCCAAGTTTCTTTCTCTCAGTGCATCTATAAAACAACAAAATGAAACAGAATAAATAGAGAAGTCAACCAGCAGTGAATCCTGAGAGAACTGCTTCAGAATTTGTGTGGGCTGTGAGATCCTCGTCTGGTCTGGACAGGGTGTAATCCGTCACCGTCCTCATCCTGCTATTGAGTAGGGAGAGGATTTAAGGCGCCATAGATAGTTGTGTGAAAAGCTCCTAGAGCAGCTATTGTCTTTACTGCCCCATAAGAGGCTTGAGAAATGCTGCTGGTGTGAGCGACATGATGTGAAGAAAAGGACTGAAACAGATTGCCTCATGAGGTACAGTAAACTAACAAGTGAGAGGAGTGTTGTACATGCTCCAGGCACCTCTTGCCAATAAAATAGCATAAAGACTCATGAAAAGAGGCAATCAATCTTCAGGTTAATGAATGGCACAGAGATGCAAAGATCATTTGGGAGAGTTGTTTGGTTTATGCATCTAATTCATTTATCCACCACAGAAGGTTGATATTTGCCATAATGTCTTTATAAACAATGTAAGATCCTCAACTGACCTGTTAAGCAGGAAGATGTTGTCACTGCAGGTCAAGGCCTCCAAAAGAACTTTCTTCTCAGAGACGGCTGTAGACGAGTGAAACTTCATCCAGATAAACTCCCACACATCCTCATCCATCAGAGAAACACCTGTGCAGTACACAATGTCCCGGACGTTGGGTGGAATCCTGTGAGACAGAAGATTGAAGAACGGAGTGAAGACAAGAGCTGAAAACACATTTATAGTTAGACACATTTTGAGGTAAATACCAAAGTAGATCCAACTGTACTGATTTTCTTTCACATAAATATATTAGAGTAGAGGGGGAACTGTGGGAAATGTGGATACATTGTTTGGTTTAGGTGCTTAGCATTCCTCATTGTCTGTTCATTAATATTTTTCTGAGGTTTGCAATAGATTTACACGTTTTAGATTACATTGTGTTCACACCTAATTCTTATTTATGTTCCTGGGAATTAGTTTTTCCTGAAGACGTGCTTTTTCCACAGAAGGAATCTGTGAAATCCCAAGGGTTGCTTAAAGATGGCAAGTAACAAGCCAATCTTTCACCTCCAGAAGAATCAATGAAAAACAGTGTGAGAGTATGTCTGCATGTTTTTATTAGTGAGAAGCTGTGCTTTCTTTTGCTGTTTCTTCTTTTTACTCAAGATGTTTCTGCTGACAACATAATGAAAGAAGAGAAACTTTTAGATTAAAAAATTGACCACTTTGGCTCAAGTGGCTTTCTGCTGTCTGCAATCACTTTGAATCACTTGAATTCTGTCACAATGATAAATGTCCATAATAACACAAGCTGATCTAATTTGAGGATCTTTCGCAAGATTATAAATTGAGTGGTGAAAATATGACCCGAATTCTCACTCCAGACCTTCAAAAGTAACTCATAGTGCAATATATATATTCTGGCGATATATCGGTCATAAGAAAGAGCTCTCTGTGGACCCATGCTATCATCTGATTATAAATCTGAGAAAAGAATAGCAGAGTATAGTGGAGCTACACGGAGAGAAAAGCATCTCAGGCTGTGAGGCTATGCATGTAATATTCGTACAGAAAGAAATAACATTAAACCTCAGGAGGAGCTGCGGCGATACAGTGACTGAACTTTTGATTTGCTCAAACAAAGCGCAATAAAGACCTGCTGATTCTGGATGAGCCGTCTGAGCCTTTGGGAGTTTTCAATGTAGCGAAACCGACAACAGCACCTTCAGTTAGATATGAAATCACGTCGCATCCAATTGGAGTGGATAGACTGAAATTTTCACACCTGAGAAGGTGATGTCTTGTTTATGACTGCCAATGGCAGGATGTTTTACTGATTTCCAAAACATAGTTAGAGAATAATATTTGTGACTTCCTGTTAGCTGCCTTTATGTGTGGAAAATTCATGAATTGTAATATGTTCAGCAAGAGAATAGGAGAAGACACGAGCCATCAATTTAGTTTTTACTTCTGATATTGTAACCTGAATATAGATGATTGCTTCTTTAAACTAAATGTCAGTATTCCTGACTTTTCCCTGACTTTCACAAAGGAAAAAGCTGAATTTCCATGATTTCCAAAAACAAGCAACTTTAATATGCAGTGAAATGTGAATTAAAAATACCTGTTTTTCTTTCGCACATTTTTACATGCCAATTTTCACCTATCGTCACTTTAAGTGTGCTGAGTTTGAACTGATGGGCCATAGTAATACATAATTTTTTTCAGAAAATCACTGATATTCCATGAATTAGTTTAAAATAGATCATTTAATAACTTCAATGACTGGAATGGACCTTTTAAAATTCCATGATATTCCAGAAACTCCATGACCCATAGGAACACTATTAAGAAAACACTATTAAGAGATCCCTAAATATGTGAGACACTTTTGCTCATGTTCAAAGTTTGAGTATTTTGTAATGTGCAAGCCTTTATTGTTTAAAATACAGTTTAAATTTGTTATTTAGCCTGTTCAGTTTCTGCCACCTTTACAGTTAGTCTTGTTTCTTATGTTCGTTCTGTTTTCTCTTTTCTAATCAATAAAACACATGAGGAGGTTTTCTCAGCATTTGACTTTTGCTGTACAGTGAACTAAAGCCTCTCTTTGCAGCTCATAAACTCTGCTGGGTCATTCCTATGACATTATCATCACCTTAACCATAAAAAGACATAAAGGTCAAACACATTGCTCTTTTATGATGTGCTCAATCCTGAATATCAAACTGAACTGCTTCTTTCTATTATCCCAGCAGGACTAGAGGTCATTGGTGAAGAAAGGACACTGAAGGACACATCTGGCAGACCCAAACTTCAGCTGGCAGGTCAGAGGCAAACAGCACCATTTGAAAAACTATTAAAAACAGTCCATAAAACGCAAAAAGTAGTCCAACTTTTCAAAAAAGCATAAGTATCAAAAGGATGATATAACTAATAACATAAAAATCTGCAAAAGAAAGGCTGCGCTATTTATAGAAGATGCCATTTCAAAAGATTTTTTGCCATCTGTTAATTCTGACATTAGTACACAAGTAATTTAAGCAATATTAACTAATCTTGCAGTATCTGCAAAATGCCTTAAATGTGAAATATTACATATAGAGTATGAGAACTTTCATGTTTCTCAGCAGATCAGACTAACATGTGTGTAACGGGGATGTGACACTGACAACGGAGGTGAGGATCCAAATGCAGGGTTTTATTAACAGGATGGTCAGGCAAGCAATGATCAACACAGGAGCAAACAGATGTATAAGGGCAATCTAGAGTCGTAATAAATATAACAGGCAGATGGTCAGAAGGCAGGCGGCAGACAGGGATAAAGAGATAAACCAGGCGAGGATCAAAACAAGGCAAAACAAGACAAAGGAAACGTGTTGTAATGTCACTATACAGCTAACAAGACTCAGCAACTAGAGAGAGTGTTTGTGCTGCTTAAATAGTGTGTGTAATCAGTCCTTGAAAATCCTCCGGTGGTGTGTGTGCAATCAGTCAGGATCAGGAGCATGTGTGTGTGAGCCTAGTGCATGTATGGAGTTGTAGTCCATGAAAAGGCAGATTTGTAGTCCGTTAGCGATTGTGCATGTTTTCCAGCGATCTATGGTGTTTAGATCACTGGTGATCGTGACAATGTGCATATAATGATCCATCTAACCAGTCCAGGCTAATGGAAATATATTACAATTAGTGGTGGGCCGTTATCAGAGTTAACGTATTGCATTAACGTGAGACTCTTATCGGGCGATAAAAAAAATATCACCGTTAATCTATTCTCAAAATTGGGTTGGGAGCTGGGTCTATTCTATGCAAGCTATGATGACTTTCACCTTGATATTTTAGCGCGGATGTATATCTGACCGGTGAGTCGTCTGACAAAAAAGTGCTCTTCTGAATCAAATCACCAGCATGGCCTTCTGGATCTTTCACTTACTTCAAAGACAATACTGACTACGTTTATATGGACATCTGTAATCTAGTTATTTGCCTTAATAGACAATAATAGAATTAAGGTGTTTACGTGAAGTGCTTTCATGTAAGAGTTTCCTGTAGTTAGGCGGGCTTTATGACTTGTACTGCAGCCAACCCCCAGGGGGCGATCTAACGGCCGAGACCTTCACTCAAAAGCAGGTGTGTGGCACACTTGGTGTGCGGCTCTTTACTGACAGCCGCGTGTGTGGATCTTGTCGGAAAATATGGTGAAAAGTCCTACATGACGATAAAAGTTTAATTGCGGTATTTACTTCAATAATGCCACTAATATATGCATACTCCACGTTTCAATTCCATTTCTGTTTAGTTCAGTTATGACTTTAGTCTGATTAAGGTTATCAACAAACGCTGTTTGGAGCTTATGTAGGCCTACAGCTCAAAATTCATGTTTAACTGAATAAACAGTTAGTAAACACAAGTACATCTTATTGAACATAATTTATTTTCATCACCAATTATCATAGTAGAACAGTTTCTCAAGCAGTTTGTGATGCATTTTGGAAACAGGAGATGAGCCCCTGGTCTAATGCGCCACCTGGCTTGAGAAACCCATTCTCAAAGAATTATATTTAGTCATTATTAGGGTATTATATTACATATAATATATTACATTGGGTAGAATATTACATATTCTGAATGCCTTCGGCGGAATTCAGCCATGTTAGTCTAGATTAATCTAGATGAATTTCAAGATTACAGTGAGATTAATCTAGATTTTAAAAAAAGTATCTATGCCCACCTATAATTACAATAAATTTTTGCGAAACATAAAATACATTGCTCCGGGTAAATTTCATTGCATGTTTCACATGACAAATGCACTACAGGGGGTGTCTACATTTTAGGCAATCTGAAATATGTTACTTAGGGTATGTTTTGTTGTATGTGTCAGATACACGTCCTTCTTGTACACATTCATAAGAAAGCAGAGCTTATCGTACAGATCTCCAGCTAATCCCTGACCTAAACCCTTCCCTAAACTTAACCAACAGTGTTTTTCAAGCAAACATAAGAGAAAAGTGCACTGCGACCACATAGGTTTATCTTGATTTTACATTGCTTTTATATCTTTTGTGAAAGCATGCTTCACTGGACTCGAACCAGGGTGTTGGACACCAGTTAAGGTGTTTTGTGGTATACATTTTGGTTGAAGTGCATGAAAATAATCCTTTATTTGTTGATAATATGTCCCTGTAAATATCATTAGTGTGAAAAGGAACAAATGCTGTTGTCATCATATTGCCCCATAGCTAGGCATGGGACGATAACTGGTTTTAAGGTTTACCGCGGTTTGGAAAACACAAGATTTTAAGGTTTTAAACCCGCCAAAAATGTTCTGTTATACCATTCCTACGCTATATGTGTTTTTTTTTTTTTTTACATTTTTTTCTGATATGTTTACTGTTTCAAAGTCTTTCTGACATGTTTACTGTGTGTGTAAAATATATTGTGTCCAATGGGGAAAAAGTTAAAAAGAATATTTTAGACCAGTAATCACATATATCACATGATATTTTTATCCAAGGTTATCATACTATCAGAATCTTATACTGGCCCATGCCTACCTAGAGCTTGTGTTTTACTTAGAAACAGCAGTCAAGCATATTTTGAAGTGCATTTTTGCATTTTTACAAAAATGTAGGCTAAAGCACCTACAGTATTTCCAATGAGCTTGTGTTGAATTTACCAGCAAGTATTGTGTTCAATACAGAGACTTCTGTCTGTTTAGATGCAACCTCACACTAGTCTCCACAGGGTAATAATTACAGAGCCACTGCTAGAGCAATTGAGCAGTTTCAGGTCAAAAGAGTGTAAAATCTTCAACTGAGAAGGTCAAACATTGACTCAATCCAGTTGAATGTGTTTTTCAACAACATCTTTAAATATAGCATCCCGCTGCTATCAGAGAAGCTCATGTCAGGTTTGCGACCTCAACAGAGCATTAAATACACATTATATGAAGCCAAGGTCAACATGTGATACATATTATGAGTAAAACAGCATCTGTGTGTAGATTTAAGGTCTATCTTTTGATTTTAGGTCACGATTTTGAAACAAGCGAGCAAATTTCCAATGCGCTTGAGGTTGCCAATGTGAATAAAATGAACTGTGTGTGTGTGTGGCCTTTCATGTATTTATAGGCATGCGGCCAATAGTTTGGCTCAGGGACAAAATATTATTCCTAAAAACTGAGCAAACACAATATCTCGTGCAGGCTAACATGATTTCTTCAGATACACAAACAGACACCCACAATTGTGTTTATTTTCCATTCTGGTCATTAGTCTCTGCCGGTGGCCTGGGGTTTTTGCCAGTGTGATATTGCATACAGTACATGCATGTGAACATTGCTGTGGGCAGCAGGGAAAACAAATTAGATGAACAAATGCGTGTTGCCATGGACACCTGGCAAAGAAATCTTACTGTATGAATGTTTGGAGGGATGATGAGCAGAATATATTGGTCAGTTCTCAAAGTGTCCACATGCACCACACTCCATCCATTGTGCCCTCAGATATGTAACGTAGTGTGTTTGACAAAATTGAAAACCACTTCATAAACTTTTACAGGTTGTAAATGCTTAATTGAGGCAGGCAATACCAGGTCTCCTACATGACTGTTTTTATGTAGTAGTACACTGAATCGCAAATAAAAGCTAAGCAATAGGCTAATACCAAACAATCCAACAAGCAAGAAATACAACAGATGCAAAAACCTCTAAATGTTGTCTGAAATGTCCTCCTAAAATGAGCATTTTCTCAGCCTCCTATATTTATGTTCAGTTATTTCAATTTAAAAATGAAATGAAAATAACTTATTCTTCACTATAACAGTAAAATCCACACACAGGAGTTGGAGAAAAATGCAAATTTTAGAAGAAAACCGGCCGGCAGCTAGCTCTCTGCAACTCTAACATGGTTGCCCACTGAAGCTAAGCAGGGCTGCGTCTGGTCAGTACCTGGATGGGAGACCAGATGGGAAAGCTGGGTTGCTACCGGAAGTGGTGTTAGTGAGGCCAGCAGGGGGGTGCTCAACCTGCTCAACCTGTGTGAGTCCTAACGCCCCAGTATAGTGAAGGGGACTCTATACTGCTCAGTGAGCGCCGTCTTTCGGATGAGACATTAACTGAGGTCCTGACTCTCTGTTTAAAATCCCAGGATGTCCTTCAAAAAGCGTAGGGGTTTAACCCAATCATCCTGGCCAAATCTGCCCACTAGCCTCTGCCCATCATGCCCATCCTAACCATCCCCATATGATAATTGGCTTCATCACTCTGTCTTCAATCAGCTGGTGTGTGGTGTGCGGTCAGATGGATGCTGCACACTGGTGAGGAGACCCCCCCCCCCATTGTGTAAAGTGCTTTGAGTATTCAGAAAAGCGCTATATAAATAATGTAAGGAATTAATAAAACAGAAAACATTCAACAGCATTTAGAGGTTTCTAAACTCGTCATATACTGTATACATACACACACACACACACACACACACACTCACACACACACACACACACAGAGAGAGAGACACATGTCCATTCTTGTGCAATGTCAAGTCCATGGAGTTAAAAATGCAGTATAACAACTCACTTAAAGTGGGTAGATTCAGTGAATCCGAGAGTTGATGATTTAATCCATGATTTAGACTAATTTATTAGTAAATTTGTACTATTTTATTTGTAAATTTGTAAGGAAAAAAATGCTGTAAATTTGCTCACCTGTTCTTGTTGCTGGAAATCCAGTCTGAAATGAGAGAAACAGCCTGGCGGTGACAGTGTTTGTTTCCAAAACTGCAGGCCAGCATGATCACCTCTCTCTGTAGCTCTCTGAGGAGGAAAGAGGGCCGGAAACCAGCAGGAAAGTACAGGAGCAGGAAGGGGAAAATTAAAAATTAAATACACGTCTGCTGAGGTCATTCCCTCTCTTTGAGGTGGAAAACGTATGGCTTACACTTTGCGATCCAGTGTCCTTACTTCAACTACATATACATTTATAACGGCAATATATAATTCAAGAAAGACGAAATGCAAGACTTACTCTGTCTGATAAGCTGAATGCATGAAAGAGCCGTCAGGGGAAGTGGCTGGCCAGCCGAGCTTGTGATACTTTGGTTCCACCTGTCTAAGAACATAATCCTGAGGAATGAAACAAAGCAAACTATTAAAACTAGACAAAACTAAACAAACAGTAAACATTTCAAGCCAAGCAAACATAAAATAAAAACTCAAAACCAATCCAAACAAAAGTGCAAAACATAAAACAGGAAAGTCATTAAAGTAAAACAAAACACAGAAAAAAAAGAATATAACAAAACACAAAGTAAAACCAAACAAATGTACAAAATGGTGCCAATAAAGGAAGCAAAACAAAACAAACCATTAAAACAAAATAAATCCAATAAAATCTTTAAAAAAATAATAAAAGTGAAAAACAAAACAAGCTTATCATTAAAAGCAAACAAAAACAAAACAAAGCTAGAAAACAACAAATTTAAATAAACTATTTAAAAGCAAAATTAATTAATAGGCAGAACATGAGTGAGTAGGTCACCAAGTTAAGACTGGGATTTCAATTTATTTTGTATTAACAGTGTGTTTTTAATTTGCAAATGTATAAAGCTCACTCCCAACTACCACAAGACCGTTTAGAAAAAGTAAGCAGCAAAAATGGGTCACTTAGAAATGTTTAAAATTTAATGAATTAGCGTTCATTTACATATGTAACCATCTGGCCAAATAATTATTCAAGATTTGAGTAAAGAAGATCTACTGTACCATTGCTTTATCAGCATTTACTGTATGTAGTAGGTTGGTATGGCTTTAAGGCTTTATTGACCTAAAAATCATTTTTGCTTAAAGGGACAGTTCACCCAAAAATGAAAATTCTGTCATCATTCACTCATTCTTTATTTGTTACAAACCTGTTTGACTTTCCGTCTTCTGTTGAAGACAAAATAAGCTATTTTGAAGAATGTTGTAAACAAGACTTGGTATTTGTTTTCAGCTTTCTTCAAAATATCGACTTTTGTGTTCTACAGAACAAAGAAGCGCAATAAAGGTCTGGGATAGACAAATAGTACATAGATAGTGAGTAAAATACAGCTAAATGAATACAACCCCATTTTTAATAAAGTTAAGAGATTATGTAAAAGGAATCTTTGATTTCTGAGATCTCAATAACTGAGCAGCTGTGATTTCAAAATTAAAGTTGATAAACATGCATCTGGAATTTTTTTTTTTTTTAAGTTTTTTAGTGTGTTGCAGCCATCGCAATCAATATTTGTTTATATTTACTGAATAAAATGTAACTCTAACCCTAACCTAAACATTTGTGTCAATTAAATTTTTATTTTTGTTTTGTTCTGTGCTTATTTTGTTGTTAAATGGATAGTTCACTTACTATTTACTCACTCTCAAGAGGCTCTAAACCGTTACAAGTTTCTTTATTCTGTTGACCACAAAATAAAATATATTTTTCAAGTCAATGGTTACCACCAGTTGGTTTAGCTTTCTTCAACACCGTCACCTTAGAATTATAAGGTTCTATCTGACATTTCTGTCAAAATGTAGTTATTGACATATTCTTATTTTTATAAAAAAAAAAAACTAATGTTACACACATACTGTTTGCTATGGAATGCAAAAACTTTGAAGCTCAATATCTTAAAATCATTCAGACTGCACATAGAACTATATAATTCCAAGGTGACGAATTATCCTCCATTGTGTTTAATAGAAGCCTGAAAGTAAAACAGGTTTGGAACACATGAAGGAAAAGTTAATTATTTTTTTCAGGTTTGGGTGAGCTGTCCCTTTAAGAAATAAATACAATGGAAATATTTTGCAAGATTGTTTGCTAACATGAAACATAAAACATATGCCAGAGTAGTTGATGGTTCATTACACTGTGGTAACCCCTGATAAACCTGGGACCGAAAATATATTAAAAAGAATATTGAGTATACTCTAACAGCAGGGATTTTCAAATGTGTTGGTCCACTTTCCTCCAGACTTCAGCTTTATATCTAATCCCACACCTGAAGAAGCTACTCAAGGTCTGCGATAACACTAGAAAGTTACAGACAAGTGAGTTTGATCAAGGCTGGAGCTAAACTCTGCAGGAAAGTGCACCTCAAGGACCAGAGTTGAGTTACTCTGTCTAAAAGTAAACCACTGCAAAGGTATTTTAAAATTAGTTTCACCACTAAAGCAAAGAGTGAAAAAAAGAATTTTTCCATATCAGGACCCTAGTGTGAGTTTGTGTGTGTGTGTCTGTGTTTTGACTCTCCATATGGTGAAGGGAAATGTCGCAGCAGGTAATGTCATGGCTAATTTAGCATGACTGCTCTCCTTCATGCCCTCTTACTGAGACTAGTGAATGATCACAATTAGAGCCTGCTATGCAGCAATTCAATTCTTAACACACTCTTACACATATACAAACATAAATGCAGGTAGAGGACATTGTTTTTGAATATTGTGGTAACGGTAGGGCGGCACGGTGGCTCAGTGGTTAGCACTGTCACCTCACAGCAAGAAGGTCACTGGTTCAAGTCCTGGCTGGGCCAGTTGGCATTTCTGTGTACAGTTTGCATGTTCTCCTTGTGTTGGAGTGGGTTTCCTCCAGGTGCTACATGCGCTATAGGTGAATTGAATAAACTAAATTGACTGTAGTGTACAGAGTGTGAATGAGAGTGTATGAGTGTTTCCCAACAATGGGTTGCAGCTGGAAGGGCAACCGCTGTGTAAAATAATTTGTTGGAATAGTTGGCGGTTCATTCCGCTGTGGGGACCTTCGAAATAGAGACTAAGCCGAAGGAAAATAAATGAATAAATGATAGAGCTGGTCATGAGTGTTTGTCAACCTGTTACTGCAGTGCCATTGTTTTTCCAACAGATTTAAATGTCATTGATTTGATTTGATCCAGGATTGTTTGGTTGCTTGAAACTAATCCAGGATTTGTCGCCATAGCAACAGGTTTTATGAGATTAAGAAACTTTAATGCTGTCACATACAGCAAATTCACTCTACAGGCAAAATTAAATGCTAAATACAAAACATAAACATCTGATGGTGTCATTACAGTACATTGCTGTCATGTCATCAGCCAATCACTGCATTGCTGATCATGGTCCCAAGACAGATAAATGGGCCCTTCACAATGAACATGAGCACATACGTGAATCTCAAATTACTTAATCCAGATATTTTACCATGATTAATAGAACCGAGATCAGTCAAATAATCTCAAATACTTTAAGAGAGATATAAGGAACACTGGGTAACACACACACACACACTCGCATACAGGTTTGAACTGACACCTAGTCACATGATTTGAAGACACTTGACTTCAACTTCTACTCCAACTGTTTCCTTCCTGAGTTACATCCGAAACATCTGCTGCATATCACAGTGAACATGGTGGAGGAGAGTTACTGAGACACTTTTAAATTCATCACACATTCACTGTGGACACTAAAGGCTCATCCATTGCAGAGTAGGGGAAGGAATGACTCACGCACACCAAAGGATTGTGGGTAGGTGTGCGAATGATGCTCTGAATAACAAAGTGCTGAATATGAAAACAGGTAAGAACCAAGCTGGAGAAACAGTCTGTTCAGAATAAAATACGGTCACACTTTATTTTGATGGTCCATTTGTTGAATTTAAGTTACATTGCATCTACATGACAACTAATTTTCATTAGATTATAAGTAGACTGTTAGGTTGGGGTTAGGGTTAGGGTTAGTGTAAGTTGACATGTACTTGCAAAGTTTCTTATAGTCAGTTAAATGTCTGTTGAAGGAGCAGTATCAACAGATATTAAGCAGACAGTCTACTAGTACTCAAATGGACCCACAAAATAAAGTGTTACCTAAAACACTTTAATTATAAACACTGAACAAAATATGTTTTAACATTTGTCAATATAATCAAAATAATGTAAAATATTATTTCTATTATATAAAATATCATATCGGACTTATTTGTGACAATGGAAATGTAAGGTCAATGAAAGGTGCGCTGCATTGTGTGAAACAGTTTTGATTGTTATAAATGACCATGGATCAAAGTTGATTAATACACCTAAAATGTTGTTTACTGCAAAAATGTATGCAGTTTGCATAATACGGTACTATTCTGACCTTATAACACAATCAATGTTGGAGATCTCACTCTTATGTTTGAATGAGTTAAAAGTTTAAACAGGCATCTCTGATAGCAGAATCTTATTATTGACTTTTCTTCAGGTTTGCACCCTGAAATAATGTTATTTTAATGATTAAATCAATACATCAAGGTGAAAAAAAAATCTATATTCGTTCAACCGAAATTGAATTACTTATTTTGAGATCTATCCAGTCCTGTTTTTTATGTATAGATGCATATCGTCTATGATCTATTGTACTGTATGTTAAACAGAGTTTTCTACATCTAGAATAATCATGTAAAATCATACCCCTTTTTTTGTCTGTTTTAATCAGAGACCATTGACGTATAGAAATAAAAGGGTAAAAAGAACAGGACAAAAAATAAACAACCACTTCACAAATAGCATAACCATCTTCACTTATTGATGTTTTTGTGAAAATGTTTTATTTGAAAATGCTTTATAAAAAACACTATAGTGATTAGTGTTTATTAAGTCTGTCTTAAAGGGATAGTTCACAAAAAATATTAAATTCTGTCATCATTTACTTACCCATCAGTTGTTCAAAACTTATTTGAGTTTCTTTCTTCTGTTGAACACAAAATACTATATCTTAAATTAAGATGGTAGCTGGTACCTACTGACTTCTATAGTATTTTTTCCTACTATGGAAGTTGATGGGTACCAGGAACTAAAATAAAATCTTGAAATGTCTTCTTTTGTGTTCAACACCATTGCCTTCAGCTCATAAAGATTTAAAACCACACAAGGGAGCATACATGATGAGGAAATTTTCATTTTTGGGTGAACAAACCCTGTAAAACAACAATTTTCAAAAGAAAACTAAAAGTATGTTAAACGTTTTTTAAAGTTATTATTATAACATCATTAACGTTTAGATTCTGAAGGATTTCTTTTGTTGCTGCTGCTTCTGTAAATAATGTGGAATATAATCAAACCAAATAAATAAATGAATAAATGTAAAAAAAAAAAAGTTAACGCTGATTACCATAATGTGCACTTTAAATGAAACATTTTCAATAAGACATCAAAATCATAACCTTAGTCAATCCCAATGAGAACTTATTTTGGTTCCACTTTATATTAGGTGGGCTTAACTACTAGATACTTACATAAAAGTACAATGTAGTTACTGTTCATATTGTATTGGACAACACTTTTGGTGATATAATGAGGTGGGATACTGGTCAAGTTTGGTGGGATGGGTGGGTTTAAGGCTGGGTTAAGATGTAAGTGATTGGTCATTGGTCATTATTATAGCATCATTAACATTTAGCTTCTGAAGGATTTCTTTTGTTGTTGCTGCTGCTGCTGTGAATAATGTGCCTCATAATCAAATCAAAATAACTAAATAAATAATGTAAAAAAAAGTTAACGCTGATTACCATAACGTGGACTTTAATTGAAACATTTTCAATAAGACATCAACATCAAAACCTCAGTCAATCCCAATGAGAACTTATTTTGGTCCCACTTTATATTAAGTGCTTAACTACTAAGTACTTACATAAATGCAATGTAATTACTGTGTTCATATTGTATTGGACAACACTTTCGGCGATATAATGAGATGGGATACTGCTCGGGTTTTGTGGGATGGGTGGGTTTAAGGCTGGGTTAAGATGCAAGTGATTGGTCAAAAGTGTAATTATGAATGTAATTAAAGAAATGAATCTTTTTAATCTAAATATAAGTACAATTCAAAAATGTGTATGTACATAAAAGTGCATTTAACCAATTATTAATTTAATTGTAAGTACACAGTAATTATAACCTCTTAATAAAATAAAACTGGACCAAACTTTCATAGACGTATGACAGAACTAAACTTGAACTGCTTAAAAATAAATAAGTTGAACAAATAAATTTTGATGTAGTTTTAATCAATGAAATGACACTACTTAAGGGTGCAAACCTGATGAAAAGTGTGCTATCTTTCAAACATTTCATTGTCGATTCAATATTGATTCAGTGCTGGTCTGCCTTCAGGGATTGTATCTGGACCTGAGATGATCAGAGGAAGTTTGTTCTGTCTGTCTGGCGGTGAGTCGAGCCATTCGAGACATGCTGCTAGATATCAATTGTGTCTGTTATCACACTAGACAAGGCTAAAACACAACATTCATCAAACTGATGTGAGGTCAGACTCACGCTGAACAGGCTGTGGTCTAAAGTGCGGTCCAGGAGTTTGTCCAGCTGGTAAAGCGCTCGACTAGCAGCGTGCCAGGGCAGAAACTCAGTCTCCTGAGACAAATAGGAGATCATCTGCAGGGGGATGTTTTGGGGCAAATATCCAGCTCTGGAAGAAAAGAAAGAGGAAAAGTGACATTTTTTAATAATATTTCCCCTTTGGTACACACATCGTTAACAATTGATTACAAACAGTTCATTTTGTTCATCATTATTCATTTGGAATAACTGCCAGGCATTGTGCTTTGCGTGGGGAGACATAATGTGTTGAAAGAAACCAAAAAAAACAGCTTCTCCTGTACGGCTACAGTCATGTTCAATTTGCATAAATACATAAAACATAAGCTCTCTTCTAAAAGCTTCAAATGTCTTTGCTATTTTCCCTTCGGTGTTTTTAGAAACGCCTACAACCCTCCCATGAGAGCGGGAAAACAGAGAGGTGGCCATTATCCTTAGACCGAAACACCATAAAGACAAGACTTTCCATGAGTCCTTGAATCTAAACAACTTAGCAAACATAGTGTCACTATTAGACAAAGTTACGGCTCTGGAACTGGATAGCATTGCCGGTGGCATCTTTTTAAAGGTTTGTGATGTATAATTTATGTATGCTATGCAGTTTAATGGTTATTAGAGGGTTTTGCTGTTAATTTTGCAAAATGCTAATGTCAGCTCTACTGAAAACAACTGCCAGTGTCGTGCAAATGAGTAGCAAAATGATATGTTGGTTCTTGTGCATTTTTATCTCAGTGAAACATCCACAGAGTGATGTTTAGCTTTATCTGAAGAGTTTTATCTTGCACAGAAAGTACACAAGCGAGAGCTTTTTAGAAAATGCTTTATATGGATAAAGACATCCAGCTAGGATTGTAGGGAAACAAAATGCACTTAGAAAATGGTTTCACTTATGAAACTCAATAATATATTTATCTGTGTTTTCAGGTCATATTACAAGGCATTTTTTAAAATGAATTTAATTGGATAGTTCACCCAAAGATGAAAATTAACTCGTCATGTACTCATAATTGAGTAGTTTTAAACCTTTACCAAACCTTTAATAAACAATACATTTTAAAGAAAGCTGAAAACCTGTCACAATTGACTTGCATAAAAGGAAAAACAAATACAATAGATGTCAATGTTTACAGGTTTACAGCTTTCTTCAAAATATCTTCTTTTGTGTACAAAAGAATAAAGAAAGTCAAACTGGTTTGAAACTAGTAAACGATGTGTAAATAATGACATAATTTTCTTTTTGGGGTGAACTAACCATTTAAAGTACATTACAAAAAAATGCCAACAAATTAAATATTGTAGCAAAAATATTAAAATTAAATTAATATTCTTGCGTTGGCTTAGTTTAGAATATGTCTTCTTAACAAAGGGCTATTTTCAAATACAGGCAACATAATGTTGACTATTAAACACAATTCCTCAAGTTGTAGTGAAGTTTCAGCCAAATAAAAAGTAACAAAATAAAGCAATTTTCAAGCAATATTCAAGTTTAAAAATATAGAAAATATATTATATATTAAAATATACTAAATAATTTGTTTAATCTACTTGGAGATGTAGACTCCATGGCCATATACTGTACCTATTCAAAGAGTTTGGACTCATTAAATTAAACGGACTTAAAATCCCCAGAGACAGCTTCACCCAATGCACGTTTAATTGCAACATTATTTAATTAAACAGTATCTATTCACAGAGTTTGGAGTAAAAATTAGAGATGCAACAAATTTTCAGGCATTTGGCATTTAAGTATTTTTTCCCCTGGAAGAGAATATGTCCACAAAAAAAAGTATGTGCACACTGGTGTTACTTTCCCTTTCATGTAAATTGTTTTTCTTTTACACAGTGCTAAGATAAAAACAACTGACATTATTTGAAGTGTAATATTAAACTGTTGTGACTCATTGGCCACAAGTTGCAAGGGTATTTTAATGTCAGTGTGTAACTTTGTAATTCATTTGACTTTTTAGTAATTCGTTTAGTTTTTGTCATTTTTTCTTCTATTTTTTAAAACAGGTTTATATAATACAATATAAATGCACCTAATTTTAGTTTAATAGAAACACAATTTCATATAGTTACATATTGCATAATACATTGTTTATGTTTAATATAACAAGGTGCTGCATTTCTTCTTCATTTTATTTATTTATTTATTTAAATTTTTTATTAAAAGTAACGAAGAAATAATCAAACCAAAAAATTCACAAATAATGCATTAAAGCAAAAAAATTGTTGCAAATCGTTTAAGTTTCAAAAAATTTGTCATTACTAATAAATAGTCTAATGAAATGGCAGTAATTTTCACATTTGTGAAAATCTGCAATTACGTATGACGAGGCAGGTTTTTTCAATGAGCCTAAGCTGTCAATTTCATGCAGGGCACATAAGTGCTCCAAATTGGAGGTCGGGCAAAAAAGGGAAGTGATCAGACTTGGAAACGGACTCATTAAATTCTCTGGGACAGATTCACCCAACGCACATTTAATTGGGACATTAATCACAGTTACTCCCAGACACCCACTGCTACCCAAGGAGGTTTTTAACATTTGCAGAGAAACTGATTTGCATTAACATTAGCAGTAGACAATTGAGGATGTGAAGAATTAAAAGCTATCCACATAAAAAAAAAGTTTCAATTGTCCATACAGCATCAAGCAATGGTGAATTTGTACCATCAAACTATGAATAGTTTTAGCTCAAAAATGTTCAGAGAGGTCTAATTAAGATCATGAACCCTGCTCCTCTTCCTCTGAACAGCCTGTTAATATATTAGAAGGGAACAGAGAGTCTTCGAACTGCCTTTAATATTTTAAGTTCAGGGAGTAATGGGCTTTAAAGTTTTATTATAAATGATTTTTCCTATGCATGATAATAGAAAAGTACTGAAACATTTTTGCACACTTTTACTTTTACATATTCAAAAATGAGAGCTCAGAAAGCTTTACGGAGACTAAAATACTTGTCAGATGTATAGATAAATTAAAATCAGATGTAATGGTGTTGAATTATTTTTAAAAATGCAAACCTTTTACACCTCAGGCATGTGTTATTTTTAAATAATTCCACCGTTATGGAGTCAATAATTCACATATGTGTTTATCTAAAAACATGTTTGAAATTTAATTTGAAGTCTGTAAACGACTTTCCTTCGACATTGATTATGCATCTACTTCAAACCCGACGCGTACACCAAACAGAATGAAGAATTAAACTGCAGTCTAATGAGCAATGATTGTATTAAAATAAACAATTAATCAGTCTATAATGATGCTATGGCACACTCATTGGCGTTCATTCAGTCAGTCTAATTACATGGAAATATCCAATGCACATTCTTATGATTGATGTGTGCACAAAACCTGAAGAACGGCGTTTTAACACTTGAGTGTAATCATATCACATATGCGTTAATTATGTTGTGTTGCTCATCAAGCTCAAGGGCTTAAATAGCACATTAATTGTTTCACCTGTCACGTCATATTAAAGATGAAGAGTGATGGCCAATGGTTCCCACAAATCACATCTCTTTATATGGGTAAATTGACCTCTAGAATGTGGCTGAGAGTGTCGTGTGCAAGAATAGACAAGGAAGATAACGACAAGAGGATATTTTCTTAGGTGTTTGACTAACAAAAATAAAAAAAAAGGCAATTACAACTCAAAACAAAAAAAGCTTAACTTGTGAGGTAGCGTCAAGACACCAGATAAGCAACATGAGTAAACTCACAACTTACAATTTACACAGAACATACTGAAAAAAAAAACCCATTAAAAACTAAACAAGGGCCAGGTGAGCATAATCAGTAACTATTAGGAGTGTGACGAGATCTCGCAAGAATTAATCGTGACATGATTTCTTGTCGAGGTGAAAAGTTGTCTCATGAGTTGTGATGTTATGATGGAGCATGAGGGTGAAATTAGCATTAAAGACTGGGGGCAGGATTAGATTTGAACCACACATCAAGTACTTTGTACACACCTGGCAACGCAGGCTGGCCTCAGTGTTGCGCGCGTCACTCAGTTGCTTGGGCGGGTGTGACGTAACCACTTTTTTGTCATCAAAATTTAACAGCTGTGCCTCTAAGCAGAGGCTACAACGGCAGCCACACAATTTAGCCATTGTTCATAACCATGTGATGGAATGGCACTTTAGATATGCTGAAAGTCATAATGGTCATAAACACAAATGGAATTAAGACATGTGGAGTATTCCTATAGTCGCATCATTGAAGTGCAGTACAGACATGTAAACAACGTAATCAAACTATTACCACCATGTAGGACTTTTAGCTGTATTTTGCGACATGATAGTCCATATACACATGACTATTCTCTGCACCTATTCAGTCAGTAAAAGACCATAAACACACATAGTGAACTTCTGGAGACTAGAGACACATGCCTTCATCATCACCGAAGACACGTTTACGCTACGTACAATATCAAATTCAATTAAAACTATCAGCCCTTACTTCATACTCGCATCCAGTAACTTAGAGTTTGTCACGGGGGCATGAAATGTTGCTGAAATAAAGTAAAACTGTTAAAAATGTATTAAACATTACAAAAAATAAAAAAATTAGGTCCCACTTTATATTAAGTGTCGCTTATACCTGTGAACTTACATGGTAATTAGATGTGTAAGTAGTATGTAACTACAGTGTATGTACACACTGGTACAGAGTATTTACTTGTGTATACTGGTGTAACTACACTCATGTAACAACCAACTGAATAGTATGTGTAAGTACAAATGTGTAACAGGACATTGGTAACAACACTAGGAAAGTACACATCTGTAACAAGAATTATGTAAGTGCATTGTGTAACAACAATATGTACTTGCAGATGTTTTCCCACTTCCACACCTGTTTGCAGATCATGTACTTGTGAACACTGTATGGCAGAACTAATGCTGCATTAGAAGGTTTCAACTTGTGATACAAGTGTACTTGCATGGTAAATCCACAGGATCCACTCAATAGTAAATTTCTGTAATTTAACGGCCGTTATTTTATGTTTTTTTTCGGCACCCCAGCTGTCAGAAATAATTCGTAAAATTACGGATTTTTTTTACAGTGTAGAATTCATTAAAATAGAAGTAAATCAACTTTAATTACAAGTTGATTTTAAAAAAGCAGCAAATTAGTTTTGCATTTTGTGATTTGAGTTGAATAAAAGACCATTCATATATTTCATCATTGAAGATCATTGAAAACTTCTTAAAAAGTGTGTAAAAATCTCATCTCGTCTCAATTTTTGTGAACCCAACCTTGAGTCTCGTCATCTTGTGGAGTAAGCTCGTCACACCCCTACTAACTATGATATTAGTTTAATAGCAGGTAAAAACTAAACTAAACTAATCTAAATGCATTACAAAATATGAGTCCAAGACCCTGACCCAATGGACAAAAAGGTCCACCACCAATAGTTTATCTTTCAAACACTGAGTTTTAGAGGTTTTACAAACACGGAGTTACAGAGAAAAACTGTTGTAGTCAAGAAGTAAAGAACAGAACTAAAGCAAATATTAATCACCACAACAGTGAAATTAAATTAGTAAGTAAATAAGTAATGCGCATTTATATAGCGCATTTTATTGTGTATGGCAACACACCCAAAGCGCTTCACAATCATGAGGGGGTCTCTCCACACCACCACCACTGTGCAGCATCCACTTGGATGATGCGACCGCAGCCACAGAACAACAGTGCCAGTGCACTCACCACACGCCTGCTATTGGTGGAGTGGAGAGACAGTGATAGACCCAATTCGGTGAATGGGGATGATTAGAAGGCCGTGATGGGTAAGAACCGATGGAGGGAATTTGGTCAAGACACCGAATTACACCTCTACTCTTTATGAGAAGTGCCATGGGATTTTTAATGACCACAGAGAGTCAGGACCTAGGTTTAACGTCTCATCCGAAAGACGGCGCTCACTGACAGTATAGTGCCCCCTTCACTATACTGGGCCATTAGGACTCACACAGATCACAGGTTGAGCGCCCCCTGCTGGCCTCACTAGCACCACTTTCAACAGCAACCTAGTTTTCCCATGTGGTCTTCCATCCAGGTACTGACCAGACTCAGCCCTGCTTAGCTTTAGTGAGTAACCGGTCTAGGGCTGCAGGGTGATATGGCTATGGCTAATTAAAACATTTTCAATAAGACATCAAACACACCACTCACATTATCAGTAGTATATATGTGAACTACTGAAAAAAGTAATAATAAAAATGTGTTTTGAACCTTTTAAAATGTTTCTTTTAGGGAAAATAAAGAAATTTAGAAACTCATAATGGCTGTCATTTATATGTAGAGACACTTCCATTATTGCCACATTGACACACAGCAGCAACTGGAGGCCATTCAGTTTCTCCATTTTATAAAACATTCCTTTCTTCCTTGTATTTTTGAATTATTCAGCTTTCTGATCGAAGGTTGGAGGGGAAATGTTCATTAAATATAGACGCAACATTACCATAAAACTGTCATAAGGCATTGAAGTTTCCCTGCTGTTAGTGAGCCCTGCAAGGAATGAGCTGATCACTCTTTTGCTTCAGAAATGTGCCGATACACAGACACACAACCTTAGAGAAGCTTAAAGCATGACATAAAGGCTATTTATCATTGATAGTAGATCTCCAGTAGAAGTAAACTGTATGTGGTTTCCTAAAATCACATCTTTTCAATGAGAGCAGGTGATGTCGTGTAACACGATCATTCGCCACCATTGATGAACTGAAAGAAACTCTAAAATTCACTCAGATTTTTAATTCATGAGTATATAAAGAGCAGCATAACAGGCTCCTGAATAAATCATTGGCTTCTAAATTGGCCTGTAATTGTGGCTCATTTAGTGGGAGATTTAGAAGAGCATTTCAAACAGACCTATTACGAAGCTTCATCACTGAAACTGAAATTAGAGCTCACTCGTGCACAAAAACATTCATGAAAAGAATGTGTCTATGTTTGTGTTTTTGAGACATATCAGGACACAAATGTGAAATATGACATGGCTATGACAGGTATTACAAGGAGATGGTGAATTATAAGGACATTACTGAAGTCCCATTTTTCAAAAGGGTAATAAATCATACAGAATAAGTTTTTTTTTTCTCCAGAAAGTAAAACAGTATCCCGTAAAGGGTAGGGTTAGGTGAAGAGTTGGGCTTAGGCAATAGAAAATACAGTTTATACAGTATAAAAATAATACTACAACTTTGAAAATCGAGAACTCTGCAAAGAAGAAAAGGAGAGCTAAGCTCTTTCTGTCATCGATTTAAGTAAGCTCTGAAGTTTTATTTGGTTGCTTATTTGAACGAAAGGTATCCAAACCAATGGATTGGCCGGCAGGCAGCTCGTGACAGAGCACTTTATCACTGGCCTCCAAGAAGCCCTGACCTCACCCCCTGTTATTTTTCTCTATGGGGGTACATTAAAGATATGGCGTTTCGACCACCTCTACCAGATAACATTGAGGAACTAAAAGAAGGAATAACTGCAGCTATACAAATTGCTACGCACGAGATGTTACAGAGAGTGTGGAATGAGTTCGAGTATCGGGTTGATGTCACTAGAGTGGCTGGAGAGGGTCATATTGAACATCAATGAACTTGTTTTCTACTGAAAAAAACTTTGTTAAGTACTTTTCACATTGATAAATTACCCAAGGTTCCATCATATTTCTTTGATTGAATACAGTTTTTCAAAGTTGTGGTATTCTTTTTGAATCACCCTGTATATATATATATATATATATATATATATTTATATATATAAAAAATAAAAATAAATAAATAAAAATAATAATAATAATAATAATAAATATTATTATTATTATTATTATTATTATTATTTTACATATACACTGAAAAAAAGGATGTCTGCAAAATGGTTGCAAATAATCTATATGTATTGAATTTAAACAAACAAATTAAATTTAGTAATACTCAACTTAATTTGTTTGTTTGAATTCAGTCCCAATAAATTGTTTACAACCACTTCACGTATCAGGAATCATCTTTATATATATATATATATATATATATATATATATATATATATATATATATATATATATATATATATATATATATATATATATATATATATATATATATATATATATATATATGTCTCTAAGGTTGATGGTGCTATTAATGAGAGGTTTTTTGGAGGTTCAGAACGCAATGATCAAGACAACCCTGCTGAGGATTGGAAAAAAACACACCATATAACTCTAAGATTCTAATGGTGCGTGTCCACCGACACATTTTTGCGTAGCTGAATAAAAACGCTCAGCTGTGAACGTTTGAGAACACTTCTGCAGTGCTGCATTTAACTCAGTATTGAAGATTCTCCAATTGTCGGCACATTTAAAAAGCGCTGAGTGCACAGCCTTTTCACCCTGCTGGCTTTTTAAAAAAATGCAGAGCTCTTATGGAAAACAACTGGAAAAAATATGCTTGCCTCTGGAAAAATGCTTCTGGTTCGAGCCTTGGCTGGGTCAGTTGGCGTTTCTGTGTGGAGTTTGCATGTTCTCCCTGCATTCACGTGGGGTTCCTCTGGGTGCTCCGGTTTCCCCCACAGTCCAAAGACATGCGGTATAGGTGAATTGGGTAGATTGGCTAAATTGTCCGTAGTGTATGAGTGTGAATGAGATGGGTTGTGGCTGGAAGGGCATCCGCTGCGTAAAAACAAGTATAAGTTGGCTAAGTTCATTCAGCTGTGGCGACCCTGGATTAATAAAGGGACTAAGCCAAAAAGAAAATGAATGCATATTACATTATATTATATTATATTATATTATATTATATTATATTATATTATATTATATTATATTATATTATATTATATTATATTATATTATATTATGAAAAAAGCCCCCTAATTTTTTTTCTTAAAAATATTTGTGGTTTACAGAAAGCTCTGGTAGAGCTGCTGCTCCAAAGAACATTATGACAACTTGAATATAATTAAAGACACTTTTCCACAAAAGATGTGAAAACTATGCAATTAACCCAATTAACATATTCCTCCATTAATAATGCATATTAAATATGATCTTCAGTCTCAAACCAGGCTCCGCTTACGGCAGCTTTCTTCTCCTCAATTGATCCACTAATTCATAATCACAATAAAGGCTGACTGAGCTTTGTGCGGCTGCATTGATCTGTGTGAATGATTCCCATGAGCACCAGGGGCATTTAATTAGGTGACATCACTCCAGGCGTTCAGTTCACTCTGTCATATGAAAACTCTTTATCATCCAGCAATTTACTGAGACATTTTACACATGGTGATTTACGCTGATGCTGTTTTTAACACAGGTTGGCATTTCCGCTTCTTGAGTACGTAGGAGCCAATAAACACCTCCACAGCCCTGAGGTTGAATGAGACGTCCTGTTAGCATCTGCAGTTTTATTAAGAGTAGCTGTAAACAACAACAGAGAGAAACAATATGCACTAACCAGAAAAAAAAAAAAATCTAAGCTGAGGAACTGAAGGATTTGCATTTAGTCCCGTTAGTTTTCAATTATCCAGCTCTTCGGTAAACAAGGCCAAGCTGAATAAACAGGCTAAATGAACATGACGTACGACAGCGCAGCAGGAACAGGTTTCCATTCTCAGCTCAACGTGATGGCAATAAACACACAGTTCCCTGCGGGTTTGTCATCAGTTGACTGAATCGTCATGGTTAGGAAACATCTGTGGCCAAAAACACAATTCTCCACATGCCCACTAAACCCCTGTCTAGCTCAACGTGAGCCGCGCAGACGAGCCTGTCGCTGCGGTATGATGAACAGCAGCGCTAATGCTAGCAGAGCATCTGGCAACTTCCTCATTTAGTTTGGTGGAAGAGTAAAAATGACTGTCCAAACTGAATTCATTTAACAAACAAAGCAGCTCCAGAATATACAGCGTTCGAATTTTAAGAAAGTCCATCAGTGATACGCAAACTCTGATTAGTTTTTTTTAGCATCCAAGCTGCTCGCAATTGAATATTTACTTCATAACGCAGAAAGAATGAGAGATTGATAGAGCGGACCTGAGGGAGAACAGTTGCTCCTAGGGGACTAATGACAGCTTCTGGCGCTTACTTTTATCATTTCTGTTTCAATGGACGTGTGTATGAGAGTCTCCAGCTAATGATGAAGCTCTAAATCTGGATCTACACAATGAGGCAACAGTGAAAAGGCAAAGGTTTACCTTACTTTCTTATTATCCACTATGGCAGTAACGGCTGAATAGTCTCACCACAGGTCTATTCTTGATGAGCTAAAGGCTTTTTCTTCAATAGTGCCTTCAGGCTGAAGGAGAAAAGGAACTAACAGTACACGAGCTGCATCAGACAGTAATGAACGGTCAGAAGTTGACTGGATCTGACTGCTCTTTCTAGTGTGATGGACGGCTTTATAACAATCCATTCAGACTGACCATTCAGTCTTTCCAAAAGGCCAGGTACCTTTGTCTACTATGTGTTGCATGCAACGCAACATATAGTAGATCTTTTAAAAAAAAAGTCATACTAGTAGTGTAAATATAAATTCAATGTTTATAGATTAAATGTGTTAAACAGCTTGCCATACTAGTAGAAAACAATTAATTGTGTATGTATTGTGTATGACTTATGAAAGCAATAATTAATAGCAACAACTTGCTTTTAATAGTACACAAAAACAAAACAATATTAATAAAAACAAACAAACATAGAAACCCTTTTACTGTATTGAATCAAAAAATGTATCAAATTAGCTAATAATAATAATATTAATAATAATAATAATAATAATAATAATAATAATAATTCTTCTTCTTCTTCTTCTTCTTCTTCTTCTTCTTCTTCTTCTTATTATTATTATTATTATTTGTTTTATTTTGAATAAACAGTTATAATGCAATGTAATGAGACATTATTTCCAGTACCACAATTATGCTAATATATATATATATATATATATATATATATATATATATATATATATATATATATATATATATATATATACACTCTTTCACAAATGTCAATCAAAGGAAAGGTAATGGATGTTTTATAGGTGCTGACTGGCTAATCACTTCTATTTAAGTTTAACTGCAAGTCCGGCTATATGAAACATAATGAGTCCACTTAAGATGAACATTATATAGTCATTTAACATATTAAGCATGTCCACAGCTGGTGAATATGCCAGGATTTGAACTTTCTGTAACATTTAATTCTTCTGAGATCAGCGGATCAAATAGAATATGAACTCCACTGTATGTCTGGTGATGCTATTTTAATCAGCTTGAAGGCTGTTAATGTATGCAAAACCAAGGTTTTAAATACAGATTTGCAACACTTTCATTTCCATACAGACCTGTTAATCATGATGTAACCTTCTGAAATCCCAGGAAGATAAAAATCTATTTGCACTGCTGCAACTTTCAGCTATTGCAACCCTCTTTTTGGTGATCGACATTTGTGGGAAAAAAAAATCTTGCATGATTATGATAAGCTCTTTAGGGAAATCAGATTTAAGAAATTAATTATTCATTCACAGTGTGTCATTCAAAAATTAAGCATATTATCACAAA
The DNA here is from genome assembly GCA_903798195.1 of Danio kyathit. Classification (NCBI taxonomy): domain Eukaryota; kingdom Metazoa; phylum Chordata; class Actinopteri; order Cypriniformes; family Danionidae; genus Danio; species Danio kyathit. The sequence goes on along the minus strand of LR812522.1, from coordinate 28,174,695 downwards.
AATAAATAAATAAATACAATTAATTGATTAAATACGTTCAAAGAAACCGATTTAAAGGCTGATCTGATTTTATCAAAGTTAATATATGTTTAAATCTTACATTTAATAAAACAACATACAGTAAGTGCATTTAAGAGATTGTATTTAGTTATAAATTAATTATGTACAGCGAAGTTCATAGACTTTTTTTGTGCTGAAATGCTTAGTATGGCAAGCTGTTGTAACATTTAATCTATAAACATATATGCAATTTATATACTACCTTTTTACATTAACATTAAGTACTATTAACATTTCTTGTTTGAGATCCTACTACCTGTTACATACATTTATACATTTTTACTTTTTATTAGTTACTATTAGGGCAACCCAGTGGCGCAGTAGGTAGTGCTGTTGCCTCACAGCAAGAACGTCGCTGGGTCGCAGGTTCGAACCTCGGCTGGGCTGGGTCAGTTGGCGTTTCTGTGTGGAGTTTGCATGTTCTCCCTGGGTTCGCGTGGGTTTCCTCCGGGTGCTCCGGTTTCCCCCACAGTCCAAAGACATGCAGTACAGGTGAATTGGGTAAGCTAAATTGTCCATAGTGTATGAGTGTGAATGTGTGTGTGGAAGTTCCCAGAGATGGGTTGCGGCTGGAAGGGCATCCGCTGCGTAAAATCGTGCTGGATAAGTTGGCGGTTCATTCCGCTGTGGCGACCCCGCAAGGGACAAAGCCGACAAGAAAATGAATGAATGAATAATTACTATTAAACGCTGTTTATTTATTAGATACTTGTACCTATTACGTAGATATGATTTTCATTACATTTAAGTATTTATTCATTAGATATTAATTCTGATTTACTGTATTTGATACTAGTAATTGTTATTCAGACACCCATATCTATGAAACAGATACTATTCCTTATTGATTGAATTGAATTGATTAGCTACTAGTACTACTGTATACACATTTATTATATACTAGACCGTATTGGCTAGTAATAAGAAATGGTACTAGTAATAATTAGAAAAGATACTAAAAGTATTGGTTGCACTTTATTTTACATTATGTGCACATAATGTCTGTTTCTCAATATGCATTTTTCAGCGTTCTTCCATCTTCGTGTTCTCGTGTAACATCATTATGAAGTTCCAAGACTCAAAACTGCAAGAACAGAGGACAGGTGGAAGTTCCCGGATGTGTTCTTAAATATCGAGGATGCACTGATGCAGACTTGATCACTTTATATGCAGTAGATTTATCATTAAAGTTCAGAGATATAACTTATTTACCTCAGAAGTTTCCCTATAAATGAGTCGGTGAAAGTAAACATTCACAATGAAAATCTTTATAAAGGCATAAACACATTATAAAATCAATAAATCGCTGTATGAATGCTGTAATGTTCAAATAAATTTCGGTTAAAAAATGCGTGAAGGTCATGTGACCATCAGGAAGAACCAGGGAAGAACACAGCCTCTCATTTCTCACAGGACGTGTTCTGTGTTCTTGCGGTCTCCCGAGTTCGTTCTTCTGAGGTAACTTGGCAAAATTGGTCTTCACAAGAACGCAAGTCCGTTCTCAGCGTTCTTGGAATTGAGAAACAGTCAGCGTCTACTTCCATGTACTTACTTACTTACGAAAATACTAGATTATATATGTTAACTACATGGGTTAAGGTTAAGTTTAGGGGATACAGTCACAGATAGCACCTAATTATTACCTAGTTTATGTAATGCTGATGATAAGAAAACTAGCATAAACACAAAAAACAGGGCTGTATGATAAAGTGCTATTAATACATAAGTACTAGTAGTTAATAAATAAAAACTGGTGATTTATGAATAAGCACTAGTATCTTTTTAAATAGGTACTAGTACCAAAGAAATACTCAATAGAAGCTAATGAATAAGTACTAGTATTAGTAGCTAATACGTACTAGCACTTAACAGAAAACATACTAATATATAAAATGTTCTCATACAATGAAAATAGATAGTAGTGCATTTTACAGGTCAGATGTAAATATGGCTTGCCATAAAATTGGTCTCAACGGGCTTTTATACTCTGAGAGTTTTCCCTCACCGCTGTCACTTTGTACTTTCTCAGTGGTAGGTCAAAGACCTCCTGAAATAACCTGACAGTTAGTGTGACAATAAAAAGCAGCACACAAATAAAGCTGAATTAGACTCTGCAGGGGGGTGAAGGACATTAAATGGATCTCTAGTGCAGGTTTCGGGCTCTCTGAATGACTCTGCATGTTTCCAGAGGCTCTGTGTAACAAACACAACTCACCTCGCCAGGTTGAAGACGTCATCAATCAGACCGGCCCTGTTGCCCACAGAGATGATCTGCCACAAGAGAACAGCACACACATTTATAAAGCAGCAGAAAGCAGGTGGATAGATGAGAGATGAGGAGATGGAGGAAAAGAGGAATCATGACTAAAGGGGAAACATGATTTGATGAATCAGGAGTCAACAACGAAAGTACTGACAGAAACCTGCTTTCCATTACAGATGTTGATGTGTTATACACTGATAAAAAAGGCATTCATAGAAACATTTCCACATCATGATTCATGTTTTTTTTTTCATTTATTTATGGTTATGAATTGAATTATGGCACCTTGATCTCCACTCTGTCGACTTTTGATGTTGAAAAATTAACTCTACAGTTTTACAAAGTGATTTTATTGACATTATAGCAGGGATGACTATGAATAATCAAAGAATCGATGCTTCAATAGGAAGTGCCTGATTCGACTGCATATCTCTTCACAGGGGTTTTGAGGATCATACCACTTTGGCCATATGGGGGTTTCTGATGTTGCATTGAACTACAGGTTTTCTGCCCTATAAGTTATAGTATATAGCCTGTTGTCATATAAATAGTGCTGTAAACAAAAATGTGAACTGAAAAGAAGAAAGTTTTTAAAAATATTTTAAATAAATCCAACCACCCAAGAGAGATTAAAGTGTCAATTTTTATGATCTTTGACCGACAGAGGAGCATTTATAGACAAATTAATTTTGAATTATTAAAAGTGTAAAGGCACTTTGAAATTGACCAAAAAAGATGATCCAAGTAAGGGTGATTTCCCACCTGTGATTAAAATTGTTACATTGTTGCTCTTTGTTCTTGGTGCGGTTCGCTTTCACACGGCAAAGTTTCTAAACGGACCAAAACAGCTAAAACAAGTCACATGTGAGTAAACTCTCCTCACATTGGTCAGAGAGGGGTGGGGCGTGGGTGTGGTTTGGTGGTGTTTGACAGGGTGCGCGCGACATGTCTGAAGAGCTAGGAGGGATGTGGTGGGGAGAGGTGATAAGAAGAGTGCGGGAGGCAGACGCGCGATTTTCGGGAGATTATCACTTGTTTGCAGGCATCGTATCGCTTTCTCACTGCAATCAATCCGCTTCAGAGTTCGTTTCAATTGAGCCGAGACCACCTCATTCAGGCAGTCTCGCAGCGATTGCTTTGGCGCGGATCCGAACACGATTGCCCTGTTCACATATGCCAAACGAACAAAAGGTTCCGGAACAAAATTCTAGGTGTGAAAGCACCCTAAGACTCAAGTAAGACTTTTTTTTAGCCAATAAGATTACAAATACAATAGTTCTAATATCAGTTGCCACTGGCTTGCTTGGTTTGGGACTTGTGGAGCTGTGCATCAATGGATTTGCTCTTTAGACTTTCAGCAGTGAAAATTAAACCACACTGAGTGAAGTTTCACAAACTAATTTCGAAAGGGGCACGTGATATAATTGACCGCAGCTGGTCTCTCATCTACAATCATTAGTTAGCCAATCAGATTACTCCAAACTCACTATAAGTAGCCTAGCAAATATTACTCCCTTATCTTCGTTTTCCGAAGAAACCCCCCATCCACCCCTTCTCCACCTTTCTTTATTTACCACGGGGAGCTCTCGAGAACTACCTGATCTCGTTTTCCCGTGTTCATGCTCAATTGACCAGGCGGGAGCCCTGGGCTCAATCATCTCCGAGCTCAGGGTTCTCTCCCGGGACAGCATGCCAAACCTGCTAATAGCGTCAAGCAATATCTAAGTGTGAACTCTTGAAAGTAAACTAAACTGAACTTCAACTCTGAAAACTGGACTGACGCAGTTTCAATTTACTAGAACTTCTATGTTAAGCTGCTTTGACACAATCTACATTGTAAAAGCGCTATAGAAATAAACATGAATTGAATCAGTGTTCATTTCTTCACACAAGTAGAATCTTTAGAAGTCTGCTGTGCCAGTGACGTGACTGAATACATGTGTTCCAATCAATCTAATGAATGAACAGCTCAATGAAGCAAAGAAAAAGTCATGCTAGTTAGTTTTTATCTTTTTGACTACATTTTAGTCTTGTCATTTTCCCTCAAGAATAATGTGCTGTTCATTAATTAGATGAGGACCAGAGCATACACATTTTCAGTCACAGTACTAGCACAGATGACCTGCCAACTTTCTGTTTGTCAAGCTGTAAGCAACGAAAAATGTTGTCCTCAATATTCTTTGACAAAATTAGCACTGCTTTTAATTTAAGAACAGCATACAATGTAAAACTTTTAAAATAGCTATATCAACTTTTAACATGTGACTGATAATGACAGTTCATCTAATGCTAGAGCAATGCCAAAACTAACTGTGTCCGTAAAGAGAAAAAGAGAAATCAAGGACAAAATTGCAGAATGTGTTATGCTTGACATGTGGTAAACATTGTAGAGGGAAAAGAATTTTAAAGTATGAATGCACACAAGCCAAGATACACCATTCCCTGCAGTTTTTTTTAAAGAATTAATGCACACAAGCCAAGATACACCATTCCCTGCAGTTTTTTTTAAAGAATTAATGCACACAAGCCAAGATACAACCTTCCCTGCATTTTTTATAAAGAACTAATGCACGCAAGCCAAAATACACTATTATCTGCATTATTTTTTAAAGAATTAATGCACACAAGCCCATTTTTAAGAAAAAAATTACTGTTGCCCCAGTTTAACATTATCTGCAGTTAAAAAGACAAAAACCATTCTTACTATATATTCACAATTTGTTTAGTTTCTTTATTTGTGTCCTCTATATTGATTACTCAGTGTTATCTATTCACGATTCAAGTTTTAAATATATGCTTTAAACACATTTGTTTGGCACATTATGATTGATCTTGACTTATATTGTTTATTTTTATTTATAAAAAAGATAGATATATAGATATACATCATTTTAATTTTTCTGCCTCCTTGGGGTATTATTCTCGCTGTTGTGTAATTTCGCATAGTTGAAGTTTTGTGAAACTTTCCTTTTTGCAATTGCCTGCAAAACCATCTCATGTGGTAGTAGTTATTGAGTTATCCCATATTGATGTTCCAAATTGATGTTTCTATTAGGCAAATTTTAACTAACAGCTTGAAGAGTGATGGAAACACAAGTAGAGATAGAAAGGGATTGTGGGTTCTGTACCGTCGGGTTGTTCATGAGCTGTTGAATAAGAAGTTTCCAGTTGTGAAGGTCGTAGTTCACTCTAAAGTAGCCCGTCTGATTGATGTTGCCCAGCAACCACGTCTCACCAACCATGTGACCCACTCTGTGCGTCTCTATAAATACATGAGCAAAAAAAGGACAAGGACATGAAACCAACATTTAATTTCAGCTCTGACAGCAGAATGTGGAGCTTATAAGCAGAAACACAGGCCGCTAAATGATGCTCACAGACAAATGTGAATCTCTTTAGATGATAAGAAGTATCAAACAAACAGAAAATATAAATAAACTAAATATTTAAACTAAATACAAAATAGAAGGAAACTGAACTATGATACCTAAACTATGAACTATAATGTATAGATGATGAGACTACAGCAAAATAATTTGAAGTAACATTTTAGTATTGGAACAAATTCTCACTATTAATTAGTGGATTATTACCAGCCTATTGTTAAGATTGGCTTATTTTACATCATTAATCCTACCTAAGCCCAACTACTACTTTAATAACTATTAATAAGCAGCAAATTAGAAGTTTGTTGACCTAAAAGTCATAGTCATTGGTTATTAATAGCATGGATTGAACCTTGAAATAAAGTGTGACCTTAATTGAATTAATAATTTATTCAAAACATAATTAACTGCCTCAATTGTTTGGCAATCATAAAACAAAACTTTTTAAAAAACATGAGAACATTTTATACTAGTGCTGTATTTAAATAAATACATTTAATTTTTTTAAGAAGCATTTGCAAATGTCATTTTTAATAAGCCTTTTTTTAAATAACAGCCAGTGGATGAGTCAGCTTTTCAGAATATTTCATCCAAATAAATAAAACAAATTCACAAATGCCATTAAAATGATGCCTAGATGCTTGCGCATGAAGATAAATGTTTTTAGATGACAATAATTAAAGTTAAAAAGAAACAAAAAAGTTTATAAAAAATACAATTTACGTAAGCTGACCACTTTTTTTAATGACATTAATAACTAAAATGCAGAACTGTTATATTTAGCATGCATATCGATGTTGAAAATTGTCAGCGCTATTTATCATCATGAGAATAAACTTATAAAAGCAGTTATGATGCTCACAGACAAATGTGAATCTCTTTAGATGATAAGAAGTATGAAACAAAACAGAAAATATAAATAAACTAAATAAAAATACAAAATAGAAGGAAACTGAACTATGATAATTGAACTATGATCTATGATGCATGGATGATGAAATACAGCAAATTAATTTAAAGTAACATTTTAGTATTGGGATTAATTCTCACTATTAACTAGTGGAATATTCCCAGCCAATTGTTAGCCTATTGTATTGGTTTATTTTATCTCCATAATCCTACCTAAGCCCATCTACTACTTAAATAACTATTAATAAGCAGCAAATTAGAAGTTAGTTGACCTAAAAGTCATAGTCATTGGTTTATTAATATCGTGGATTGTATTTTAAAATAAAGCGTGACCTTAATTTAATCGATAATTTATTCAATACATAATTAAATGCCTCAATTGTTTGACAATCATAAAAGAAAACTTCTTACATTTTAGACTAGTGCTGTATTTAAATAAATACATTTTATTTTTTTAAGAAGCATTTGCAAATGTCATTTTTAATAAGCCTTTTTTAAATAGCAGCCAGTGGATGAGTCAGCTTTTCAGAATATTTCATCCAAATAAATAAAACTAATTCACAAATGCCATTAAAATGATGCCTAGATGCTTGCGCATGAAGATAAATGTTTTATATGACAATAATTAAAGTTAAAGTTAAGTAAGCTGACCACTTTTTTAATGACATTAATAACTAAAATGCAGAACTGTTATATTCAGCGTGCATATCGATGTTGAAAATTGTCAGCGTGATTTATCATCATTAGAACTAAACTCATAACAGCAGTACTGTTATTCATGAAGATATTCATGTTGTTGATGAATGAAGTTATTCTGCAATTTTCATGAAGAGATGATGTGCTTAGCGTTTGAGTAATGTACAACATCTGTAATCTAACATGTTTGCAAAATTCTGTTGCTGTAATATTCCAGCCAGACCTTGTGCTTTTTGATGGAAAATAAATGCACTGGTTAAGTGCTTTCCAGCTCGTGCACTGGATGGATTTTTGGAGTGTATCATGATCCCGAGCGCATCCGAGCAGATTGCAAGAGTCAGGCAGTGAGCTAATGCATATAAATGGGGTCTCTGCGTTCCAGGCTCTGTTTCCTCCAAGAGTCATTGTCTCCGCTTCACTCTGTGTCGTCTGCATTGTAGCCCTGATGAGCCTCTTTTTCAGGAAAGGTGAGCAGAAAATGGAGGCTGTTAAATGCACTCATAATCAGTGGACCCTCAGCTCTGAGCCGCTCGCAGAACAAATTCAATTCCTGCTCTTGGAATTTGACTCACTGTGGCTCCATCCGAACAAAATCCACCTCATTCTCCCAAAGGAGAGGAAAGGAATTGCATATAATGATGTTGGATGTGGAGCCGCTGAAGAAAGGACATTTACATAAATGCACTCATGGGAGTAAATTATTCTAATTTAATGAGGAAATCCGATTAATAATGTACTTAATGTTTTAATGTGTCATTTACAGTGAAGTAGACAGAGACCTCTTATGTCAATGATGCAGCTCATTTTTTAAGTGAAATCTAAACAATTCTTTAATAAAAATTTATGCAAATTCAATTATTTAAATGCACTTGCATCTATGACAAGCGTGTTTTTAACAACTGCTTCCTAATTAAAATTCATTTCACAAGTCAGGGTGATGTGTCTGCCCTGAGATTATAATGAATGGTATTATAATGAAAGACTCATTAAAATAATGATTTTCTGGAAAAAAGAAATCTTATCAAGTAGTTTTGGTAATTATTTATTATTATTATCACGTATGTATGTATGTATGTATGTATGTATGTATGTATGTATGTATCTTTTATTTATACCTCTTTATTAATTCATGACAAAGTTTTGTGGGCCAGATTAATCAATCACTTTGATCAATCAACAAAAATTATGATTATGACTGTGTACACAATGTACACAGTAATGTAATATGTGTAATCTCTTGAAATACTGTATCAACTAACATGACTTTTTAAAATAAGGCATACTCAGTTCAACAAATTACCATGCTGTGTAAAACTCCTCAAAGCAATCAATTAATAACTCTTGCAAAATATAATTTAACAAGAATTCTTACATGGCTGTCTTGAATACTCAATTCTAATTTGGTCATTGCAAGGTACAGTATGTTATTCCCAGATAACCACCACTAAATAACACAGATTCATTTGGGAACTTCCAAACACCTTCGATCGTTGAATACGTTCACATCCATATACTTAAATCAATATTCATATGTATCTGTTTGTCTGTCATGTCGCTGTTTTAACTGTTTTGGCACCAACTTGTAAATGAATAATATGTGGAATAATGTAATTATAATATATTAGTGAATGCTCCATTCAGTTCCAGTATATTTCTGTCAGCTTTTAGTTTAATTAAAGAATTAATAACGTACTATTTTTGTGGCAAGTAGCTGTGCAATAACTTGAGTCCCTGTTCTGCTCTGTCAGGCTTAATTTTGTGATAACAACCTTGTACAGTAGGTGTACTTTATGCCTAACATCTTCAAAGAAACCAACAAAACACAAAACAAACTCAACAAAAATATAATCACTACACTTTAGTATTTGCTCCAATTTCTCACCTTTTTCTAAACCTGTTTGCTGAGATAATCTTTCCACCTCCCAGATGTAGCATATCAAGATGCTGATTAGACATCATGATTATTGCACATGTGTGCCTCATGATGGCTACATTAAAAGGCCACTCTAAAATGTAGAGTGAGTACTGTACAATACAGCAATTAATAATGGAACATAAGAAGAGCTAATGCAATACTTAGTAGTTAAATAAATAGTTGATTTAGCATTTTCCACAATAAAAACATTCCATTAGCTAAGATATTTTTGATAAGATTCAGTGCCGGGTAAGAAATTATGTGTGATCCATCACTTAATGACATTTTTATTCATACACTTGAAAATATGGTAATGGATATATTTTGAATGTGAGCTTTTTCATGAGCTGAAATTACTAAAGGTCTATTTCTCTCAAATATTGTTCAGACATTTTTCTAAACTGATACTAAACTGATAATCTATCCACCTTCCAGATGTGGTATATCAAGATGCTGATTAGACAGCATGATTATTGCACAGGTGTGCCTTAGGCGGGCCACAATAAAAGACCACTCTAAAACGTAGACTGTAACATTGGGAGAGCTAATGCAATACTTAATCTATATACAAAGTAGTTAAAATAGCATTTTACACAATAAAAACATTGCATTAGCTGAGATGTTTTCGTAAGATTCAGTGTCTAGTAAGAAATGATGTGTGATCTATCGTTTAATGGCAATTTTATTCATACTCTTGAAAATATGGTAATAAATCACAAAAGGCCTATTTCTATTTTAGAAACATCTAAAAAGCGCAGTTTTATAATCACTCAGTAATTTCAAACCCTAATGTATATTTTTGTGTATTTGAGAAAATATTATATCTTATAAAATGTTATTAAATATAACCATACTGTGAGAGTCTGTGCTTACCAAGCACTCCTCATAATTCATACCTGATTTATTTGTGACCCAAATGATGGTCTCAGTTGATATGTGACTGGCGTTTCCCACTGCGAGCGTTAGCGGTATTTGCCACTGGAAGCTGAAATAAAGCAAAGACAGAAATACCAGATGAAACACGTCTGCTTGATCTCAGGGGTTTAAATGTCACCTACTGTATGAAGCACATAATCTGACACATACGGACTCCCACCACTTAATGGGATTGTGGGATTTATTCATCCGATATCCTCAGTCTTGACACCGATGGGCAAAGTGACAAAATCAGAAACATCAGATGATTGTGAAGCTCAAAGAAAGCCCAGCAGTGTCAGAGCTCAAAGAAATCATATCTCATTCTTTCCCAGACTGCACTGCTTTGTCTCTCTCTCTCTGTCACACACACTCAACCGTGTTTCACTAGTCACCCGATCGCTGTCATGTTCTGTGCCGCCGCCTCATTCTGACGTAGAATCATCTGTGTGTTAGTGCTTTCATGTGCTGGTGTGTGTGTATGAACATCTCCAGGTATGAGTGCACATCCAGTAAAAGCCTGTCTGACAGCTGTCACGCTGGACAGCCAGTCCGCTTTCAGCCTGTCAAAATGGCAGACACACAGGTGGACAAGGCCTGCTTTCTGCCAAAATAAATCACCTCAGACCACAGCAATAAATACTGTAACACTGGGAAAGCTAACAAAATACTTAATCTATATACAAAGAAGTTAAATTAGCACTTTCCACAATACAAACCTCCATTAGCTGAGATATTTTTGGTAAGATTCAGTGCCTGGTAAGATATTATAGTGTCACTTAATGACATTTTCATTTATACTCTTGAAAAAATGATAATAAATGTGTTTTGAATTGCATTTTATTACTGATTTTGAAATGTGTAAAAGCAACATCCTTTTCAGTTTGCCCTGGGTTAGCAAGTCAACAGCTACAGTATGTTAGCATATCACTACTTGCTTTCAGTCAGCAAGTTAACAGCTTATCCTGCTCTCTTAGCACAGTGCTAATTGCTTTAGAAAAGCTCTATTCATTAGCTAGAACAAAACATCACATCATGATAATCCATCTTTCAACTTGAGGCAGTGCGCTAAAAACACTGAAAACACCTAAGCTATCCCTGCTAAAAAAGCAAAAACAAAACAAACAGGCAATAGAATCCATCACATAATCTATAATGGTTATAATGGTTCACTCTAAAAATGCTGGGTTGTTGTAACATTAGGTCAAATATGAAAAACCCAATAATTGAGTTAAAAAAAAGTGTATTTTAAATGTAATTTTTTTTTAAATAACCGTACTTTGAATTTGTCCACATCTGACCCAACATTGGGCTACAACAATGCAGCATTTCATAATGTTGTTATAAGTATAATAGTGTTATAAGTAAGGGTTAATCTACAACTTGGCATGCGTTAGAGGATTTTAATGCACGATGTGGAGGCAAAAGGCCACTTGACGCTCTAGCAGAGTATGGTCACATTTATTAGCGATCTAATCCTTGTAGATCGCTGGTATATATGCAGATCACCATAGAACTACAAATCCACCATTATATGGACTACACATCCAGTCATGCACCGCTCACACGCACATGTTCCTGATTCCACTGATTGCACGCACTCACACAGCCAGAGGATTGTCAAGGACTGATTACATGGACTTTAAAAACAGCACACACACGCATCAGTGCAGAGTCTTGTTATACTGTTACTGTAAACATTACGACGCATTTCTCTTGTCTTGTCTTGCCGTGTACCGATCTTTGCTTTGTTTGTTTATTGTTTATGTTGTTTGTCGCCTGTTATTTGACCACGACTCTGGATTCCCTGTATACATCTGTTTGCCCCTATGTTGACCGTTGCTTGCTTGACCATCTCTGTGTAATAAACCTGCATTTGGATCCGCACTTCCTTGTCAGGGTCCACTTCACATTACAGGTCGCCTCCACAAAGTGCAATAAAATCCTTTAAAGCACAGCAAGCCATTGTTTTTCCTGCTTAATCCATGGGCATTTGCTAAGGTAGGCCTAAGTTTAAACTAGTGTTGCTCCTTGCAGTGCAATATTTGTCAGAACAGGTAAGAAAACATTCTACTTTACTTTTTCTTCTTTAAAACAAAAGAAATCAGCCAAACACGCAGGATCAGTGTAATATTACATTATTTACGGTCATAAATTAATTATGAAACTTATCTTTGCAATCTGCCAAAAAAAATACACCTGAGAACAAATAATAGGTTCAAAAGTCCAAAGACTGGCTTTATTTTAGATTAATTATATATCATGTTTTAACAACAGAGGTGAGATCCAGCGGCAGGTTGTGAGATGATCTGGCTGATATTAAGTTTCGATTGGGGGGAGCATGTCTTTGGACTGTGGGGGAAACCGGAGCACCCGGAGAAAACCAACGCAAACACGAGGAGAACATGCAAACTCTACACAGAAATGCCAACTGAGTCATCCGAGGCTCAAACCAGTGACCTTCTTGCTGTGAGGCGACAGCGCTACCCACTGCGCCAGCATAAAACTTGATTTTGGGGCATAATTGAAGAGTATTTATTTAATTTTGTGGATTTCCCGTCCTCCATTAAGTCCTTAATGGTTTCCTGTGCAGCATATGTCAGATGCTATAATAAAAATGTTTGGGAGAAGCACGTTTATTTCAAATTGTAATCAAAACTGACTGAAACTACCTCCTTGCTGTGAGGCGACAGCACTATACTGCGCCACTGCATCGCAGTAAGTAAAGTAAGTAAAATATATTTTAAAGCACATTTCCCAGACAAGATGTGACAGTAATAAGATGTCAAGTGCTTTACAGTAACATGGATGAAAAAAGGTTCAAATCCAAGTACAAATACCACAAAAATGTATAGTCAGTAAACCATATTGTTAAGATGTGTCTTTATGTGCTGAAGTTTAACAGAGTCCAGAGTTCTCAATGTTAGAGGTCACCTTTGTATAGATACTTGTAATGGGAATAGCTAAAAGGTCTTGGTCAGAAGACCTCAAAGACCAGACATGTGAGTGTGCATGTAAAAGATCTTGGAGCCTGACCATATAGAGATCTGTATGTAATAACTAACATTTTAAAATGTACTCTAACTAATAGGAAGCCAATGAAGGGTTTTAAACATAAGTGCATTCTCCTAGTATCAGTTAAAGGACTTGCAGCTGCATTCTGCACACTTGAAATCCATAGATCATTTGTTCAAGCAACTGAACAGCGTACAACAGTCCAACCATGCAGAGATAAAAGCTTGAACAAATCCTGAAATATGACTCAAAACACATTAAAGAGGCATGGTTTGTATTGCTTTTTGTGGTATTTGTATGTGCCTCTTTTGTGATGATTCTATAGATTTTTTGTTTTCAGCAAGGACCACAAAAAATTCATCAGCCTAGCATTGTGGCAGTGAACTTTACAAAGGCACGCACCACATTTCCTTCATAAAATGTCAAGATTTAGTCATCTGATATGAGAAGAGCAGCCTGGATTATTTCCTGGCGTCGCTCTCAGATGTGTGGATCATTAGGGATTTGTGTTAGAAAAATCACAGGAATGGACAAAATCCTTTTCAAGCTGCTGGTGATTCACCTCAAATTACTCATTAAGATTATATTCATCATATAATGTCTTTAATTATGTCTGAATAAACCCCTTTTGAATACAGAAAGCTGTAATAAAAGAATGTTTCAAAGACAAACTTTTAATTTAAGCTGTAAACAGCAAACACAGGAGATACAGGAACTGAATGTTTACATCACAGAGGAATCTATAGCTCAGTTGAAGAGACATTACGCATAAGATGAAGCAATATGAAGCCCTGCTGGGGAACAGTATTTAACCGCATATGTTTGTAAGGGGACTATAGAGAGAGATTCAGAATGAGACGAGCGCTGATAACAACACTTCTGAATTCCAGTGATAATAGAAGCATCTGTGTGTGTTCAAATGAAATACATTTACATAAAACCGTGTTCATCAGTGGGATTGAGCAAAATAAGAAAGCAGAGGAAAATTAAAGTTCTCCACAGGCTGGTAATTTGGTGGCTCGTGTTTATGTTCATTTATGGAAGCGTCTGTTATCATCAGCGTTATTTACATCCCTCAGGGACTTCGTGTTCTGGCCCAGAGCTTTAGATAAAACACAAATGAGGGTTCCGTTCTCTGCAGCAGATGGATAAATGCGTGTCAGATGAGACATGTGGGCATCATATTATGTTTATGGAAAGATGCAAAGTTTGTTATCTTTAGTCAGTTGTAGATATTGTTCACTTGCTCTAGAAAAGTACATGTAAAAATAAAAAGTAATATGCTACAACAAGAAGCAGTGTATAAGCAATAATCTCCAAGAAGCCATGGTTTACAGTGATTCTATTACAGCTGAAGTGCATTGTTAGGCACAATACATGGTTTCACAAAATTAAACAAAGCCAATAAAATGGTTTCTTTGGCTTATTACTGATAGTGGAATGGTCAGAAAACAAGTTACAGGCATCTGTTTGTAACTTTAACAGCTTCAAACATGGCTCAACCAATCACAATGAAGAAATCAAGAATGAAGACTAGAAATATCCATTTTATAGCAGTGATTTTACCAGGGTCAAGCAAAATTACGCAAAATGTGAAATGCAGATCAGAAAGATTCCCATTTTCTATCAATCAATATTTTATATTAGGACATTTTAAAAAGACATTCACTTAATTTGGTTCTCCTATAATTACAAGCCAAAAAAAAAACACTTAAATAGCACCTCAATTAACACAAAGTATAAACTCTGCTGCATCAATGTTCCAGTGCAGTACGGTTGCTAAAGTGGCCCAATTTGTTGCCAGGGTGTTCATTTAATGTTCTTGATGGGTCTTATTACTGCATTTATTTTTCTAATATTAAAAATTCAGTTAATGGACTATATGGACAAGGACTTTTAATATTGAATAAGCCAGCTCAAATGCTTCCGGTGAACTGTCAAGCCACATTTAAGATCTACTTCATTTAAAATCAATTATCTTCATTGCCTAATAAAGACACAATATAAAGTTGGTAACACTGGACAAAACGCACTGCATTAAATTGCATTGTCCCACACCATGTCTTTAAACTATGGAAATATTTATCCGCTGCTCCTGATGGCTTTCAACTAAGTTTATGCTAGAACAACTAAATTAACACTTAAGTCTATTTAACTGACTATATTTGAATTAAATTACAGTATCCATGCTATAAAAAGGACTTTATGAAATTGAAAATAGCCACATCAACCGTTCACCGGAAGTTTATTGCTGGCTAAAAACACTTGCCGTATATATTTCCCATTTGCATAATGACAGAGATGGTGCCTTGAAGTGCATATCAGCGCAGTAAAAGAGTAACAGCTGTGGTCTGTCTACATTTAAAATTCACTGTGATTAAGCAGCATCCACTGTTTTTCTGCGTCTCCCTCTTTGCTCATGGGTTGTGAGCTCTCAGTCTCTCTGTGAGGCTGTGATAATATCTCAGACTCTCTTTAGGGAGCGCTGGCTTTTGCAGTCTATAATGAGTCACTAGGGGCTTTTGTGGCTCAACATGTGTGATTCTGCAGATCCTCCAACACTTTTATCCAATACCGACTGCACTGAAGAGAGGAAAAGATACAAGTGTCTTCATTCGAAACCATCCCTGGATGCTGGACGCAGTGTGGAGCTTGAGCGGTTGTGTTCATTTGTGTTGTGTAGACTTGTGTTAGAGTTTCAGTCAATCATCATAAAACCACTGAGGCATGAGAAACTGGACAAAAGAAGATCAAGATTTTCTGCTACATTTGATTTAGAAAGACTGGGATATGTTTGATATTGAGGAAAACTACAGTATTTACCCTGTAGAGAGCAACTCGAAGCTAAACATTTATGAAATCAAATAGGCTGGTGGTGGATTTCTGGAAAACCAGAAATTCTTTGAGTTGAAGAATGTGGAGATGCTGATATCTAGAAATTTGCAGACACATTTACATTTGGTGTTACAATTACTGTAAGCAATTAAGCTATCTGAAAAGTAGGTATAAAATGGGATCTAAATTGATTACACATTTCATTAATAGAGTAAATGCTGATGTGTCTTCAGGCAGTCAGAAAACTCTCAAGGACAACCTGCTTGCTTAAACCGTGAAATCAAGGCTTCATTATATATATATATATATATTGAAGAGAATATACAATATTTTTTGAAGAGAAAGCAGCCAAAGCCTTTTTCAGAAATCTTTGCTGTTAAATATGTAGAGAAATTTTGCAAAAGAAAACAAAAACTATGAAGAGTTCAGATGCAAAAGCCGCTAAATGCCACTTCCGCCAAAAATGAGCTAATGACATTGAGCGAATGCTTTAGGCAAAACAACATGTTCAACAAATATTTTGCTTCAAATCATCTAAATCCCAGCGTCAGCGCATTCAGAAATAACAGTTTTTTGGTAAAATTAAATTTAATAATGTTATTGATTAATGCACTTACTTGACAGATTACATTCATTCATTTTCTTTCTGCTTTGGCCCTGGTTTACCAGGGGTTACCACAGCAGAATGAACCATTTGAGGTGTTTTTTGTTTGGTAAAAAAAATTCTAATTGCATCTTTAGTTATTTTATAGGCAGATAGGTGGATTTAGAGGTTTTTGCAAAAAAGCACAAATGGATTTAGCTGGTTTTGACACAAACAAAAAAAAATCTACCTTGTTTAAAACCAAAGAATTGTCTAAAGTGAGATTTTTGAAAAAAAGGTATTTTCTTTGCTAGCCAATAACCTTTTCATTATGTATAAAACGAAACTTCTGAACCTAATCAGAGGAGCCTGATAGAAAATGCTCATTTACAAGAAAAAAGGTCTGATGGATTTAGAGGGTTTTGCATCTGAACTCTTCCCATATATATATATATATATATATATATATATATATATATATATATATATATATATATATATATATATATATATATATATACACCCACACACACACAATATAAACGTATCTGAATGATAATATGCAGCAAGACTGGTTACAGAGTGGTTTGATGAACATGAAAGTGAAGTTGAACATCTCCCATGGCCTACACAGTAACCAGATCTAAATATTAATGAGTCACTTTTGGATGTTTTGGAGGAGCAGGTCAGGAAACTTTTTCCTCCACCAGCATCATGTAGTGACCTGGCAATATTCTGCAAGAATGGCTCAAAATCCCTCTGGCCACTGTGCAGGACTTGTGTCTGTCATTCCCAAGATGAATTGATGCTGTACTGGCCGCAACAGAGGTCTTATACCAGGGATCACCAAATTTGTTGCTGGAGGTCCGGTGTCCAGCGGATTTTAGCTCCAACCCTAATCAAACACACCTGAACAAGCTAATCAAGGTCTTACTAGGTATACATGAAACACCAAGGCAGGTGTGTCGAGGCAAGTTGGAGCTAAACCCAGGCCTTCAGGAACGTGATTGGTGACCCCTGCCCTATATATTAATGAATTATACTTACTTTTTTTGCTCATGAAATATTTACTTTTCATTCACATAGACATTTTATTTCTTTTTTAAGAAAAGTTTTTTTTTTTTTTTTTTTTTGCTCAAGTGTACTTTCTGGATAACGTAACTTATTTTTCGTGTACAAATAATTTTTTAATGAGCACTAAAGAAAATCAATCACTCGTGGCTTTGAACATTGCTGCTGTGTGCTTTGAAAGACACTCTAGATTTAATGTTTTTGTACTTGTACTTCATGTGCCCACCGGCATTCTAGCTGATTCGTGCTCAGTTAATATTTCACTGCATTTAAGATGAATATGTGTGTCTTGCACTGTTAACTGTCCAAACACATTCCAGTGATGTCACAAATGTATTACTCTGCGGTGGGTAGCTATTTGGTAAACATAAAAATGATGTGCACTGAAAAATCTATAGAGCCATGGAAAAAAAACAAGAGACCACTTGAAAATTCTGACTTTCTCTGGAATTTATGTATTTAAAATATTAATGTGTTTTGCTCTATAAAGTTACAATTTCTTAAAACATACATAAATACTGTCTTTTAGAGATTTCTAAAAACTGATTTCATAACTTTTGCTGAAGTTAAAATAGTAATTTCTAACAATTTTTTTTAAATATTTATCTGAAGACATGGCACATTTTTGTTATTTTATGAATAAATGCTATAAATTTCATTTTAAATTATACAGAATAAAACTATATTTTTTACACAAATAACTATAACTCATGAATTCTGAGGTTTTTCAGATTAGCAATGATACAAAATGTCCCTTTAAAGGTGCAGTATGTGATTTTCACCACTAGAGGCTTATTAACAACAAACAAAGGTGTATTTTGATGACATAATGACTGAGTGTGGAATCTACTTGTTGTCTACAATAAATCCTGTGGGAGCTGTGCAGAAATCATGTTCATGGATGAGCTTAAGTGTTCAAAACATATTAACATCAAAGTATCACCAGTTAAAATTGCTTATTTCCCTGGATTCGAAAATTCCTTAAAACATTTGTGATAATGTAAGTACTTAAGTCAGCAAAATATTTAACACTGTTCTAGTGGTTTTTGGATATTTTAATAAAAAAAAATAACATATATATTGTGCCTTTAAGCACCACTAAACCTGAGCAATAATACAGTTTTCTTCACAGTAGCACTGGTCTTGACAGTTTTATTGCAGGTTGATGACTGATGATTTCTTTCATGAAGTGCATCTGATGGTCACCAGCTGAGCCTGAATGTGAATCCAGTTGTATCTCCAGCAACTTCACATAGACTTAAAGACACTGGCACATAATAAGGCTCAAATTGATCTCAGAACTATAAAATAATTCTCAAGAAGCCACATTACATATGAGCATCTGAGCCTGCGGTGATAAATTCACTTGTGGCATTGAGCGCTAATAAGTTGTTTACATTCTCTATAATCTCACCTCAGCAAAAAATCTGTGCTGTGAAAATTCGAGCAGAAGTCAGATATGATACGAGTGTAAAGGTGTTAATGAAGAAACAGACGTTTTTATAATGGTGAAAATAAGTGCAGGATCTGCAAATTATCTTGGACGTGCCAAATGGTTCATGATGATTTCAGATGAGGTGTTTTAAAGTACAGCATTACAATTTCAGGTAAAAGTGTCACTCATACTTTCTAATGATTTATCACTAACTTAATTTAAAGTTGCTTTTTTAATAGACAGAAAAAAACGTGTTGCTGAACAATTGGAGGCTTAATAAGCTAAACTATAATTAACAATGTCCCAGAAAATTATTTTTAAATCATTGTTAAAACTGGCGACAACATCTGTGATACCGATGGGAAAGAATACAAGATAAAACTAATCTCTAAGACACACTTGTTTTTCAACTTTACATTCAAATTCACAGTCTTGGCCTCACATTTTACAAGAAAACAGCTGTCAGTGATGGTCAGGTTTTAACATTAATTCTTTAAACCTTTTACTTTTTTTAACAACACCAAAAATGTTATTTTACAGTATAATTGTAGAATATTTAACCAAATGGATTTTCATTTCTATAAAAAGTAACATGACCATGAGGGCAATGCCGCAATGAGCAAGAAACTCAATGAGTACCCGAGCACGCACAATATGCTAATATGCAAACAGTCTATTAAAAATAATCAAAATATTTCTGAGTTTCAAATAAATATTTAACATTAACACTATTTATGAGATCCAAGATTGCTTTAAATTTGTGAAAACATGAGAGCGTTTATAGTGTTTAGGGTAAATGTTTATCAGAATGCTAGCACGCTTGCCTAAAGGCTGGTTTATACTTCTGCATTAAGTGATCACTGTGACCCACAGCACAAGTCTTGCACGTTGTCGTGCATTTATACTTCTGCATGCTGTTTGTGTTGCTCTGCAATAACACTTCCAAAACGTTAGCTGGCAGTGAGGTTTTTATGTTCCATTGTGTCGAGTTTCTTCACTGGTGTTTTGTTTTTTCCAAACGCTTCCTTAATGTAAAAGTAGCTAAACTCACATATTCAGAGTCGGAAACTAGCGAACGTGCAACAACTTTAATTATAAGGTAAACACAAAACAAAATTTTCCAGTTGAAGTTCCTTCATGGGACTCGACACTTGTAAACGCTCACTCCAACAGGTTGGCGTGGCTCTCAGCCCCGCCCATACTCGTCAGAGCTACTAAACCGACTAATCACAGAGCTTGTGCTATGCGTCGTTGCGACAGAGGTGTGCATCAGGGTTGGCATCAGCCACGATGAGGGCTATACTATATGGGTGATCTGGACACAAATTAGGAAAGTTGTAACACACGGTGGTTTAAACTTTACCACACATGCTAGTCTAACAAAACTTAAGGTATTTACTAGTCGCCATTGAAAAAAGTGAATATACAGCATACGGTTTTTGCCCCACTCACCCTGTTGGCACTTAATGAAAAAGTTTCCAATTCTTTTTAAAAACTGAAGGGCGAGGAAGTTAATTACTTCCATAAAATAAAGCAGACCAAAGATGATATCAATACAGCTGAAGTTGTACTTTACTTAAAAGACTGCTTTAATGCAGGTTTGAAAGAGGAAGTCAATTAGCACATCAAGTGTGAGGCTCTTTGCTTGCTGGATTATGGAGTGGCTTCAACAGAATATCAAAGTGCAGAAAAAAAGTGTAACGTGTGTAAAAATGTTCCTTTTCCGCAGTTTTCTGTGTGAGGTTTGGACCTCTCCAGAAGCAGACCCTTTATGAACTTTAATAAGACAGCGGTGGACATGAAACACACAGAAGGAGTGTGAAATACATTCAAACTGACCTTCTCTGTTTTCCTTTAGTTGCTGCCAATGTTTCTGTCAGCACATTTTGCTAGGCTGGCTTAAAGCCTCAAGTGAGGTGTTACACTGCATTTACAAAGGTGCCAAATCCCCCTGCATTCTGGCAGGTTGTCTGGTACTCAGATGAAAACCCGCCTGAGGGGCAAAACAGGAAAGAGACGCCCCCTACTCACAACACAGCTTGGCTATTGATTCTTGGAGCCGCTGTGCCTCTGAACGCCTCTGCAGAAGAACCGCAGCTCTCAGAAAACACGTTCACGTAGGAGGAGACGCTCACAGGAAGGTGCCTTTGTCTGCGCTCAACAAATGAACTCAGGAAAGAGGTCGACTAACAGATTTTTACCTGTATGTTTCATATTTATCACAACAGATGACTCCATGTGAAGGGTTAGCCTAGCCGCACTAAAACATAAAGTCTTTGATTATTTGAAGATAGTAAATCGAATGCTTTTGTGAAGACTTTAATCTTGCTAGAATTATTTTTTCTACTATTTCTTACAGATTTGAGTTTTAACCACATTTAATAAAAAACCCACAATAAAAAAATTTAACAAAGATTACATGTTATAACCTCAAGAGGTTTTGCTAATGTCATCAAATTTCATTTTTTTGCACTGATTTTGTTCTCAATTTGAGAAACTTTTCTTACCATCTAAATGACAAAACAGCTCAACAGCATTCACTCTGCACACTCAAACTGACAGTTCGGCATTAAAATTCAATTTTTAAGTCAATTCTTGCAAAGCTAACAGTGTCTGATCCTAAACAAAAGGAAGATTTCTAAAGAGGATCAGAGGCAGTATTGAATTATTCATCTCACCCTAACAAAGAATTAAACCAATCTATCCGCCAGTGACACACACAGTTTTCTGCGATGACACAGATGCTGCCAAACCGGATGTGGCAGTGACAGGTTAGCATGGGTCACTAATAATAAATGAAACGCTCAGCTAATAGCAGCTTAATAGCTTGTGTGTTTGAATATTACGTGAAATATGATTCATACAAACAGTGTAGTGTTACACTTTTCCGTTCCTGGTGAAAAAACAATAAATAAAAAATCAGCCTTTAAGCTAGTTTTGCATAGCCAGACCTCAGACTTGCGGCTGAATGTTTGGGAAATTATGAATGGTTAAGGACCAATCAATTCAGGCCTTGTTTTGTTCTGCACATGTTAAGGGTCTGCACAATAACAGCACATTATGCAACCTGTATATCATTTTCACAAATCTTTCACAAAGATGTCCCATCAATATCAAAATTAATCTAAAGCAGGGGTCTCAAACTGCCGGCCTGTGGGCCATTTAAATTACACATAAAGTACTGTATTATATATTTGGGTTACTTTTGTTTTCTCCCAGCATGCGGTCGAGAGTAACGCACATGTACATTATTTATGGGGCTGATTTAAACGTTGAAATATATGTCCGTAAGTGCTCTATTTTTACTAAAGCTATATTTTTGTCAGGTCGTTTGATTATAATCCATTTTATACCGCCTGTATTTTGTTGTACAAACACTTCTTCATGGCTTACACATTTATGCTGGTGGTGTAAATATGATCATTTTGCTAATATTCGATTCAAATGGTCTCATCAATCGATTTTTCTAATATGCATATTAAGATTTGTATAAAAAAATGTGCATTAGTAAAATTTTACTGCTGGATTGAACATGTTAAAGTAAAAGTGAATATATACATACTTTTCCCTTCTTTGTTGTAGTTTTACAAAAAAGTATCATATTGGGAAGAACAATGGCCAGTAAAGTCAACAAGGTTATCCAAACTAGTTTTCTGCTGTCTTACGCTATCTGTTAAACTTTTGGTTAGGCAACAATTGATTGGGACAGAATAATAATAATTATTATGCCTATTATTAAATTGTAGTATTTTCATAGCAATTTAAACTCCCCCTTCAATATGTACAACAAGAAACAAAAAGAATGAGCTTTGATACTCTGGGGAAGAGTGTCTGAGTGCATCAATTACATCAGGTTTCCACTTTTTTCCTGTGCTTGAATGTTAAAACAGCCCTCCTATTAATTGTCAGTCACTGATATGGCGCCCCGCCAATTTGCGTTTGAGATCACTGATCTAAAGGATCTGCTAACAAAACACATAGGAAAACAATAATGTATGTAGACTTTTCTGAGTTTCAGTGCTTTTTTGGTGACACTTTTCTACTTTTTATAACCTTATATTAAATATAAGTCATGACAACTTATTTTTTATGTAAATTATATCTTATTAAACCAAGTTAATCATATTTTTAATTTATTTTTTGTTTGTTACACAAGTCAGTTTAATGTAATTTAAGTTTAAATTAATCATAATTTTTTTAAATTAATTTGATTAAACATTCATTTATTCATTCATTGTCCTTTGGCTAAGTCTTTATTTCAGAGGTCGCCTTCATTCCATTCCTTCATATGTTTTACGCAGTGGATGCCCTTCCAACACCCATACACACTCATTCACACACGTACTCATGCACTAGACAATTTAGTTTATTCAGTTTACCTATAGCGCATGTCTTTGGACTGAGGGAAACAGGAGCACCTGGAGGAAACCCACTCAAACATTGGGAGAACTTGCAAACTCCACACAAAAAAAGCCAACTGGCCCAGCTGGGACTCAAACCAGCAACCTTCTTGCTGTGAGGTGACAGTGCTAACCATTGAACCACTGTGCCTCCCCTTTTGATTAAACATTTTTTTATTGAAATATTTAAGGCAACCTGGATTTTTTTTCTACAGTTAACATGAAAGTACTGAGACGACAAAAAGTGTTTTTTGTAACTAATCTATTTGTTACGAGTCTATTTGAGAATCCACAAATAAAAAGACCCATTTTATCTCACAGAAAATGACAGAATGTTTAAACTGACACCAGAAAAAAAGTGAGTAAATTAGCCGACATATTTACCGACCTAACCATTTATGTGAACCTTGTATACTTTTAAGAACCCAGTGTTTAATAGATTTGATAAATGCCCATTGTCACCAATGTTTAGGGTGTGTAGAAATATCTCTCCAAAACAAAAGATGAGTGTACAAACAATATGTCTCAGAAAAGAAGACTATATAACACAGATACATTGAACCATTAATGCTATTTCTCACCATTTGTACAACGTTATGAACTTCACCTGCTAAACATTTATTGTTTGTGAAGAACATTTCACCATGTTTTAATTCCAACAAGCAGCTCTGAAGAATCGAACACTACACTAAATGGTCCAACTGCTGTGTCAGCATCTCTTCTTTAATTTTTTGCTGACATATGTATACACAGCTGATATTAGATGACTAACAAAATTGGACCAAAAAAATCTGAATTCTTTGTATTGAATGTGACCGGTCAGACACATAATTATTGTGCTTTATTCAACAAATTATACATCATTAACCTCTCCTACCCAGAAAAAGACTGGATGGTCAGTGTGTAATATGATTCCAAAGGTACTTACGACACAAAGGAATGCCTTATCAGAAATGTACACACAGACATGGTCAAGCTTTTATATGCTCCTTGCTTAAGACTGATGCTTTTAATGTAAACCTTTATTCTCTCTATATGTGTAATCAGGTGTTTTGCAACTAGTCTATTGTTAATGTATTAATATTAAGTTTTAATACATTGGCAATCAATGTTTAACTCTAACAGAGCTAAAAAAGATCATAGATAGTTCATGTTTAATGTCCCTGCAAAGCTAATTTGGTGTACAGACCGATTGTGTACATTTTATGTGATACGTGTGCAACATATTAACATTTTAAGAAACTTTAAACAATTCTGCATCAGCTTACACCCAGAATGCATATTCAAATCACTACGCTTCAGAACAAAGGCCCATAACACTTCCTATGGAAAAAAAAAAGTTTTCATTGGTCAACTCAGCTCCCGAGGGTGGGTACAAAACCACCCTTATTAAAAGCTGGTGACTAAAGCCGGCCCCCTAGAGAACCTCAGAGAACACCTAGAGACCCAGAGAGATAGAGAGAGTTGTTCTGTTCCAGCTCAGGACAGCTTTTCTTTGCGTCCAGTGAAGAAACTTGGACCCTGGCAAAAATGGGTTAACCGCACAGCGCAGACATTCCCATTTCTGATACCTTTCTTTCTGTCTTTTCCATCAAGAGTCTAGTTAAGTTTAGTACGCCACATTAACCAAAAGTCAACATGGCAAGTCCTTTTGCCACCTCAAAAACTTAAAATGACAGACTCCACCCCACTCCAAACCTCACAGGACAAAGAGCCGTCCCCCAGCTAGCCACGTGGGAACCCAGCTCAACCTAAGGAGTTCTTCCCATCACAAAAGGAACGCAAGTAACAGCTCCAGATTACCAATGAACTAATGTGAATTAAATGTAACCCTAAATAAACCATAGAAGGGTTAAAATTGATAATATTTGGTTTGCTTGGTTTGGTCTTACAATATCCAAGGTTTTCCATCATTACACTCTCTCAAGCACTTTTATTTTTCTTCCTTTACTCTTCTCTAAAACTTGTATGAATGTTTGTTTGTGTTAGTTTCTGTTAGATTAGTCAATAAAGTGTCAAGAGTCAATAAAGAGTCGATTCTTTTGAAGCCCCGTTCAAATTAATCTTCAATTCACATTGAGCTAATTCGCTACATCTATCACCATAATTAGTCGACAAACTTGAGTGCCTCAAGCATAACTCTTGGGTGTCTTTTAACAATAATATGATGTGAACCCTTTTGTTAAGCCTATTTCTATAAATGAGAAGTCACCAAAGATAGCTTTCACCTGGAAATCCTGCATATTTAAACCAATAAGAGGATGACTTTAAATCTACTGAAGTTGTTTCCAAAAAAAAAGTGTGTCGTATGCATCAAACATTTAGCCAGAGGTTCGTGGGCAGTTCTTGGCATGACGTCTGAGGCTGAAACTAGGTCTTTGCTAACTGGCCAGACTTTAGGCTAGTTTAAGCATTTCTTTTATCAGGTTTGCTAAAGGCAGACATCTAAAGACATGCTAGCAGTAAAATATTCACATTGCTTGGATAAGCGAGGAAATCCTCTGGGTCTTCATGCTGCGAGGCGCTAGGCTAGACTTTAGCTGTCTAGCTGTGCTTATAATCTCCAGATGGTCTATTCTTCTGTATTTTTTCCAAAATAACTTTATGTTTAATCTAATTTTGATCAAAATTTGTTCTCCTTCTCTTAAGTTGCAGAACTGCAGTATTTTGTTTTGTCTGAGCTTGATATGATCACTGAGGATTCTTAGAGGGAACTCACTGACTTTGTGGGATTTTTGCATTATTCAGCATTGCAACGTTCTGCAAACATACAGACCTCTGTGCAATAAATTTTCTTCAGCGATCTATGAGCTTTGCAGAATCAATGTGAAGAGGTCAGTTGACTGATGGGCTTTCATTTTCATGTAACAACCTGTCACCACTGACATATGGCAGACTACCTTTTGTTGAACAGCTCAGGATTCTGAATCTTGGCGTCTGTGTCGTAGACAAAGTGCTCTTGGGAAATAGTGATGCTGTTGTCCAGACTGTCATTCTTGCTGATGGTGACAACCGGATAGCCCATCTGTAGAGTCCAGCGGTCCATAACCTGCGTGATGTTGATGTCCTTTCCCTCTCGCTGCATAGCCTGTGATGCAAACCACAAAATCACATCACATTGTAGAGCATGTAAAATTTTATAAAGTGTATCTGATAAAATCAGTAATGTTTTATGTATTCATTTAGATTGTAGCAAAAATACAAGAGATTTAACTAAAAACCCATGCAGGTCTTTCAACTGAAATTTACCAGTGAATAGAAAAGTAATTGAACTTTACTGTTCTCATAATCCACATGCATAAATATCACAAAGCAATTTCCAGCTATCTAACTTCTCTACACAAGTGTGACGCTTGTACAAGAGAAGAATTACATTTATAAGTCTGATTTGTTCAGAGAAAGCTGCTCCTCCTATTTTAAAGAAATAAAATTGGATCTCACGGCTCATTAATGAAGAAAGCTTGCAATATGACTGAGTTTTGTCCCTGAGGGAAAAGTGCTGCATACACCGCTCCTCCTTATTCTTTAAAAATGCAACTATAAATGGCTCGGCACGGTGGACAACTGGCAGTTTTCTGAGTGAATTGTTTTCAAAAGCTCTCTGTATGTATGAGGATCGTTTTAATACTTCATGTAGTTTCTTCCATGTTTCACCTTGAGCTGCTGTATCCATTTTTAAAAACTACAGTAGCTGAATGTAAAATACTGAAAATGCTATGAATAACTTGCTGTTTGTGTTTTGTGGGGAGAAATGTTTTCCATGGACTTCACAAATTAACAGGAATGATCAAGGTGAACTTCATATGTCAGAACAAAGAACTCAAAGTCTATATTGATAAAAGTAATTCCCAGAATGCACTGGAACTAGAAGCGTGGAAAAAAAAACAATAAATATACTTTCATTTCATATTTCATGTTTAGATGAGGTCACACTGCATGCCTCACAGCAAGAAGGATGCTGGTTTGAGTCAAGGCTCGGTCAGTTGGCATTTCTGAGTGGAGTTTGCATGTTCTTCACGTGGGTTTAATCTGGGTGCTCCGGTTTCCCCCCATAGTCCAAAGACATGCAGTATAGGTGAATTAAATGAACTAAATTGGCCGTAGTGTATGTGTGTGAATGAGTGTGTATGGATGTTTCCCAGTACTGAGTTGCAGCTGGAAGGGCATCCACTGTGTAAAACATTTGCTGGATAAGTTCGACCCCTGATAAATAAAGGGACTAAGCAGAAGGAAAATAAATAAATGAATGTTTGGATGGTTGATGTTATTCAAATGGTGCCATGACCCGGATATGGGGGAGTTTCAGGATGCTGACTGACAGTATGTGTTGTGCAGGTAAATCTCATTCCCTCAGACTAAAAATACTCACTAGCAACCGATTCTAGATCTAGTAGTATTTAACATCTTTGTTCATATACCTGCCATTCAATGCAGACTTTTGCTGCATTGAGCTCCATTTTAGGTTTGCCAAGAATGAACAAAACAGCAATCAATTGTCCACAGTCCAGCCTCCTGTGTGCTTCATATGAGAAGTGTCTGTATCACTGCCAATGCAAAGTCAATAATTTAAGAGGTTTTGTTTCAGTCCTGGTCTAGATGTCTAGTAGTCTGTTAGGTTTTGGATCAAAGCAAATTTCATTGGCTTCACAGACATTTCCAATCATTTACATTCGCTGCATCTTAAATATGTGCAGCATTTCATATTTACTGAGCCAAATTGGTAGTTTTGTCTGAAATTGGTTGTAAAGCTGTGGAGATTTACAGTGTTTTCTGCGCAGCACAGAGTCAGTGTGTTGTTTGACTTGGAGGATTAAAGGGGAATGTGGTGACAGAAACAAAAGTGCTCTGTCAGGCTCTCTTGCTCTTCTGTAAACTTTAACCTGACCAGATCAGTCAAGCATGTGCACTAGTGAAACTCTTGCTTATACAGATTATTATGACCATCATGAGCATTAAAATATGAGTGCAACCAAGCTGACTGATGAGTGTCTAGAATATATAACAGTAACTGGATGACTTTTCACATTTGTAGATGACTCACGGTTTGTTTACCGTATGAATACAGAAGAAGAGAAGAGGCTGATGACGGCAGCTCATGTTCCTACATTATGAATCATTTTCTGTAGGAAGGCTTTCAGGAAGCGACTGTACCTTTACTCTGGTAGAAATAATTAAAGGAAGTGAAGGCCAGTCCGGCGATGGGTCGTGAGCTTGACAAAAGGCTTTGTGGGCGCTAAGCACTGCCAGATTATTGCAGCAAATTGGATTTCATGAATAGCTAATGACACAAGCGCATATCAGTATTCATTAGATGATGGGCTGTCACGGACTGTTAATGTAGCTAAATTCGGTCAGTGCCTCACAAACACGGTCACTGAGAGGATACAGGGGTCCTGGTTCGGCTACTTCGCAATGAATTCACCTTAAATCTCTTCAGTTCAGAGTGAGAAAAATGAAAAAGAGCCGCCCATCAGCCGGGGAGAGTGATGTGAATGACAAAACGCTTCACTCGACACTGATAGCCGCTAAATGTCCTGCTGGTATATTACAAAGTATAATAACGTTGAGATTACGCTTGAAAGTAATCTCATTAAAGTCATGACACTTGTGAGATGAGCACTGAGAGGACTTGCTGAGAGTCGTCTGACTTTAAAAGCAGATCTCAGTGCTCAGGACTTGAACTCAATGCTCAGTTTCCCTGTTATTAATGGCTGTTGGCTACGTTTATTAATAATCACTCACTTTCATTCTTGCTTCCTCCTTGCTGTATCAGTTCTTTTCATGCCCTACTAAACTGCCTTTAAAAAGTTTAAAAACTTTGATGTTATACAGTTAACTTTTAATAACATCTGTGTAATTTACAATAGCACTGTACAGATTAGCTAGCATTTTAACATTTTGTAGGTTAACATGTCCACCCAAATAATTGTCTAAAATTGGAGTTTACAGTTAGATGTGGTATATCCTATCATCAGTTGATAAATCTGACATGAAAACATTTTGCTGATGCCCAGATAATTGTGTATAAAGAGATATGCTGTATTATCATGTCCTGATAGAGCATTAGCATCACAATGTTAGCCTTCCTAGTAATTAAACAGAAGGAATTATGTGAAGTGAAGTGTGCCAGTAACAATATATGTTTGCTAAACCTTCAGTGGTACTACAAAAGACAGAGAAACTGAAGCAAAGGATCACAGAAAACACACCTGAGTGTTTCTGTCAGGAGGGGGACAGTAATGCCAAACCCAATAAATACTGTATTCCTGAGGCCCGAGTCAAGCATTAAATAGGTCAACTTTCCTCCAGCAGACGATCATTTTTAGATTCTTCTTAGGTTATTTTTGGCTACACCTGAGCTAAAAGGCTAACACTCATGTTTGAGACTCATCAGGCTTGTCAACGATTATGTTACACTTCACTAATTCAGATTCAAGTCATTTATAAAGTGATTAAAATCAGCAGAATCAGCAGAAAGACTTGATTTGCAGTTTCTATGATCATTTGCATTCAGCAGGTTTGCAGTTGATGAGTTTTGTCTGATCAATATCGTGACCTTCCTGCTGTAAATGAAATCATTGTCATTTAAGTGAAACCCTCAAGTGGTGAAAAGACGATAGGACCCAACTCTTTTGCCATGTGGCATTTGGATAAAGGCCCTTATGCAGTGGATGTCGAGTAGGTGGTGGTGTTGGGCATAAATTGTGCTCTTGGCTGATGATGTGCAGTTATATAATGGCCTCTTGACCCAAAATGCAAGCCGTATGAATCTCTGAGCACCGTGCAGGAAGCCTTCACGCGCTGAATTTAAGTGGGTTGCAACAACACACAATTTCACTGACCGCAGCCATGATTCCTGCTCACGGATGGAGGTCATCACACCCAGAAGATGTGGTAAGATCTTAACCTCGGAGAGTTGTGTTCCACAAGTCATCTCTTGCTGCATTCCCGTACATGTGCGTCATCAAGTAATCCTGCAAACACACAGAGACGCAGATCAATATTGAAGAGGAATAGATTGGACTTGGACAGGAATGCCAACTTGGAAAACCGAATAAGCCCAAAACAATAACATTACTAACTCCTCTCAATTCAGCTGAACTTATGCAATCAGCAGCAGCATGTTTGGGTGCTGATTGGCTGTCAGTTCAAGAGGACCATAAGGAGGAGGCCAATTAGAGGCTGATTATGTTGTTCAAGTCGCTGCTGCATCATGTGTGTCACTGCATGAAGTAAAATACAAATCAGCAACGTGATTTTACAAGAGTTTCATTCACAAAAGTTATCCACTTTATATTAAACAATCCAGTTTTTTGAATAAATAAAGGAGAAAAGCACTGATTCCTTCAGTGAATAAAAAAGTAATACTGTAAAACTGTTCTCCAAGGTGTATTATTATTACAACTATATTCAGTATGTCATTAACATAGTACATCTCAAAAAAACAAACCTATAAGTAATACATAAGAAAAAGTAGCTTCATCTCAGTAGTGTTTAGTTACTAGTTGAACAGATTTAGTTTTGAATCCAAACTATTTATTTAAATATGTTTTGTAAGAGCCATTATTTGATTTAATATAATTTATTAATAGTGCTTAATTATATGTACAGTTTACATATGTTGATAAGTTTAGCTTGTTTACATCGGCTGATTTCACACCCCTACACCTTTGTTGTAATGGTTTGCTCCAGCTTTATTGGACTGTTTTAAGTTATAATACGAGATACAAAAGAAAGAAAGAAAGAAAGAAAGAAAGAAAGAAAGAAAGAAAGAAAGAAAAGAGAAAGAAAGAAAGAAAGAAAGAAAGAAAGAAGAAAGAAAGAAAGAAAGAAAGAAAGAAAGAAAGAAAGAAAGAAAGAAAGAAAGAAAAAGAAAGAAAGAAAGAAAGAGCAACCGTTTTTTGACCGTATTTTATTGTTATACTGCATGGGAATTTAGTAAACATCTTTAATTGGAACGAAAGCTGGGTCAATTTATTGCTTGACTGATTTAATGACAATTCTGATAGTACACGTTTTATATTGGCCTTAACTTCACTTCAACTTTAAAGAGACAATTATATTGGCTGTTTTTATTTTTATTAGGTCAATCAGCATTAGCAATTCTGAGTGTTTTCGTTTATTTAAGAATAATTACTGTCCATTTATCAGTTTCAATGTACATTTTTGTATACTTACTATAATATGTTGCCACAACTAAGCCTAAGCTAAGAATATTAGTTTTATTTAGATATGTTTGCTCAAACAACATATTATTCATTGGCATTTTTACAGTAATAAATGAATCAATTCACATGCATGATGAGTTTTGGAAACATTTCACTATAAGTCAGCAAAGTGTATATAAATAAAAATAAATCATACTTAATATATCCTAATACACGTGCCTCGATATAAAACACAGACAAATATGCACTAAAAAGTGGAAGTAATTTCTGTGTTGTGTATTATTGAAGCAAAGACACCAGTGGGTGTTCATTTGACTGCTAAAAGACTTTAATCTGTTAAACAGCGGCAGCTCTTCATTATCAGTCTTATTCTGCCCCGCAGTCTCAGTGATACAGGTGGTGGGCGACATGAAGATGAAGGAGTCTGATCCTGGAAAGCACATTTACATTCATCTGATAAGAACATCTGGTGGGAGGCCTTTTCCCCGCTTTACCAGATTCCTTGATAACTTTTGACTGACCGTGAGCGATAAACCCATCAAGTGTAAACTGCTCCATGTTTCATGTTGAGTCGATAGATCAAGCTGACAAAATAAATAAATATATATATATTTAGTGGGTGTGGCATATAATAAGCTAGTTTCTAACTCTTTTATATTGGGTTTTAAAATACAAAACATCTCTGAAAAAAGATGCACTTAATTCTTTGAAATCAACTGAAGATATTTTGCAGAATGATCAAGCTGCTCTTTTATACCAAAATGATATGATAACTAGTGGTTGTCTTTATGAAGTAAAAAAAAAATCATTTTTCAAAAATCGTTTTCATTTTAACATTATTCAATTTTAACACATTAACACTCTGGTTACGTATCTATCATGCAAACAAATAGTTTGATTAGCTTATTCCAGCTTTATTAAACTCATTCAAAGAAAACACAAATAGATTTAAGAAATGTGGAACTTTACAATGTTAGTCGCCTGACTAAAGTTCAGTATAGACATGCACACACCTTCATTACACTATTACTGTTGTGTGGGACTTTTCATTGTGTTTTGTGGTACCACAGAAATGGTAAACAGTTTGACTACAACCAAATGAGTGCTCTGAATAAAAATTTGTATACATGCTGTTCTGTCTGCATGTATAGCATAACAAATAATAAATTACACTTGTGGTTTTAGTAAAAATTTAAAATTAAACACCCAAATACTGTATATGCAACACAATCTCACAGCAATGTGTAACTTTTTGATTCAGTGGCTAATTCATATGAATTTGTACAGTATAATGCATTTTATACATTTTAGTAAGGTTTGATTATCCCCAGTGATGATTGGGCTTAGGGGTTTGAATGCATATTTCCTTTTAAAACCACATGTTTTCATATGAAATTGTATGAATACATATGAATTAGAAACTTCTACACTGTAAAACATTATTTGAACAATTAGTTATGACAGCATATGTTTTTAGTTCATTGTAACTTATTAAACTAAGTTAATAATGTTCTAACTTAATTTTAATAAAGTTTTGCAAGCAGTTTTAAGTCAGTTTAACATAATATAAGTTTAATGGACTCATAAGGTTAATTTTGTTCAGCTTAAAAATTTAAGGCAACCAGGATGTTTTTACAGTGTAACAATACGTAAAATAATTGCATTTACTTTACAGATTGGGCTGATATATGCTACCATAACAAAGAAAAAAAAGAATATTAAAATGTGAAATTGGGATGTAATGACATGTGCCATGAATCGATCACTGTATTTATTCTAAATGCAACTCTTGTAAACATCTTAATCATAATATTAGCCCCTTTCACACATTGATACTGTTAAATATCAAGAACATTTCCAGAATGACTTTATATGCAAAACATCGCTGTTCACTGAGACAAGGACTTTCCAGAGTTTTTCCGGAAAAGAACGAATTTACCTGTATTTTTAAAATTGGCCTGTTCACACATGATGCCTTTCTGGAAAATTGCCGATAATTTTCCGGAAAGGTCTGTATGTGTGAAAGGGGCTATTGTCTTATTCAGAATAAGGTAAATGATTAGATGCCTGATGTCCATTAAAATGTACCTACTGACCCCATCATGCATCACCACTTATTAAAGAGAAACTGCAAACAAATCTCATTGGCTCTTTTGTGTATTTTGATGCACCAGTTTTGAATTCCTACAGAAATGCAATTAGAGTAAAAGTTTGTCACTAAATAACTGAACAATCAAAATAGTTGGATTTTTGAAAGTCATAAGACTGAGCGGATGAAGACAGGGTTGGTTATTTTGGGGTAACCAATTCTTTTAATAAGGCAGTTGCTTCAGTCTTTGCTTCCTGAATCGAATCTGCTTGTTCAAACGTGGACAGGAGTCATGCTGAGAGGTCTGCGCAAATTGCATTGGGATCCTGAAAGCATGACTCAGTCCAGCTGGCCTTCTTCTCTCTACATGCTCTGCTGAGCTCTCAGAGAGTCTGGGATTTGAGTCTGGAGCTGCACTAGATTCATGTTACCATTCTGATGAATCTGTTTTAAGCTAGTACATTTTCTCTTCCTCTCTCTCGCTTTTTTTATATGTTTGGTAAAGTTATTCCCCTGAGGCAGAGTGACCATGTGGCATAAACCTGCCTCTGATAGGGCCGTCACAGCGTGTTGTCATTATTTTGACACTGATTTGTTCTGCAGGAGGAAAGAGGAGTAAAAATAAATCCAGTCATTCAGTCAGTCAGTCAAATGTGAGTAATATGTTTGTGTGTGTGTATGTGTAGGCCACAGAAATTGACACAAATTGTGAAGACCCGGAAAGTTTTGTGCATCATCTACTTCTAGATTTTCTCAAACTTCCCATTTTCTTAAACTTTAATATTTTGAAGTGGTAAAATCATTTTGAAATTAAAATCAATCAATCAATCAATCAATCAATCAATCAATCAATCAATTAATCAATCAATCAATCAGGATCCCTTCTACAGGAGAAACATGTTAGATGCCACTGTTAATTTACTGCAGAACAGTCTGAAACTATATATGAACAATCAAATAATCAGTCATCTAACGTCAATTATTTTTTCCCCCAGTGTTATAAATATGCCATTGTTCATTTGCAGGATTGTATTTTTCTTTTCGAGATTTGGCTCTAAAGCCTCTAAAGTGGCAAGATATTCATTTTCAGCCTCAACACCTGAGATCATCGATTTGGCCTGCAATGTTGTTGACTTTATTTCCTCCTTTTGGACAATTATTCACACTGTCATACAATCTAAAGAATCTTGACACATTGAAGTTTAATAACAAGGTGATAAATCCATGTGAACGCATAGAATATAAACTCTGTGTTGTATCGATCTTTGGTTTGATGTGATTTATTGCTTTTGGATTCATTTGCCAACTCGTTTTAAACTGATTTTCATCTGATTCCTGTATATTTAAAATTTAAAAAATGGACTCTCACTTCCTAAATATATTTAATAAACTATATTGCTAAAATAAGTGTAAATTAAATAATTAATAAATTTTGATTCCCTGCAATAAACAACTTTTGTCATTCAAAGTTCAACTTTTATTAAATGTTAAAATTAAAAGTGTGAATTTAAATAAAAATGTATAGTATCTGTGCCTTTTTTAATGCTTGTTTTTTTTACATTACTATTTTTCTTTCTGTTTTGAAATCTAGTTTATTATATTATTAAGCACATTAAATCAATATGGTTATCTTAAAAGCATGCTCTTTGAATAAAATTTGCCTTCCTTTTTCATGGATTTTAAATTTTATCAATAAATCATTAAGTAAATAAATAAATGGCTGCAATTCTTGGGAACATGTTTAGTATGATTTATTATGATTATGACTGCCTAACACTTACTGGCTAATAGCTGCATTTTGCAGGTGTATGTGGACATTAAATTGTATAATTCAACCTTGTCCCTGGCATCCAATTTTATTCTGCAAGTAGAAATCATCTGCTGAATGAGATTGTTGCGGTATGAAATACCCACTTGGCTAATTTGCATACATTTGCATAGCAGCGAGGGACCACTCAAAGCTATTTTATGTTGGTGTTGACATTTTCCACTCTGCTTGGCCTAAAAGTATTTTAATGCCTGTGTTGCTACCCACCACAGTTTAGTGACCAAACGTGCTTACAGAGCGACAGAAAAGAGAGATACACTCACGGACTGCCAAAACATAGTGAGTCGTCATCTATGTAGTAAGAAAGCACACAAACCTAAATTAAACTTTAAGTGACTGATCTGAAATGTTCTACAGTAGTGTCTATATTGTGCTACTCATGCATGGAAAATGGAAGTTGACTAGTAACAGTAAGTCAGTTAGCATATGTTGCTAAACTAACATGATACACAATGTTAGCACAGACAAAGACTAAAAGATTTTAATCTAAAGACATTTATTTAAAAAAAAGAGCTTCAGGGGTAATTAATGCATTGATGCTCTTTATATAAAGGGATAAGGGATTCTTTAAAGTATACAAAATAAATCATTTAAAAAATACCTTTAAAAATCTTAAAATCCTTTAAGATGGCTATTGTTAATAGTTCAAGTCCCTTGGAATTTTGTTTGGACAGTTTATAATAATTAATCCTTTTGTTATAATGTATAAATCCTTTACAATGCTTCAATGAATCCTGGTGCTGGTTTTAGCCAGATTAAGTCATTTTAGCAACTAACAAAGTGCTGTTATCTCCCTTTTGGAAAAGCCTTGATATCAAGACTGTCCTTACAATGGTAAAATGTGTGTCAGTATTAAAGATGTGCATCTTATAACTGAGCATTTTATAATACACATCATAATGCATAGCCATTAAACATTCGTACAAAGTAGCTATCCCTACAATATGATATGATTCAACACTATTACTATGCAGTGGAATCGAATTAGGATTCGATCCGATTCAACACAAATTTAGCCAGTGGTGGAAAGAGTACTTAAAAAACATACTCACGTAAAAGTTTCATTACTTGTCAAATAAGGTAGTGCAAGTACAGTAAAAGTGTGTCTTTTACCACTTAAAGTGTGAGTAAAAAGTAGCCCTTCAAAATGTATTCAAGTATAATGGGTATTATGCTGTGAAAAAGTTACCACCTTATACCCTGCAAATTACCAGTGTAGCTTAGTGTCATACTTGTAAAATTGTTTTGTATTGTAAGTTAAATTATTAGTCAGTTATGGACTCTACATTTAAAATATGAGATTCATTTAATGTGAGAATATAGAGCACTAATATACTGTACGCACCTATGACAAGCTGACAGAAAGCAGGCTGATGTGCTAACATGTAGAGCAAAATCTGTGTAACCTAAGGGGCAAATATTTAGCTGTGCACTATACATGTACAGCATGTTAACATTTTAAGTCCTGACTAGCTACGAGCTACGAGTGTCCAGCAAACCAAACATATAATGCATGCAATTTGTACATTAATTTGAAAACGTAACATCCTGTAGTGGTTCAGTCTACAGTGGTTCAGTGGTTTGCACTGTCGCCTCACACCAAGAAGGTTGCTCGGTGTGAAGTTCTCCTCGAATTCTCATGGGTTTCCTCCGAGTGCTCCCACAGTCCAAAGACATGTGGTGCGGTATAGGTGAATTGAATAAACTAAAATTGGCCAGGAGGGCGTGTGTGAATGCGAAAGTGTTTGGGTGTTTCCCAGTACTGGGTTGCAGCTGGAAGGACATCAGCTGCGTAAAACACATGCACAAAATAGTTGCCAGTTCATTCCTCTGTGGCGACACCTGATAAAAAAAGGACTAAGCCAAAGAAAAAAATGAATGAATGAACATTCTGTAGTGAATTTAGTTATAGTGTAAAGCCATTTGGTGATTTCATTAATCATACAGTAGGCACCTTTCATCTTCGCATCAGTAACATACAGTCTCTTGGTCAGTGTGTGTATTGATTTTGCATCTTTTTGGACACTTTTAATGCTTCCACACTCTACATGTTTGATGCATTGATAAAG
Organism: Danio kyathit; assembly: GCA_903798195.1. Taxonomy (NCBI): domain Eukaryota; kingdom Metazoa; phylum Chordata; class Actinopteri; order Cypriniformes; family Danionidae; genus Danio; species Danio kyathit. The sequence goes on along the minus strand of LR812522.1, from coordinate 28,137,058 downwards.
TGTCCATGCCTAAAATGTACTCAAGTAAAATTAGATATATGAAATTTACTTATTACAGTTTAATTCCAGAGAAAAACTACTTAATTACAGTAATTTGAGTATTCACAGAACTGAATTTAACATAGATTAAGCTCAATCACTGTGATATGCTAGGAAATTAACCTTGTTAAGAGGTTAGGCTAAGATCAGTTCGTCAAACACTGACTAATAAGCAGAGTTATATTACAGCTCACATAGGATACTATTATAGCCATGCAGCTTTCCCCCTGGTTTTATGACAGCTGTACCTTAACTACTAAACTTTTTATGCATATGCATAAAAATGAGGAGTGAATCAGGGAATCTTTCCATCCCTAGTCTATAAACACACAGTTTGAATTGGATCTCATTTCATAAGTCAAAAAAGATTCCATTGTGAATGTTGTGTATGTAATTATTTAACTGTAATTAGCAATGGCTACTCTTCTGAGACTCTTTAGGACTAAATAATATCCTAAATGACCCTTCATCAGATTTTATAACCGCATTCAGTTCTGTCTCCTGATTCTGCAAAGTCAAATTACTTATAAAGGGAGACAAAAGAGTGATCGCTTTCGATATGTAAATCCCCCCCGAGCTAGAACACAAGATTTCTGAGAGAGCCTTCACCACCAGAGTCAAAGCAGATCATAAATAATTCATTATTCATCCAACTAAATGAGTTCCCTCAAAAGTAATACGAGAAGAAATATGTCTACAATTTTCCTGCATATGAAAAGTAATTTGGAGGCAATGGAGGCAGAATGTTTGGTGAGGTGCTGTGTTTACCTATTCTTCTCATCAATCACTCAGAGACAGACAGAGATGCTGAAAGTTCCCACCAGAGAGAGACAGAAAACAGTAATAATGAGGCGGAACAGCCTAGCCGGAGGGAGAAGAAGAGGAAGATGGGGAAAAATGGATCCTCTCTGTGTTCCAGGATGTTGGCAAATTGAATAGAGGAGTATCTGGCGATTTCATCTGTGTTCAGAGCAGATTATTATCCCACAGCATCCACAGGGATTTCACAGAGTGTCTTTCTCCAAGTCAGGAACCCACTGACAAACAGGAATTCAGGGAAGGAGAAGCTTCAAATCACACCCGGAGGATGAAGAAGGACTGTAACGCACTGGAGTTTATTTCTCCTGGGCAGAAGCGCACTTGTCCTCTGCAATTCACAGGTCACGATTTCACATTTCCAGGCGGAATGAATATTTCTTCTATCCCATAATATGATCCTTCTGAAAGTGGCTTTAAAAGCGATGGGCAGTGTGTGTAAATGACATGGCGGAGCTTCATCACTCCAGCAGTAGACTTCATTTATGACTCCCACTACTCTTTATAAGAGACATTCATCCTCCGCCTCAGCAGCACATCCACCATTTACCAATGAAGACGCCCTCGTGCTCACAGAGAGAGCATGATGGGTAATGGACTTCAATCTGTCTGCTGTTTAAGTATTCTGAAGAGTTCAGCTTCACGTCTGTCTGCTGCTCCAATATTGGAGAGACACGAGGAGGAGAAGAGATGCCACACAGAGCAAAAGAGAGACACTGAGAGAATGAAATCAGCTTCAGTCAACAGAAGAAGACAGACAGCAGAGGAGAGAACAGAGCTGATTACAGACATATGTTGAATGAGGCAAGTCTTCTCTTAACACTAGAACCCCCACAGGGTACATTTTACCCCAAACTTTTACATTTTCAAATGTACATAACAGACCCTTAATAAAACATTCAAGTCTCCCAATCATTGCCTTTTACTAAAAAAGTCTCATTTACAATTCCCAGATAAAACCAAATTCAAAAATTGGGGAACTTATATCTATAAGCACCAGCGTGAGTCTAATTTACATGCGTCTATATAATGCCTGCATTTATGCACAGCCTTTGTTTTAACCTTGTATGTTGCTAGGCAATCCCTTTCGCTCGCTGAATTAGTGGTTATAATAAATGCATAAAGTAACAATGAGTAAAAGAAGGCAATATGTAGAAGTATTAGAAGAACAAAATGCCAGGAATGATGGAGAGTCTAATTGTAGGGATATAAGTGATGCTTCCTGAGTCACCTCGGTATCTGACAGCTCATTTGACAGCTCATCTAAAGTTTCTGAGACACAATGAATTATACAATTTAGATGTTTTAGCCTAATTATGTATGTTCAAACTGTATTGATGTCGTTCTCTTATTCAAACTTCTAAGACCAACCATATGAATAATTAATTAGGTGAAGCTGTGAGCTTGAATTTGTCATTGCATCATACAGTACATCATATGCAGTGGGCTAATACACATCTTACATCTTAATATAATGTGTGATTGACACAGTTGCATTCTAATATTACACCACACAAATATGTATTTCCATACTTCTAAATCTTGTTGTCAAGGCAGACTTTAGCTTATGCCCAGGGCCAGACAGAATATGCAGGCATTTTTAGCTATTTCTGCGCAGGATTTTGTAAAAAATCTGCGGATTTAAGCGGAATGATTTTGGGAGTATCACAACTAAAAACTTAATATATGAAATAGCAAGTTATATGTTTTTAACGTATTTAATTAAATAAATAACTTAATTATTTATCGTTTACAATGCAAATCCAATTAGATCCCATTATTATGTAAACTAAGCAAGTCTTTCATATAATATCTCTACTAAAAGACAGAACATATTACTTTACAGACTGTATTGTAAATAAATCATTAGAACATTTTCATATTAGCCAATAATATTACTGTAATAATTTAAAAACTGAATAAATATAAGTTTACACAAGTAAATCAATACTCAATTATTGGGGAAATCTGGGGAAATCTGACGATTTCTGCGCACGCAGATTCTGTGTGGGCCTACTTAAACCCTACCATTCTGAAAATGTGTAATATGCATTAAAAAAGCCTTGAATTAAAACAACATGACAAAAATATAGTTGATGACTAGACATAATCATTCCATGACTCCAGACACTACTTTGTTAACATAACGTAATACAGTGAAATTATATTTTTTTTAGCCTTGTGTTTGGGTAAAATGTGCATGCTTTGGCAGTTTTAATGTTATTTACACAGACTGCAGAGTATTCTGTGGAATTTAAGAGGTGTATTTCTGCTGAAATATGAAGCTTGTATGTGCAAATGTTATATCTGTAAATGAAGCATAAATGTGTCTCTATGCAACAACAACAACAACAAAAATCATGACCTGATTGTGCCATTAATAGCAATAAAAACAACAACATCAAAAATAACCCAGAAATACGCAGTGAAACTGACAGATTTTTTGAAAGCATCAAAGTCATAAAGAAATCAAATGAGAAGTTACGGATGTTTTGAAAAATCTTTTATCTTTTATCTACAAGGTGATGAATCTGTGAGTTTTTCACCTTTGTAACTGCACATCTCTGTAAAAACACATTAAAGCATGAGGGATTTGTACCTAATTTACATTTATTACAGATTTACTCCTAACCTGCAGCCTTTTTGTTTACTGCTCAGGTCCTTTAACCACATTTCTGCATGTAGTCTGATGCAGCAGCCATATGGTGTCCAGAAGAGCATTAATAGTCTCTAATATTACATCGCAGATGTGCTGTTCTCTCACCAGGGCGTCTGGACTGAGACGGACAAGAAAAGAGCTTGAGGAAAAACTTCAAAATACTATATAAAGGCTCACACTGAATCTCCTGCCCTGGACTTTCATCTTCAGTTTTAACACAATATCAGACCTGTGCTTTAATGAAGCTGATGTGTTTCCCCAGATATGAAGAATGAAGACACAGGTTTATCTTCTGATTGTGTATGCTTCAGACATTCAATTAGTTTGTGAACACGTTTAATAGCTTGTCTGATTGTGTGGCTTTCACCTCAAGCTGATGGCAGCGCGTCACAAGCTGTTGTAGCTCTGAAGATAAGAATGTAAACAGACACGCTCCTATAATCTCACAAACGCTCACGGCAGAAACCTACGTGACTCTCAGAACAACATTTGTCGCAATATTGAAGCTAAGAACTGTGAGAATTGTTTTTAGCACATTCAGATTCTCTAAAAATAACATTTTACAGATTTAACAATGACTGAACAGACTGAACTTTTGGAAAAAAATAATAAATTGAGGCATATTTGTTGATTTTTTTAAAGCAGAATGTCCAGTATAACATAAAGCCTTGTAAGCATATTTTTAAGACATGTTAGCAGTAGAAACACACACACATGCGTGTGAAATCTTCTGTGACCACAAAGAGAAAAGATGAAAGAAACTCTTGACTTACATTGAGGGCTCTCTGGAATAGTGTTTGTCCCATGACGTTTGCCAGCATTCGGATCAGAGCAGCTCCCTGAAGAAGCACAGTAAAAATGCCTTCAGTCATAGATTCACATTTACATTTGCTGTACACATGACAGCTGTTCACATATACACTAAACCCAACAAAACATACGTTTTTAGAAGCTTTATGAAGAGGATATTCAGCTCACATGCTCAAAGTTAAAATTATCGTAAACAGTAATCAAAATATAATGATATTCAATAGGATGTGACATTATGCAGGTTTATATGCATACATATGAAGCTTGTATTTATCTCAAAGAAATATGTTCTATTATCTGATTATTTACTATATTATATGTCTTCACTGAACAAGAATACTGTGCATATAATAATTCTGGTGGATTAATGGTTGGTTACAAATGTATTTTTTTCTATTTAAACAGTATTTTGTAATTTATTGCAGCTAGATGGCAAAGATTTTCATCATTAGAGTTAAGACATTTTTATCCAAAATAATAATTATTATAATAATTATTTATAATACATTTTAATTAAATTAAAACTGTTAATTATAATTCTGCTCGTTTTCTAACAAGTCTTCTGGTTCATCTAAAGAAGGACTCCATGACACTCATCTTGCTGTGTTCTGCTATTTAATAAATGTGTGTTTTTTTGACTTTGAGTGACTTTGACATGCTTATTCGACAGAATCTCATTCCCATCCGTCTGTGTGACGCGTGTCACTTCCTTTTAGCTCAGGGACTCATGGGATGTTTTGTGGGAGGAAGCGATGAGGCTCAATGTCATGATCACTGTAGTTTGACTGACAGAGTTCATAATGCCACAGGACCTTTAGGGAAACAGGGGAGGGGCTTGAGGAAGAGCAACAGCCAATCACAAACTGGCCTTTAGATAATTGACAGCTGGAAGGAGAGTTGATTTTTGAGTGGCTTTTATCTGCGTCTGATCTCTGACAAAGGACAAGATTTTCTCTTTAGTGCTTCCTGTGCCTTTAATGGCCTTTAGATGTTGGAGATGAGAGGATTTATTTGGGCGCCGGAGTTATTAACAGTAAAGTGTGTTCCAGTGAGAAAGAGGTAATTAAATAGATGTCGTCTGGTTTTATTGTGCCACTAAAGTCCCCAGAGTAACGAAACCTCACAATCTCTCACAATGTAACGGGTTCTGTCCTCGACTTACTTAAAAACAAGCTTTTAATTAAACTGTTTTTCTTGCCTATGTGAAGAGGCTTATAACAGCGCGACTCCATTTACTATTCACAAAGATAAACTGGGAACATTTTAGCTGGAGAAAATAACAAGGAAACTGAGGTGTTTACTGGACTTAATAAAAGATAAAGTTTTATCAGTATGGTGAAGACTTCACATAAATAAAACCCTGATTTAGACCAGTGATACTACTGTTTTGCAAAGTCATTGTTCCTCTTCAACTGGCTGCTCATAAAAAGGAAATTTCACTTTACTTGTTCAGTTTTTAGTATAAACTTGTTCAGCTTTATATTAAAGGTTTATAGTCATTTCCATCATGCAGTTAAAGCCTGTAGGAGCCCATGAGAGATTCTCTTGCCTTCTTATAGGCGATCCAGTCAAAGACTCTGTCGATGTCTGTGGCTTCAAACACTTGCTGAGAGATCGGGTGAGAACTGGCCAAACCATCCAGCAACATCACCTCATGAAGGACATCAGTCAGAAACCTCTGCTTCTCCTGTGGATTAGAGAAAGAGAGACATTTTACTGGGTTATTTTACAGTATCAAGTGCATAAAACGTTCCCATACAAGCTTCTGTTTTACTTTCAAAAGTGAAAATAACTTTGATGAACTCTATAAATGAAATTAGAAAATGTTTCTGGGAAATCCAGCTCATATTTCTCATGAGTGAAGCCTTTTTATTCATTGATATGAGAAAATATTGACTGCAGGCACAAGAGAATTAACTGGATTCACTCCTGAGAAAAACTCTGCTGCTGCATCAAATCTCTCCCTGTAGGATTCGCTATGAAGATAGGTGGAAGTTTTGGGTCAAAGAAAAAGACCTTCATCATTGACTGTGTCTGTGGATCAGAGATTCTCCATCTCTAATACAGTCACAGGAGAAAATACTGACTGTACCTGGTTGTTTCCCATTTAAATAAAGTCTGAATAGATTAGAACTGATAAAATTATATTATAATGAGAAACTACACCCCATTGAGGTTATTTAAATAAAAAATACCATGGTAACACCATTTTCTTCTTTGAATTATCTGCACAAATAAACCAAACAGCATATTATACAATAATAATAACCGAAAGTCACTGTTAATACTAAATGTTTGAATATGCTGATAATCCTTAACCATAGTTTTGTTCTGCATTCAAAAGATTTTCAGCAAAAACAAAAACACCATCAATGTATTACCACAATCTCAAGTATTTCAGTAAAACGTGACAATGTCTTCCAGTTAGTCATTTAAAGGTGGCTTTTTGCCAGTTGCCGTATATGAAAACAGATTAAATATGAATAACATGAATTATATATGAAAGCATTACACTGCAGGTTCATCTTCTGCACATCTTCATAATGGAGCTTCTGGCAAAATCTCTGCTGACTGACCAGATTTACAATGACTCTTTACGTTATTAGTATTTTCACATCTATGTATTGTGTGACTAAGAGAAAGCCAGCCAAATTCTCAGCTGTTATAAACATGTCTGAGTTTGATGCTCCAAATGTTTTATTACACCTTTATTCCTCCATCACTATGAATAATTCTTGGCCATTAAAGCTTTTGGCAGCTTGATTAAAAATCCCACTGAAGACATTAATCCAAGAGAGCAGGATATTTTAATCAAGGGATTTGAGCTCAAACAAACAACGTACGGAAATGAATCAAGAAACAAATGTTCATCAAAAGCATTCATGGCTTTATGTCAGTATAATACGGCATCTTTTATTAACCCAGTAAATCCTGTTCACGTGTGTGAGAGATTCTGCTCAAAGCAAATTAATGAATTGACATGAGACATAAAATAGACTCACATGAAAGTGAGAATATAAATCAATACAGGTAATATTGAGCTATGATGAGTGTGTTGGGTAAGTTTTTACCTCATCAACAGATGAAAGTGTACAGTAGATAAAAGTGTCTGTTGACAGACATGAGCCACTTCTTTTTGACGTTATAAAAGGCAAAATTTCATTCAGTTGAATCAAATCTGAGGTATAAGTATCTTAAGATATGTCTAATATATAAAAAAAATCCTGAAATATGCTGCGCCTAATGGACTGCTGCAATAATTTATCCCTCATTTTCAACTTCAGAGAGAAGATCTTAAAAAAGTAGTGCTTTTTGAAATCACCAGTGTCCTAATTTCTGAGACTATTTATATCATTACTTACTTTAAGTGATCTTGTAGAAGAGAACAGTATGTGACATCTGTCTCTTTAATGTTTTCTGACAGACAGTCAAAATGTGCATATACAGTGTGCTGTGCATGTAGTCACAAGCAAATATTTTAGTTAGAAACATGGAATATAGTGAATAAAATTGTGCACCACTCACAATTTGAATACATACTAATCAAAACTCAGTAGTTAATACCTCAATAAGACATCCTAAAACAAGTCAAAGGCAAAAAAATGCTAAATATCTTACTAGTAACAACAGACTAGATATAGTATAAGTCATTAATGAAACAAGAACTATTATCTAATGAATGAGTACTTGTATTTAATTTAATGGAATTTCTATACATAGGCGAACTAAGCGGTCACCTAAGGCACCTCCAGCAGCAGGGACGCCTACCTGCCCGAGAGTAATATCATTAGTCTCACTGATGATAGTGTTTAATGCCAGATCACTTCTTGAAATCAGAGAAGTGAGCATGTACAGTACTGTACACAAAAAGGAAACCTTTAGTGTAGACAACTTCAACTAGTGCAGCCGTGCTTGTTGTAGACATTGCTGTCCATCAAGCGGGTAGGTTTTTATTGCTAATATTTCAATGATGACTTACTGCAAAACAACAAAAAAACTATTGCATTATCTGTATTAAAATGAAAATAATCAGTTCATCTGATGTTTAAGTGAAAAAATGAGCCTTGACAGCAGTTTTGCCTCTTTTGCATAAACATTATAAACATGAATACTGTTGACTTATTACAAAAGTACACTACAAATGTTATAATATACACGTTAAACTAACAAAATATACAGTTAGACAAGTCTTATGAAGCCTCATTACAAACATATGCTGCAAATTTCACAATACACACGTTAAACTAACAAAAGATACAGCTAAACAGACCTTATGCTGCCTCATTACAAGCATACATGGCAAATTTCACAATATACACATTCAACTTACAAAACTGTACATTTGAAGAGATTTCATGCCTCTTTGGCGTGTGCTGAATACATTTATAATCTGCCTTTCGCAGATTTTGCATTCTGACAACAAGCTATGAAGAGATGAGATACACCATGACTGCATTACCTGAGAGCTCTGTAATGCTGAACTTTTTTTTTTTTTTTTACAAAATAAGAGTGCCACATATATAGTAAGTACAATACATAATAATTAATTGTTGTAATCTCACTAGGAAATGTCAGTGCTTCCCACACAGACTTTACTTGGGCGGGCCACCCAATTATATTAACGGCCGCCCAAATATATTTAGTAACACTTTTTTTTTGTAATATTATTATCCTTTTACATTTTTTTGTATCTGTGCAATATAACCAATCATCCGCGATAAATTATGTAGTGGAAAACCTTCTCTCGTTTACACTTCATGTACTGTGTGAGAACTGTCACCACTCCCCACTGGCAAACAACTGTGAACTGCCAACAACTGACAACTATCACTCGTGTTATGCAGACCCTCAGACACTTTTTTTGTGTCCGGCCGGGGTTTAAAAATTTACTAAAATGTCCAGGATTTAATCTTTAATCTAAACGACTCCGAAAACTTTACTAAACACTTAGAGAAGATGAAATTACAGCTAAATTGGCTATTTCTCATTTGCTGTATATTTTATTAATTTATGATGTCAATATATTAAGTATTTTATATTATATTACTTATTACAGATCTAGAATGCTTTGGCAATACTGTACAAAATGTAATTCGAATAAAGCAACCTGAACTTGAATGCGAGATAGAGAGAAGCAGATTTTACTTGTCTGTGAGTGCACATGGCTCTGGAATAGCATAAGAGAAATAGTGGATTTATTTTTTAATTTAACAGTTTTTTTACTTTAACCCATTGAAAAGAAACAGTTTATTAATAAATAAAAATTTTGTTAAAGATCTAATTATGTTTTGTTTGTCGCATATAGTTAACTATTTATGTGATGTAGGTAAAAGGTGTGTTTCAACCCATCTACCACTGCAAGTATATTTCAAACCTGTGGGAAGCATTGAATGTTGTAGCCAATCAAAAGCTGTGGATTGTCAGAGTTGTCGTTTTGTTCTGATTGGCCTGTTTTTGGCTGGATTTCACACACAGGATTTACACAAGAACAAGGCAACAATTGTGTCTCACGGTATATGTCATTTCTATGTACCAAATGCCTTTTATTCATCTATCCCTATCCAGGTTTTCATTATACTGCACCTTTAAAATAACTTGCTATGCAATATAGTGACTATAAACACAGACAGACAGACAGAAAGAGAACAGCTGGTAGTTTCAAGCTGATTTTATGCGAGTCACGCAACGTGCACTTATAAAACGGGTGCAATGAGAAGAGCTTCCATCTGGCCCATATGTGCTTTCAACAAGGTCTTTACGTCTAATGATGCTTCATTTAGATCCTGCTTATTAACGTCTCAACATCATCACCTGTTGTAAAAGCACTCAAACTTCTACACTGATCGACCACTTTAAGGTCAGCATCATGGAAGCAAAGCCTGATGGGAAAGTAAACATGTCAAGATGTTTTAATCTATAAACTATACTAGTATTTATTTTATTTATTATTATATTATTTTAATAGTCTTTTTCATTGTAATGTTATAATTATAATTTATAATTTCCATAATAACATATTTTCCACTAATGCCTTTTCTTTAGATAGTACTGTTGGAATATCAAGCCAATTCCATGCGTGTTCAATAAAAAAGGTCAGGAGAGGGTTTTTCTTCAATGGCAAAAATACTAGTAATTTATTAGATACAAATGTATAATTCGATGACAGAACTCTGGGTTACGTTACCCCAATGCAATACAAGAATTACATTCAGGAGGTTCGCAACTAACATACATTGCCCTGACTCCAGCATACAGTATATACGCAACTGATATTAACAGGTGGAGCTTTGGTGTAACGTCATTTATCAGTCATTCTGCAGTCCTTTGGCTCTTGTACCCCAGACATACTTCCTCTTTCTGCAACCCTTCTCTGCATACCAGAACTGAACAATTAAGTGTATGTTTAATATATTTCACAACTTCTGTGACAATCCAGCTCCTTGTGACATGTCTAGACTTGAACATTGCTGGAACAAGGGCCCCCGCACTATATGTATTCTTATTCTGCTATTTCCCTCTTGTCTGCAGTTCCTTCTAAAAAGTATGCAACACGGTAAGAAAGAAATAGTATGTATAGTATGTATAGATGGTATCATATAAATGAAATGATTAATTAATCTGTTGTTAGTCTAAATATTTTTCTAAAAAAAAATAAAGTCAAAAGTAATTAAAATAAAATCCTTTTTCTCCACAGTACCTCTTTCAAATATCCTACAAATTAATTTATTAGATAATAGTACTGAGTATACAGTATATAACAACACAAATTTATTTTTATTTATATGTACAAATAGCTCAGTTGGAACTAGTAATTTGTTAACACTTTATTTTGATGGTCCATATGAGTATTGGTAGACTGTCTGCTTAATATCTGTTGACACAGACATTCAACAGACATTTAACTGACCCTAACTTTGCAAGTACGTGTCAACTTACACTAACCCTAACCCCAACTCTATTTATAATCTATTGAGAATTAGTTGGCATGTAGCAATGTAACTTAAATTCAACAAATGGACCATCAAAATAAAGTGTGACCAGTAATTCTTTTTAGATACTAGTGATCAATCATTAAATATTATAACTTGTTTATTAGATATGCTTTCGTTTGATTTGATAATGCTTGCACTTGAATAGACAGTTCTATACTGTATATAACATGCTAAAATGTATCTCTTAGTTTCAAAGAAAATATTATATGGGTATATTTCTTAATTAGATACTTGTAGCTGACTAACTTAAAGGTTACATATCTGAACTTATTAATTAGCAACAAGTATCAATTCAACAGATAACAGAACACATTTATACCTAGTATCTATTTAAAATGTTAATGTGTTAGATTTTAAAAGATAAATAAGATCAATAATTTAACACTTTTGTGACCATTCTGAGTAGTCTTACAATAACACAAGTAAAAAAGAAGTTGTGATAAGAAGTGAGAAGTGAGAAGAAGAAATGCATACTATTATAAATACTACTATACTACTACTACTAATAATAATGTAAAAAAGTGTGTTTTCTAATAAATAGGTAGTAGTGCCTAATAAATAACTGCATGTATGTATTAATTAGGTACAATTTAAAAAGTTCAAGACATGTACTGTATATAAGCACTGAAATCTAAAATAAAGTATCTAATCAATAGATACTACAACATTAGGATGTACAGTAATATACTAGAATCCTAAAAATAAGTTACAATTTATATAACATATTGTACTTATGAAAACTCACTCACCATCTAAAGAATACGCCTTAGTAGCTAATGAATTAATAAATAAATAGATAACATGGAAAGTATCCTATTTTTTTTTAAATAAAGCACTAGTAGTGGTGGTTCATTCCACTCTGGTGACATTTGATAAAGCAGGGACTAAGTCGAAAAATTGTGAGTGAGTGAGGTGCTAGTATCATGAAAATAGATATAGATTAAATGCTAAAATGGCTTGCCATAAATCATACATCTCTTAGAGCTTCTCTAGCATGATAGATATGTGAATGAGGAAAAAAACAAATAGTCCAGCAGTCTTGAGCAGGTGAAGGGACCTGGAGGCTGATTTAATGACCTATTACAGTCTATTGTCAAATCCGTTCACAACATTTCTCAATGCATTTGAGAGTTTTCACTTCTGGTTTAGACTTTTTCCTCCTGAAATGAGGAATATTAGCCATATTTAGGATGGGAAATGCTTGCAGTCATCCTATCAGCACAATGAAGTGTTTCCATCAAAACCTATCGAACGTGAAACCCAATTGCTCACTGAAATGACATTCCCTAAATGGTCTTTCTGCCTGGTTGATGCTCCATAACCAAGATGCTCTAAAGCAGAGAGCTGTGAAATACTGGGGCAGACTGGATAGAAAGTCATTATGTGAGTAGAAATCGCACATAGGCTATGTTACACAAATTACCATTATGAAATTATGATATTCAAATTAGATAAATAAATAAAAATTATACTTTAAAAAGCTTTGAAGTAGGAAAAATAGCTAATTAAAGCGCATTTAAACATGTGCACTATGTCCAGCCTAAAAAAAAGAGGTCTGAGATTTGATCACTGGCTCATAATAATCTTCACACTAGCAAATAGCTCATAATAAGTAGAAAATACAAACAGATTTCATCAGCACGGCCGCTAATTCACAGCAAAATCTCTCAGTGTCACAAACACTGAAACTGTCACATTTAGTTTGGCTAATGACCAATGCACTCTTTTCAGTTTACGAATAAAGCTTCAAGTGTGTTACAATAGCAGCATTAGAGGGCAGTACAGCTGGAATAGCATTATGCTAACTGCTAAAAACATTATGCTTAAACAAAGGCAGATCTGGAGGGAGAACAGTTTGTCCTTCGATAGTTTCATTATTTCAGGCTGTTGCTGATGTTCAATAGCAAACTTGTATGTACAGTAAACTTCAATATGAAAAATAAGTGATACACAGATATTGAATTTCTTAACCAAAATGTGTTAACCTAATGAATGCTACAGTACATATGCCACATGGTCAGATTTATTGGTCATATAAAATGAAAAGCCTTCAGAAGAACTGCTGGAGAGTGTTTTTTTTTTTTTAGGGGAAGAAGGTTAAAGTCCTTTTCTTGCTATGACTCAGTGCTCCAGTAAGTCTCATAAAAGATTAATAATGTTCAGATATAGTGACTGTAGAAGTCACGAAAGGTGTTTGACTTACTCCTGCGTGGTTCTCAAAAACACCTCTGCATTTGTTTAGCATCCTGTTAGAATGTTCTCAATTTTTATTGAGCCGAGCAAATCCTCTCTATACTGTTCAGATAATTTGGTCACATAAACAAAGCAATTCATAATTTCTTTTTACTACAATTATATTAACTTATATTAACTATAATATCTGTGTTTGCCTGGGTTTCATCCGAGTGCTCTGGTATTCCCTACAGTACAAAGACGTGATGTAGGTGAATTGGGTAAGCTAAATTGGCCGTAGTGTACAGTATGTGTGTATGTCTAGGTCCTCCAGATTGGGGGTTGAGCATGGGCTAATAACAGCCCTAAAAACTAGATGCTACGAAACACCAGTGTGGATAAATATCAACTTCGATATAAATGGCCCTGAGAGTAAGTAAGTAAGTATAAATATGGTTATTATTATTATTAGTAGTAGTAGTAGTAGTAGTATTAGTAGTAGTAATAGTAGTAGTATTTGTATTACATATTGTATTGTATATTTTATCAAACAAGTAGCTTTAGTGCACACACAAAAAGTGGTTATATCAAGCATATATATAGGCCATCTTGAATCACATTATATTTATTATTTTATAATTCAGTAAATAAGAAATAAGATGTTTTTTACATTACAGGGTCAAGTCTACCAGTATAAAAAATTATCTAAAACAAAACTCATACAGGACAGTTTGATTCAGATTGTCTTATAAACTATTTTACACTTATTTACATGAGTTAGGAATCATTCGATTGGTGAAATCTGCGTAGCTAATGCAGGACCAGCTGTTGTCAATCATAAGCATGTGATCCTCTCGAAATTAGTATATAAATAAACATCACTTCTTAAAACAATGTGAAGAATTTAAACATTATTCCAAAATTTTACAATTTCCCACGATAACTTATTTCTCATTTAGTAGAGCACAATTAAATGGCTTTTTGTCCCCTGCACATGAAACAAATGCATTGCCTATAACCCAGAAATATTGTGAGATGATGGTGTTTGCACCTGGTCTGCCAAAACAGGCTCATAATTCTTGGCCGGTTTACAAGCATTCAGAGCATCACTGAACCTGTTTGAATCCAGTGAGACGACTGAGCATTTCAAAATGAAGCTTTGCTTTGTCCTTCTGAAAATGTGATGAAACACATAGATGTGGGCGATTTTGTGCTCTATTTTATGTCTCAGCATGTTGTCCTTGAGTTTCAGGTTTAGCAGAAATTGCAGCTCTGAATCAGACTGTCACATACAGTATGTAGGTCTGACACTTTTAATGTAGTTTTCGTATATTGTTTTGCTAATTTTCAGACTAGCGCAGGTGAGAGTCTTGTTTAAACGTGTTGTTGACTTTATCACAGTCCAAAGCTCATTAATGTATTTGTGGCATTGCAATAATTAACGTTCAACTACATAGACTATAGCATTTCATTAAAACACAATAAAACATTATATTATAAGCACTGGTTTCTGTGGCAATGAAGGAGGATTGAAACAGAAGTGTGTTGTTAACAGAGTGCAACACCATTAGATATGAACATGAAATCAAACTCCAACTGAGCTCATAATAACCATTAAAACAGTTGGAACAATTTGTTCTTTACAAGCTCATAATGAACCAGTCCATGCATGTCTCCATTTAGCACACTTATTCATTAAGATCAGTAAAAATCAAATGCACATAACCCATTGCAAAATACTGCCTTTTATATTTATTTAAGTTGAATATTTTGGAAAATATTCAGTTTAAAAGTTAGTAATTAATTTTTTTACAATGAATAATAATAATAGAATACTGTTTTGGGGAAGAAAATGGGAAAGTTGTACAGTAAAGTGAGCACTGTAATTTAACAGCATAAGAGTCTTACCAACATTTAACATCTGAATCAAATAAAGAATAGATGAGAAGCACTGTGCAAGGATTGTTTTCTGCTCAAGTGAATCTTGGCACTAGAGCAGATGCTTAAGGCCTCATGTGTGTATAAAACATTGAAGATTTGCACTTGTTTTAGAGGACTTCTGAAAACTGAACAGCATGAAAAACCCTAGAACTCTCACTGGATAGTGTGTGAGTATATAGGTATGATGTGACACTACACAAAATGGAGGCTCAGCACATACAATGATTTATGAATCATGGTTTAGATATTGTCATTGAAGCTGTGGGTGGGGTACTGAATACAAACTAGCTTTTTTATTAAAAAGTTGTTTACTGAACACATTGTGGCTCTGCATTTAAATAAATGCCCATATAATTACAATAGATAGATCTTAACTTACTTTCATTATTTCACCATTTGTGAATGTAAATGGACTGAATTAAACTTTATAAAACCAACAAAACATAAAAAGACAGGATGTGTGATAGACAATGTCTAATTAAGTTTTATTTACACATTGAATCAGACAGTGTAAACTAAAACATTGACCATGAGATTTAAGATTCAACATCGTTTCACTTAAATAAAGATATAGTATAATAAATCTGAAGTTTAGCATGTGCTGCAGTTAAAACAACATTATACAGTATTTGTTGATGGCATATGCATATTATCCATTTAAATAAAATTATATATATATATATATATATATATATATATATATATATATATATATATATATATATATATATATATATATATATATATATATATATATATATATATATATATATATATATATATATAATTAAATATTACAGTGTTTGTATCTGGTCAGTGGGAAAAAAATGAAAAAAATCTAACTCACCATGTTCCACTTTGGAAAGAGGAAATCAGCCCCAATGTACTCAAAGTAATGAGCGAATCCCTCTTTCAGCCAAACGTCCTCCCACCAAACCGGTGTGACCAGATCCCCGAACCACTAGAAGAGGAGAAATGAACAATCAATCATCCACACAGAAACAGAGCGACCATTACAAAGATCGATTTCATGTTCACCGGCAAAGAATTACGACAAACTTCTGTTGTTTTCTACAAAGAAAAGTGTTTATGGGTAAGCTGAAAACCAAACTTTCTTCATCAGGAAAATATACACTCTTCAATTCATCCACTACCTTGGAAAAGCATATTACATCCACTGCCAAACACATTTATATTAGAAAAGTCCAATACAGCAGAAAAATAACTTTTCCCTTCAGAAGTAAATACAAGCGAGCACATCTAATAACCAACTGCTCTCGGTTCAACAGAAAAGTTATTCACAAACAGCTTCACAGAACATTCAGAGCTTTTGAACTCTGACTAATAGTGGCCTAAACAATCAATTACCTACACTCGCACAATTAAAGCACATTTTTCAGTTTCACAGCATTCATACCTGGGCGCTTCGCCAAGGACATCGTAAAATAAACAGGAAAGAGAAAAAATAAGGATTTGATTATGAAACTCTCCATCTGGAAGGTAGAGAGAATCCAAATGACCCCTGGCATTGTGTGCAGATGACAGTGCGCAAAACAGAGCTATTGACTGGAAAAGATGCACTTCTGAATGGCCTGGATGTTTTCCAGAGACTCGGAGGCTGTCAAGCAGATGTGCTACTGAATGCTGCATCTGAAAACCTCTGTAGGAGTCGAGCCTCTTTCATCTGAACATGACATGATTACAAGAGCTCAAAGACTCTCAAAGCTGGATGGGACGTTCATTTGTGGCTCAGACAGAGTTGCTGTCCTGCTCTCAGTGGAAGCTTCACAAAAGGTTTAGTGACATTTTGTGCCCTCCTCTGATTCATCAGATGTTCTGACACTACTGTGATAGTGAACCAGATCAGTGAGACATATAATGTTGTTTATTGCCTTTAAAAAGATTGCAACTGCAGAACAAAATAGAGCACATGTAGTGGTGAAACCTTGGGAAACATCCCTGATATGGAGTACAGCATTGGGTGATAAAATGATCATTATATATCATTCATTTTTGATAATTATCAAGATAATAGAATTTTTTTAAGTTTAATGGCACATTTTTTTTTCTCCTGAAACAATTAATAAAGCAATAACTCCAGTGAATCTGTGATTCACAGTGAATTTATAACGCTAAGTTGTGTTGTTAAAAAAACCTACTAAAATCCCCTTAGCTGTAATACATTATAAATGCAATAAGAAAATGTAAAGCCATGGTTTACAGTGAATTTATAACAACTGAGGCTTGTTGTAAAAAAAAAAAAAAAAGCCTAAAATCCCTTTAGCAGTCATGAATTCACTGTAAACCATGGCTTCAATTTGCTTAGTGCTTTTATGAAATGGATATTCAGTATAGCAAGGTTTCACTAAATAAAACACTTCTATTGGCATAGTACTGGTGCAGTTTTCATCTTTCGGATGAGACGTTAAACCGAGGTCCTGACTCACTGTGGTCGTTAAAAATCCTAGGATGTCTTTTGAAAAAGAGTAGGGGTTTAACCCCGGCATTCTGGCCAAATTTGCCCACTGGCCTCTGTCAATCATGACCTCCCAACCATCCCCATATCATATTTGGCTTCATCACTCTATCTCATCTTCACCAATCAGTTGGTGTGTGGTGTGTGGTCTGGCGCAATATGGCTGTCATTGCGTCATCCAGGTGAAAGCTGCACACTGGTAGTGGATGAGGAGATTTCCCCAAAAAAATGGAATGTATGCTACACTACTTTGGTATTACTTTTAATTCACTTTTACCAAAACGTTTGTGTCGTTAATTTGTGATGGCAACCATATACAGTCCAATGCACATTACAGAATATGCACCGTTAACATAATAGTAGAAAGTGTGTTAATATAAGATGCATGCTGCCTTTCTGAATCCTTGAACCCACATGTTTAAAATAAGGACAATTCTAAATCTTTTTGTAAATTATCCCATTAAAAGATGGAAAAATACAACTGTTTATTTTTTTACTGCTTACATCATTATGCAGTTCTTATACTCTAACGGCATATGAATCCTGATGACGACATGAAAAAGCATCATAAAGGATCCATCTGGAGTTCTGACAGCTTGAGTTTTGCATTTAAGCCTGATTAAGCAATTCAACAACACTAGATAGTCAACAAACACTGAACTGTGAGATCTTTGCTCAATTACGTCTTTAAGAACGTCAGCAAAACGAAAGCTGAAAATTCCGAAAGCGGGATTCTACAGTTCTCCTGCTTCATTAACAGGTCCACTGCAAGACTTCAGTCTGTTCCTCTACTTTATATTACAGCACATACAGTACATATGAGGCAGGAGAAAACCTTCCAAACCATCATTAAAACAGCCTTAAGACATGAATCTCTGAGAAGCAGATGAGAGTCTCTCTGGAGATAAAACTGACATGAAGCCTTCAACCAAGCTGTCAGTCTTTACTTATAGAAAAGCCCTGAATAACTGAGTGTAAATGTCCTTCATTGACATTTAATGAGGAGGTTCAAACAAGGTCTGTTTGTGACTCACTGTCAGCTCGACTGAAGAAACTACAAGAAAAAAGCTGTAAAATTTCTTAGTTGACTTTCAGTTTGTTCATTTTAACTGTAAATATCAAGTAATTTGTACTATTATGCATGTCTCACTTCTGAAATGGAATTAAAATAAAGTTTTTAAATGTTAATATCAGTACTGTTAGTTTTTAAGATATCTATTAGCTCCAAAACAGTAACAAAATTTGGGTTTAGAAGACATAAAACTGATATTAACATGTAAAGCTTGTAGTTTGTCACTTCTGCTTAAATGGATCAACAGTTTTATTCATGTCACCTCATACTTCAGTTTCTCATCAAATCATAACCAATCAAATGCTCTCTAGTATCTGACATGCCCCACCCCCTTCAAGATGCTTCTCATTTGCTTTTTATTTGATGCACTTGAGCTCAACCACTCTCACTGGCAGAGCAGTGATAAAATAAAAAGTGTTTTTTTTTTTTTAAAGAGGAGGAGCTACACTATGTACCACCCTCTCTTCATGCTTTGGTTGAGAATTTGTCAAACTTCGAATAAAACGGGACTTTAAAGAAAGTTTTTTCATTTCGTTAGTATGATATAATATTATTTCCAGCAGGTTTTGCTTCAGACTTTAGGAGTAAATGTTGAAATAAAATATAATTTTATGTCTGTAACTTGCACAAGATTAATATATTGAGGGAGATATGTTAGTGTGTAATGTTCTGTTTTGATTGCTCTGTTATTGTGATAAAAACTGGAATGTATTATGAGGATTTAATTAAAGTTTATGTGCTGAAGCAACTGAGTTTGGTCTTTATAAAACAATTGCTTTGCATCATTTCAACAAAATCAAATGTTGAATTTGTTGAAATGAAATATAACTATATTGCAGTTGTGTTACATTACTAAGCTTGAGTTTAATAGTTTGGAATTCACATTGAAAATAAGGATCAAGGCACCATTGTATAACTTTCATGTACTGTAAGTATTTTATATTTACTTATTATATGTATATATATATATAATATATATATATATATATATATATATATATATATATATATATATATATATATATATATATATAATATATACACACACACACACACACACACACATTTAAGGATAAATATATGCACAAATAAGATACAAAATATGGTACCTTTTCATACCATAAAGGGGGACATTAGCACCTTTAAAGCTCACTTTTTAAGGTAATGGGGTACACATTTGTACTTTTTAGGTATAATATGTACATTTGAGGACTTGTTAGGAACAAAAATTTACCTTTTGAAAAGGTACTGCCACAGTGACAGATTTTGTAGCTTTATTTCTGAGAGTGTATTTATTTTTAACACGTTAAAATATCTATAAAAATATTTCTCCCACTATTTAAGAGAGTTTGTCATGAGCTTTATGCTAACTGAATTAATATCTGTACTGTACAGTGTTTTACATCAGTAATGTATGAATCTTAATTGCAATGAAGGCAGCCTATATAGACAGTAAATAGTAAGGCAGCCCATTAGGTTTTGGAACAGAGCCATCATCACACTTTCTGCCTATGTTAATGAATCGAATGTGTCTGTTCATCCTCTTCATGTTTGAATTTGAGTAAACCCAAAATACATGTAAACTTACTTGTAAATGTAAATATTTGTAAATGCAAATTGCAAAAATTAAACATTTAAATCCAGTTTTGACTAAATTAATTTATTAGTCTGTATTCAGAGTGAGAGTGTGAAATCCCAGATTTCATGTGTTTCAGACGCTGTATTTTATAAACAAGCAGAGAATAAAACAGCAGCCAACAGACGTGAGTCATTAACACAAGACCCAGCTCCACTGACAGCCATTTTTCCTCATATTTCATAACTCATATTCAACATCTAACTGTTTTAAAAGCAACGTATAAGAGCTGACGCCTCTCACTTTCTCAATATATTCATAACCAAAGGTCAGAAAGTCACCTCTTCAATCTGAGGGAAAATAAGAAAGCTCAACATCAGTTGTATTGGCCTCTAATGGGCTTGTGTTATTGGCTGAATAACTGCATATGAAGGACTGTGGCAGCATCAGTTAATTCTGAGAGGCTGAAATGAGATGAGAAATTTACAGTGATTGAATTGGCTGTGACATATAAACTCCATCGCTGGCTGGGGGCAAATCTACTAACAATTCAGTGCTACAGTAAATGACAGAGAAAGGTGATCCTGTGACCCAAAGAGCCCACGGGACAAACCTAAACAATAGCAAACTGCGCCTGCCGTCCACTAATCAATTCTCTGCAGGCAGTCCAGAGAGAGAGAGAAAGAGAGGAGATACAAATGTGATTTATCAGACACCGGCACTTCACCACCAGCTCAAGTTATTAGCGCACAGACAGATCTTTTAATATATGACAGCATAAGTGCTGGAGGAGGACTAATCTAATGCATTTTAAAATAAAACGGTCAATCAGTATGTCAGCTGAGCACAAGCTCCGCCCACTGGTGCACTCTGAGCTCAGCTGAGCTAATGTACACTGGAAAACAATTAGCAGGATGACATTTAACTCTGTGTAGACATGATGGGAATCAGAGAAAATGACTGAATGTAAAAATCAGTGTCTTAATTAAAAGCATAATGATGAGCAAAAGCTCCAGAGAGAAGCAACACGGGTAAAACAGCCTGTGGTGAAATTCAGAAATTAGCATGACGGCTAATCTTTCTGTTCATTTTTTCTCTGTCTCTCCTCCATTTTCTTATTTATAAGTAAACATGTTTAAAGATAATTTAGACTGACTACATGGTTTCAGATTTGCTCTTCAGTGTTTGGACTTTCAGCAGCGAAAATTAAACCACTCTGAACTGAACTATATTGAACTTTAATTCTCAAAACTGGACTGACACAGTTTCAGTTTCAATCTATTAGAACTTCTATGTTAAGCTGCTTTAACACAATCTACATAGTAAAAGCGCGATAGAAATAAAGATGAATTGAACTGAACAGTCCAAAATCTTAATCTGAGTTTAAGGGATAGTTCACCCAAAACTTTCCTGTTAATGTACTCATCCACAGCTCATCCAAGATGTAGGAGACTTTCTTTCTTCAGTAGAACATTAAAGAAGGAGATTCTTATAACGGTGGTCAATAGTGGCAGTCTTCTGAGATTAAAAATAAACACATCCAAATAAGTTAAAATCAATAAACACTGACACAATGAGGTCTTCATTGTGTGTAATTGATTGAACATTATTTACTATATAGTTAGCTTTAATACACAAATAGTTGGTCAAAACGTTCTAGGCGCATTTGCGAATGTAGTCCGATTGTAGTCCTGCCACTTTCATTTTTTTTTTGCTTTTGATGAATACAGAAGGGATGGTGATGCAATCCACCAATGTCTATCAATAAACATACAACTGCACACCATCGCACATTTATTATTTAAGCGATATAAGAGTCCAGAAAAGGAACCAAAAACATTCCATGTGACTTCAGTGGTTCAACTGTAATCATACAAAGCTCCAAGAACACTTTTGTTGGCCAAATAAAATGTAAGACTTTGTTCATCAATGTCTTCCGTATCAGATCAGGGTGAGTGTATACGAGCAATATGACGCTTGCATTTTGCGCTGCTGAATTGGCAAACAGAGTTAAAACAAAAGTCAGTATAGAATATTTTTCTGTAGGTCCCTTTTCTGAACTTAGAACATCTTGTTACTGTTGACACCTATGGAGGATGAGGGAGCTCTCTGATTTCATCTAAAATGTCTTAATTTGTGTTCCAAAAATGAATGATGACTCGAGCTCAATACAGGCAGAACTTATGTGTATTATGTATCTTTTAATGCAGTGTTTCTCAACCACTTTCCTAGAGGACCACCAGCTCTGCACATTTTCCATGTCTCCTTAACCAAACACACCTGATTCAGATCATCCACTCATTAGCAGATACTGAAAGACCTATAATGTGTGTGACAGACAAGAAGGTATTCAAAACATGCATTGCTGGTGGTCCCCCAGGAACCTGGTTGAGAAACACTGTTATAAACAAAATACAATGAATCCTTTAAAAATTAAATTACAGGTAGAACTTGTAACTCTCATGCATGTTAATGTGAGGGAAAAACTACTTACTTCAGACTCTGGGACATTCATTCATTAATTAATTTTCCTTTGGCTTAGTCCCTTATTTATCAGGGGTTGCCACAGTGGAATGAACCACCAACTATTCCTGTTTTACGCAGCAGATGCCCTTCCAGCCGCAACTCAGTACTTAGAAAAACCCATACACTCTCGCATTCACACACACACTCATACACTACAGTCAACTTAGTTTACCCAATTCACCTATAGCGCACCTATAGCGCACCTATAGCAACACTCGGAGGAAACCCACGCCAACACGGGGAGAACATGCAAACTCCACACAGAAATGCCAACTGGCCTAGGTGGGACTCAAACCAGCAAACTTCTTGCTGTGAGGCGACAGTGCTAACCACTGATATAGGTACCTGATATAGGTACATTTTATAGGTATTTTAACTAATGTGCAAACTGTGTACTGTATATTTCAATTCCATTTTCGATGTTATTCATACAATAAATAAAAAATAAAACCATGGCTGACCAAAGTGCTACACAAATATCAAAATTGACACATAAACAAAACCAACGCAGTCATAAGTTACAATATCCAAACTCAAAAAAGCCAAGTTCACATAGTCTGATTTTCATAATCGTCGGATCGTTGTTGTTTTCACACTGCATGACTATATAGGGTTGTGTTCAGTTGATGCTGTGTTCACACTGCATAATGGATCTGTGACAAGAGGATACACACTGCATGACTACAAAACAACCACAACAAAAAGAAAAAAATTTGCAGGCAACTCTGGCTCACCAAACACACATAAGATCACTCAAGATCAAGTGCAAGAATGGAAATGGTACCCTGCAATAAATATTTTAAATATTCTGCCATTCCAATGGTCCATGCGCTAAACAATGACAGGACAAAACAAAACAAAACAAAAAGATTATGGAGGAGGAAATGTTTGAGGAGAGGCAGGGAACAAGGGCTGTGCATTGTGCAAAGAGAGAATAGGTGGAGGTCAATAAATAATTTTGCAATCTGCTGCTGCTGTGGCTGATCAAGTAAAAGTTTTTTTGTTTTTGTTTAATGTTATTATAAAGCTTATTTATTCTGATATTGTAGTCTATAACTCCTCCTCAAACTCTCAGCTGAGAGATGTGTTTTTCAGTCCGGAGGTTTACCATGCCAAATATTTCAAAGAGATTCTCTCTGATTTTGTTTTTGATCATTTACACTGTGTGATAGTGGCTTGACTAAGCAAGCTTCGATTTGGCTCAGACTGTGAACAACAGTTCGAGTAGCACTTCTTATGTGAACAGGTGAATAATTTCATAGATTATGAAGAACAGTCACTGAAAAAAGCTTGGTCATCTTTATTCTTAACATAGATCTAAGAGCATCAAGGAGAATCTGACTGCACAACCTCAGTGCTTTTACAGGAGTGTGAACATGTAAAAGCTCTAATAATGAAGGAGGCTGTTTTAAAATCTTCAATAAAATCTCAAAAATCAATCCTGAAATGAACAGGAAGCCAGTGGAGTGAGGCTAACTGGGATAATATGCTCATGCTTTTCAGTCCCAGCTAGTAGACTAGCTGCTGCATTACGCACTAACTGTAAACACTGAATCTGTTGATCTAATCCAATAAATAAAGAATTACAGTGGTCTAGCTTATATATATTAAAAATATAATTATTGATTCAAACTCCTTGTACACGGTAGGTATGTTTTGACTTTAGCCAACAGTCTCTGCTGGAAGAAACTGACTTTTTTTTTTACTGTTTTTACTGATCTGTTTACTAAATTTAAATTAATTACCAAAATCAGACGAGGATTCTTGATAAATAGATGAAAACATGATCCTAAATTACTGACAGCATAAACACACACGTAAATCCCCAGGATGAACAAACACAAGTTCTCATCCAAACATTATTTTAGTTCTATCATACATTTCAGTAATGGCTACACTGAGACTCCGTCATTTGTTCTGATGGCCAACTAAGTTTGTACATCATTCACATAACAATAAAAAGAGATACTGTGTTTTATGAAAATATACCCTAAGGAAAACATGTAAAACAAACAAACAAAAAAAAACATAGGTCCCAAAATAGACCCTTGGGGAATGCCACACAGAATAAGGAGCATTGTACTGTATATATTGCATTGTTTATTTGAAAAGTTGAAAGTTGATAAGATCATAAAATAAAAACACATTTCCAATAAACATATGTACTGGATTTCAACTTTAGTGTGTTGTGCACATGCATAAACATGAATTCAATGGAGACATTTATGTACTGCGGAACAGTATTGACTATATTTCAGTCTTCAGCCTCTAAATATCACCGTGATCAATTTTATAGTTCCAGCCTCCATGGCTGCTCCTTTTCAATTATTCCTGATCATAAAACAGGGCTTTATACATGGAGAACAGTACGATCTGGGCCACCCTCATGAATTTAAGCTCTAAAAATATCAAATATTCACGTTACTGCTGTTACTGAAATAATATCATGATTTCATGCTCCCTGTGAGAATGTTTTACTGTATAAGGTTCAGAGTGAGTTCAGACGCAGCTGTATTATCTGTTCTGAAATGAGAGATGAGGGGATTGTTTTCTTTTATTTCCGTCTCTGAAAGTATAAAACAAAAAATAGAGAAAAACAAATGAAAAGAACAGAGGGAAGAGCTGCAGACATGCTGTTTCGTCCCGCTCAATGAGCTTTTCATCAAAGCAGCGGCACCTAGAGCACAATGCAGAGCTGTGATTCAGACTATTCAACAGATGAATCCAGAACAATACTGGAGAGTGCAGAACATCTCCAATATACGCTCATAAATAATCCCACCATAACAAAAGACACTAAAATGTAAGGTTCTCAGACACACAAGAGCTGCAAACAAAGCCTGCGTGGTGAAAAATGAGCACATGCATAGGATAATTCCATCGTTTCCTTTACAATTCATGCCATTGGTGAATTTGTGCACTTGAAGTCCTTTACTGTACATCATTTCATTATTTGATCTGCATTTAATAGTCTGCAACAATGCATATATACATAAAATACATTTATTTACCACAAGAAAGATTTAGGTATGAGGAAAACAATCTTGAAAGAGCAAACAAGAATGTGAAAAAAGAAAAACAAGAGAAACCTCACACCATCCCAGTGGATTTAATGTGTGAAGCTGTTTTTATATAAGCCATTCATTAAATTCACAGCATGTCCAATTACTTCTGCTGTTGTTCTGCCCTTTATCTAAACAACTGACCATCTTCACAAATTCGGTTACTCTCTAACTCCCAAGCTATCATTTTCCGTCTCTCGTTCTCAGTCTTCTGCAATTAGATGATAAAATTGCATCTGAGAGGTAGTAAATTTGATATAATTATGAATCTACAGATGCTTTATGTTCCTCAGAGGGCGCTAAACTGCACTGATGGGACATGTGGAGTCAAAACCGGAGCGCTTTCAATATGTATGATGGGTAAAAAAGAAAAAGCATCCTCTTTTAAATGAGAAATCGTCTGAATCATGATTTGGCACAGGCGTGAAATAAGAAGTCTCAAACAGAATGGGTAATTTTCACGGTTGATTGAAGTTTTGCATCTCAAATTGAGGTGCAGCACTTTTATGGTCACGAAAGGAGCAACACAAGATGTCTGAAAAGTGAGTGATTTGATTATGTAATTAGACGAAATGAATCCATTGTAATTTATTATTAACACATCTGATATTGGTATCACAGTCTTATTTAAAGCAGCAAAATGAAGTTTGTCTGTGACGGAAACAATGCATAACCATAGCAGCTCATTATGTTTGTGTTACAGAAGTAACTGTGTTTTACCTGATGGCAGATCTCATGCACCACCACCACTGTGAGCTCCATCTGATAGGAGAAGGAGGAGACATCAGGATCCAGTAAGATCTTCTGCTCCACAAACACACTGAGGCCCCAGTTCTCCATGGCTGAATATGGATGTTTCGGCACTGCCAGCAGATCTGAACACACACAAACAGAGACCAAAAGCCAAGATCAATGACAGGCAAACAGGATTGGGTTTATACATCAAGTATATTAACTATTATTAAATGTGATAGAGCAAATATTCAAATGATTTCACTGAAGACTGGAAGAATGACAGCTAAATAGGTCACCAAAAATAAAATAGGTTTATTTTAAATATATTAAAATTAAAACAGTTATTTTACAAATGGTAATCATATTTTGCAAATGACTAGTTTAAAGAAATAATGCAACGTGTACATTCATTCATTCATTTTCCTTCAGCTTAGTCTCTATTTCAGACGTCACCACAGCGGAATGAACTATTCCAGAATATGTTTTATGCAGTGGATGCTCTTTCAGCTGCAACCCAGTACTGGAAAACACCCCCACACACTCATTCACACACACTCACACACTAGGGACAATTTAAATTATTCAATTCACCTATAGCGCATGGAGGAAACCATCGCCAACATGAAGAGAACATGCAAACTCCACACAGAAATGCCAACCGGCCTAGCTGGAACTCAAATCAGCGAACTTCTTGCTGTGAGGCGACAGTGCTAACCACTGAGCCACTGTGTCACCCAAAATTTTTACAAGAAATTTTAAAAGAACTTTTTGCATTCATTGATAATTTTGTAAAAAAGAATGCAATTAATTGTGATTAATTGCAGAAAACTTATGTGAATAATCATGATTCTGAATTTTAATCATGCAAAATTCAACATCGAAATCAAAACAATATATTGTTTTAAATGTTGTGGTATATGAAAAAACTGCAATACCACTTTAAACAACTGAGGTGTTTTTATAGCAGTTTTCCCTTTACTTATTAACAGGTAAAAATTTGGTATTTAAGGGGACCTATTATGCCTCTGATGTCCTTAGAGTGTTTATGTGACGTTTCAACTCAAAGTAACACCCAGAAAATATTTAATACCATTTTGAAAGTGCCCCTTTTAGAGTTTGATGCAAATTGTGCCATTTTGGTGATTGTCGCTTTAAATTCAAATGAAAGGGAACAGCTACAAATGACAATGCATCAGCATAGCGGCAGATTCAAAACAAGACAAATGTTATCTTTGTGAAAAACTGAAAATGTGAAAAAGTATCTCAGGAGAAGGCAGCCTATAAAGCATGCTGCTGATCCAACAAATCAAGGTGTTCAAGACTACTAGAGACTATTAAGCAGGTGTGATTTGGAGGTGGTTGGAGCTAAAATCTGCAGAGCTGTGATCCTCTAGGAATTGAGCTTGAGACCACTCCTATAAAGACTACAGAGGTCATTTGTGCATCCTAAAACTCAATAGTTGTGATCCTGTCAGACGCTGAAACTATCTTCAGCAGGTACTGTGCAAAAACTCTACTGCCGGACGGCTGCTTCTCAGTCAGCGCTGTTTATGCTAATAGGGGTGATTAAGTGATTATTGCATAATAGGTCCCCTTTAAGTAATTAAACATTTGTGTAAGTAGATTACATACAAAATCATTGCATATATTAAATACAGTAGACCCTTGCTATAACACTGTTCACCTTTCGTGGCCTCGCAGTTTTGCAGATTGTTTTTGTGCAATTTTAGTGCTTGTTTTTACAGCGCATTGTGTTCTGCGTCCTGCTTGGCTGTAGACCATCGTCAATCAATCTCCTCCGTGTCTCCTGTACAGCACAGAATGCGTTTAGCTTGCCAAATTAACATAAATCTTTGATCGTTAGCAGTGTGAGTTCCAACAAGGATGCAAAAAGGGTTGTAACTGTCCAGAGCAAGACCATTGTAGAGGAGGTCACACACCAGATTCGCCACGCCACACAGTGCCATGCATTTTAAAATTAGGTTTCTATCAGGTTACACACCTGCACCGCAAGTCGGCGACTGTCTGTGGTGCCCGGCTACGACTCAGGACACTGTTCATATTTCTGCCATGAATGAGTGCGTCCGGTGTGTGTTACTTCCAACTGTCATGTGTGTGGCGCATCCGCTGTTGGACCCCTTAAGGATGGATCTTTGGGTTTTGATCTTTAGATTCATTCTATAATACTTGACAAATTTTTTCTATGAAATTTTGAACTTTGAGAGTGTTTAAACAAGAGAGAAAAGTGTGAAAATGTTAATGACTGTCTGAGAAAAGTGTATAAAGTGTGTAGTGAGCGGTTTTGCAGCCTTAAAACATCTATAATAATTGTAAAAAATAAAGCTTACTACTTTGCGGATTTCGCCTATTGCGTGTTATTTTTAGACTGTAACTCCTACGAATAACAAGGGACCACTGTATTTGATTGAGTAAACCGACTGATTGAAAATCAATACATTTGCAAATATAGGCAAATTTCTGCATGGCAATGCAAATGATCTGGAATGCACGACACGTTTGCCGCAGATACATGGAATTCACCTCAATTCCATCTACTGCGTTCAAATAATTTAACATTTCCTTAAAGTGAAAAACATACTGTGAGTATTCTAGAGTGAGTGACACAGTGCTCCATGTTTCCTGTGAAGCCAGCATAAGGCCCATTCTAAATGCTCTCTTTGGTGGAGACGCTTGATGATGTCCATCTGATCCCAATATAATACTTAATATTATACTAATATATAAGACACAAAGATTTAAAGACACGTCCACACAACAATGTACTAAAAATAAAACATTTGTGGATGACATACTTGAGAAGTTCTAATCCCAGATAGATATCATAAGATGTGTATGAGCCTTTAATCAAAGCTCGAATCAAAAATAATTGCATTTTAAACCAAAATCAGATACAGCAAAGCAGCAAGACACTCGACTTGTTAATCATATTTCCCCCCAAATGTCTGTTTTCCTGAAGTCAGTGTATCAGTGACACAGCAGACGCGGATCAGCTGTTTTAAACGCCTCCTCCTCCATCAGCTCGACTCTGAAAGCTTTCATATGCCAATGAGAACAGAAGCAGCTCAACCTCTGGCGCTGTTAAATCCACATCTTATACTCAGTCGGAGGAAGAGGAACTGTTGAAAGCTGTAACATGATTATCCGGCGGGCTGCTGTGTGTCTTATTTGCATGTTTGGTGAATGTGTCTGAGAGCAGTCTTAGAGTTTAAGAGGGAAGCTGCAATCTTTGTGGCGACTGATATTACATCTGCAGGGCTGTGGTGGAAGAATATGCTTTAATGATGAACAGAAAGTCAGACGCTTCACTGATAATGAGAAATCCCCATTAGGATTGTACATTCACACACGATTAATGTTTTACCTTTATAGAGATGAAGATGGAGTGACAAGCTCATTCAAGAGACAAAGAACAATGAAAAAAGCAACGCAAAGGTGAGAGACTGAAAGAGCTGCTCTAATAAATGACTTTAGCGAGTAAATCAGAATCAGCCAGTGCAGGTTTAATTGGCCTTTTTTAATGTGCTTTATGGACGAGAAACTTGATGCTCTTTTAATTGGGCTTTTATACTGTACAGACTCATCCTGCAATTACACAAAAAGATGCTCTAAAAAAAGACAAGAGTACCATAGTAATCTGAGATGTACTTCAACTCAACCACTTTGTCAAAACTTTCAGGACACAAAGCCAGACTAAACAACTCAAGGCTCAGTAAGTACATGTAATAATTCTCCAGCATACATTCAAGTACCATAAGCACACTTTTAATAAGGTAACCTGAGACATTTGGAAGTTCACATGTTAATTAGTACAACAAAAATCTGTAAGTACTACTAATTTACAACAAACAATTGTACATTTAATAGGGAACAAGTAGAGAACTGAAAATGTAATGATATTTGCAAAAACAGCACTATTGCTTTCATAACACACAAGTCACTTGAATAAATGATTCAGTAACTCATTCATACTTGTTAACTTTCTAAATCAAAAACTGCATTAAATGCATCAGTTTATTTTTATAATTAACAACTAATTAATTAAATTGATGTGTCAATAACTCATCCATACTGTATTCTTTTCTGAATGAGTAGGGTTTTTAATGAATCTGTTAAAATAATTGTTAATAAAATGATTAATACCAAATAGAACTGGATTACTTTCTGAAATATTGTTCTTTACCAATTAAATGAGTGAATGAATCAATGACTCATATATGCTTGAATAGTTCCTGAACAGATCATTTAAACAAATTAGCCAAAAGAGTTACTGAATGACTATAGTATCTTTTAAGTATATTTGACTTATTTCTGACGAATTAAATGAACTGACTAAGTGAATGTTTAAAATATTAATCCATAGATGATTCATTTCTTATTTTAATCAGTGTTTATTTGATCAGTTAAATCAAATACCTGATTTTGGTCTTGATCTGCTAAACTGTTGATTTTTGCTGCTGCGATGTAAAAACCAAAAGGCATGTTTAAAAGAACATGTAAGACACACTGTTACTTCTTCTGCACATATAACACACATAGAATTACCTCAAAAGAAAGACAGAGACACATAAAGATTTTACAAACCAATATAAAGATGCTGCTGTGGTATATCTACATATATTGATAATATTCCCCACAATAACCACTAAGCACATTTTCCCTGAGATTGCATGTTTTACTATATATGTGTGCTTGGTTTACCATCCTGAATGTATAAACACTAGTGCCCTATGTAACTATGTGTGCCTGGGCTACACTGTTCAATAGTTTACACCAGTGGCCTTTGACTATGTGTGCCTGGGCTACTCTGTCGAATAGTTAGTGGTGTATGGCACATGTAACCTTGTTTAACTTGCTTACCCACAACACGAGAGACCATAAGGTTCTTTTGATTCTCACTTTTTTTTTACATCAAATGCTTGACGTTTGACAATTTTGTCTTAATCCACAGGTTACAACATCTTATTAATTAATTAATTCATTAATTTTCCTTCAGCTTAGTATCCCTTATTACCCTTTAGCCTTTATTCATCAGGGGTTGCCACAGCGAAATAAAGTGGCAACTTATCCAGAATATGTTTTACGCAGCAGATGCCCTTCCAGCTGCAACCCAGTACTGGGAAACATCAATATACTCTCACATGCACACACATACACTGTGGCAAATTTAGTTTATTCAATTCACCTACTGTATACTGCATGTCTTTGGACTGTGGGGGAAACCGGAGCACTCGGAGGAAACCCACACCAACATGCAAACTCCACATAGAAATGCCAACTGACCCAGCCGGGACTCGAACCAGCAACCTTCTTGCTGTGAGGCGACAGTGCTAACCACTGAGCCACCGTTACCTTATTAATTATGACTCCAATTTTTATTCTTTTAATGGTCAAAAGGTAGTGTTCTCCAAACAAATTACCTTCTCACGTACACCAAACATAGGTACGTATACAAATAGCATATGTTTGGGTGGGAGAAAAAAAATGATGTATTGATGTGTCACGATTCTTTCTATAATGATTCTAAATAGATTCTCAAAAGTTCAATATTCAAATTAGAATGTGATGCAGCCTGCACAGGCACAAGCTCTAAACAGAAAAATATAAAGCATTGATAGGAGCATATACATATGCTTCCAAATTTGCTTCATTTGGACATATGGATCAACTTAAGAATTGTAGGCAAGGCGAGACGAGGTGAGACAAGGTGAGGCAAGGTGCTGTGTTATCTCACCCATTCAGGATGATGTTCAAATTTCTTCCGCACCCGAGAGCAAAAGTGAAACCTTGAGTCATAAGCAGTGCTGCGCTTCTGAACACTCTATTGCAGTGAAGGCTTGCGGCTTGTGTTTTGCAAAGTGTTGTGAATAAATGTAAACCAGGCCTACTGCACACTGTTTAGCAATCTATGTTTTAAAGGGCACCTAATTTACCCCTTTTTCAAGATTTAAGATAAGTCTTTTGTGTCTCCAGAATGTGTCTGTAAAGTTTCAGCTCAAAACACCCATCAGATTATTTCTTATAACTTTTAGAATGTTTAATTTTTTTTTTGCTTTGAACATATTGTAACTGTTTTTGTCGCCTGTGCCTTTAATGCTGGTTCTCCCCGCCCACCCACGTGCCTGTCAGAGTGTGCGTCAGTCTCCGCCTTAGCTGCGTCAGATAACAGACAGATGTGCAAGAAGCAGATCTCACGTAACATTTGTGAGTAATACTACAGTAAAAACTTTCCCAATGATTATTTGATGTATTTGTTGTGAAGTTAATTTAAGCCTTTCTGCGATGAGTCATACACAATGTCATTACAAAGTTCACGCACACACACAGAGCAGAAACACACAGCGGACACACACACAGACACACGCAGAGCGTGTGTTTAACTTTGCACCGTTTTTGCACGGCAAATGTGACAGGATACATGTTAATATCAACTGCTGTATGGATATCTGTTATGTTCATGTACAAAATAAACCTGATTTAACGTCCTGATTGAAGCATCTTCTTTTATAATTGTACTGACACGGGGCTGTGGGGATAAAATAAAGATGGTAAAATGGCTGTAACTCATTACAAACATGCACTGTTTTAAAAACGTTTTAAACTTTAAGCAGGTGTGAGATGGGGGGGTTGGGGGGGGGGGGGGGGGGTTGGGGGGTTGGGGTTGGAACTAAACTATGCAGAGCTACGGCCCTCAAGGACTTGAGTTTGAGACCACTGTTATAAGCAAACAAATAAATTCTTATGCTCTTTTCTTGTTGTTTGTTTTTCAAAATTGCTCTCTGTAATCTGGTGTTTTAATGTTACAATCAGAGCTTTTTCATCCTAAATAATTCTCTAATAAAAAAATAAAAAAATAATTGATGACAGTAATGTCATACAGAGATTACAATCATTAAACAAAAGCATAGAAATGCTTCCCCCTATTAGACATGCAGAGTAGAAAAAAAACTAAAAACTAAATTAACTAAAAAACACATGCAAATATAACCAGAACACATTCTTTAAACACAATATTTATGATAATCAGCTTAAATAACAAATTGTGGAATATGGCACTTACAAGTGGCCAAAGAGTACAGTATGTGTGCCTGGACTACTCGATCAATTAGCTTAACACTAGTGTGACTGGGCTATCAAGTTAAATGGTTTAACACCACTGGCCTCTAGCTACATGTGTTTGGGCTACCATGTCATTTGGTTTAATACTAGCGGCCTATGGCTATGTGTGTTTGGTATACCACACAGAATGACTCTAAAAATGTGCATGTGTGATTGATAACAATGTAAATTAGATTATAAAATCACAGCAACCATCTACAGTAAGGAAGCATCCTCATTTAAGTCATTAATATCTTTTGATATCATCAATATCATTTTATAACCGTATACTCTTATCTGAATATGTAAAAAGCTGTTGGGAGTGATAATAAATGTGCACCATTTGTGCATTAAATGTGAAATCAACCAAACACATTTAGAATGGAAATGATCTTGAAATAATCAAGAAAATATCTTAAATAAGCCAATGAAAATATTTTTAGTATGAAGCTATGGTTGAAATAAGCATTTTTAATTTAACCTGTTCTTATAATCATAGCTTAGGCAGAGAGCATTCACAGCAATTATATACAATAGACTGCATGCATCCACATAAACATGGCCATATATTTAGCTGTAAGGTTGTTATACATGGCTACTGGTGTAAATCTTACGATTGATCATTTAGGATTTTTAATGCTCAGAGATATAAATTAAAATGGTGTTCACTTATCTTAGACATTTATTTCAGATGCTTTTTTGAAAGTGTGCTGCAGGTTGCTAATTACAAGCAATGACAACCATTCAAATGTTGAGCTCAGGAAGCTTAATCGGCTGCGCTATGTACAGTAGATAGCAATGAGATTGCAAGCAGCTTGCCATTTAGAGTGACAGAACTTTGTACGTATCATTCTGTACTAGTATATATATTTAGTTTCACAATATTACCACCTTATGCCATCATAGCAGTCTGGTATCTGCAGGGACCTTTTATTTTTGGAAAGGTAGGAGTTTCTTTTGGTTTCTGCTGTACCTAAAAGTCATTATATGTAGGTGTGTGACCTGTAGTTGAGCTCTACTGTGTTGCCATGTTGCCCTGAACAGCTTCTTTTTTGGCAGACAGCTGCAACATTACAGAAATCATGATGATGCAAAGTTAGAGAAATCTCATCTCTCCTGTCATTCACTGTATTAAATCTACTATTAAAAGATGCTGGAGGATCCATGAGGCAAAGATGAAGGGACAAAACTGAGGGGGAGTGTAGACCGGGACACAGTGAACGGTGGGAGACACAGAAACACGAGTGTCTGGAAAACAGCAAGATCAAAATAAACAAACAGCTTGTGTTTTCAGGGAGCAGAACCTCTATAGCTTTACTAAAGCAATTATTCATCACGATTCTCACACCTCCATCTGTTTCACACACACACAGCCTGAGGTTTGGTTCTGAACACTCAGGTGTATCTGAGGGTCTGTATTAATATCTGAGCCGCTCTTTGAGGCTGTTTTAGGGCGAGTCGTTTTGGGGTAACACAGGAAGTGAGGAGGAGGGATGCGGGAGGAAATGAACATGAGGCTTTGCTCAGAGCAGGGCTCCGTCTGTCAGAACACACCTGCTCCCATTTAACAAAGACACATGTTTACTTCATAAGGTTCCATTTGTTAAGTCTGGTGAATCACGTATCAATTTCTAGCTCTAGCACAGAACTATAGACTTACAGTGTACTGTAAAACTATTGAAATGATCAGACAGTACCCAGCAATAATTTTTTGTTTTTAAAAGATGTCTAATAGATGTCTAACAGACGTCTAAACATAGCTGACTTGGCTAAAACAAGGCTAAATTTGGGCTGTCAGTGAAAATCTAACAGACATCTAAGAATAGGCTAAAACTAGACTAGTCAACAAATAAGCAGAAATGTATGACTACACATATAAAGTCTGTCTAATCTGTCTATTTGACCACTAGTCTAGTTTTGGGCTATTCTTATATTCAATATTCACTGACAGCCCAAGTTTAGCCTTGTTTTAGCCAAGCTGTCTACGTTTAGATGTCTATTAGACGTCTATTAATCACACAATTGTTTGCTGGGTAGTTTATCTTATGTAAACCACTAAAATATTGGTGTCTGGAATGCTGCAGAGACTGTAGTGTACACTTTAGAGACTATAGTGTTGACTTTGTAAACGATTTGCTATAATCCATGTTAAAACACACACACTAAAGAAACCATAACAGAAGCTCTAATGGTTTCCCCTACAAATACCATTAAAAAAACACTACAAACCATTAAAACAAGTACATTTTAAAGGTTTCTAATGTTTTCGAGGCTTAATACAAAATGTATTAACTTTTATCGTTCAATAAAAGGCAAACAATAACTAGTAGAGATGCAAAGGATCATCGCAGATTCTATTAAAACAGTTACAAACAATAAAATATTCATCATGGTCATTAATCCATTATAAATTATATATTTTTATGTATTTTCTTTTAAGCAGGGTATGTAATATTACTAAACAGTGGTCACAAACAGCTATAGAGTTTACTCATTTAAAATAAGTGAATGCTAGCATAGAGTTCCATATTACAATAAACAGATTATAATCAGATTAATAGAATAATAAACAGCTTAGCCAAGGAGCCTCTTAATATTCTGGTCTATTTCTACAGTATTCGAGAGGGGTCCATCCTTCAGTACTTCTGAAAAAGAAGTCTGATTTGACAAATTGAGGCATCGTTTGTGCACAAAGAATTTAGGCAGAGGTAAATGCTTTAATTTAATACCTTGAGTTGGTTCAGATCAATAAAGTAACAGGTTTTAGTTTGTTACAGCTTAAGTGCAAAAAAAAAGTCATCATATTAAACAGTCTTTGCTAGCACAACACGTTGTTAACAAATATCACCTTGAATCTAAAGCATGTTTCTCCCCACAGGCACAGACATTTCCATTTATAATATACTGTAGTTACTGGATAAACATCACCTAATGTTATTATCAGTCCATTAATAAATCCACAATTACACCGTGTTTGTCTCAGAGAAAGTAGAGCTCTGAGAGGAACCAACGATAAACCTCAAACCACTGGAAAGACTTAATGAAGTTCATTCAATTACTACTCTTAATGACCACCAAGGAGTCTGTGTTTGAAGTAGTTGTCCATGAATATGAGCCGCGCTAGTTCTTTTGATGCTAGTAGGCTTGTTCATTACCTATTTAACATTCAAAATATGCTGCTGTAATATGTGGGAAATAGAAAGACAAATTTAATATTTTTCATTTTAATTCATCTTAACATGCTGCTGAAGTACAGACATTGGACTATGACCATAATAACAATGAAATGCTTATGCTAATTCTACCTTCAACTCATGCTAACAATATATTTGAAATACGTTGTACTATATAGCTGTAAAATCCACATAAAAGCTGCATTATTAGTAACTAATCTAGCTTCAACATCTTTCTATTTTATAGAAATGAAACATACAGCAACATGCATAGTCAACTGAAGTCAAGGTAATTCTCACTAGCACAGAAAAAGCAATAGAACACTTTCAGTCAAGCATTAGCAAGCTCAACACTTCAGGCTTTATACACTTTAGCTGCTAATGCCATAAGCTCCATTTTTTTCTTCTGTTTTATAGCTCAGATAAGAGTTAAACTGGCCTGAATGCAGTGCTGGGCTCTTTTAGCATGAGTTTGTTGAAGTGATGTGACGTGATGAAGGTCTGAAGGGACGACTGTCAGAGCAGCTGTTCACTTTCACAAACTCTATCATCATATACGTGCAGTTTCACCTTCAACAGCTCTACAGGATTACAGTATTGACAGAACATTTATCAATGGATTAAACACAATAAGAAATACATGAAAGTACACTCAATAGAGTATCTCAGTATGTGAAGTGTGCTTCTCTTCCTACTTGACATTTAGATGTTTCAATCCTTTCTTGTAGTACAATTCCCAATAATCCTTCCTTTGATTTTTCAAAACTTTTAGCTTTTTTTTTCTCCATGATCCAGCTTTCTGTGTTTTTTTAAAGTCAGCTTGTTCAGAATCCATTTATGCTCAGTATATAAAATAGGTTATATATAACAAAAGATTTTATACAATTTATTCATGTTCTAAACTGGACATGCTATCAGTTGCTTGATAGTCATATTAAAAAAACCTCATTGGGTCACACAACCCATAAAGTTGAAATTAAAAAAACAACAAATGTTCTGATTGGCTTGACATTAAATATTATGGGTCGGGCATTATATTGAGTTTGTACAGTACATTAACCATGGTATAATTGCATCTGAAATAATGCATAATACATTATGAATAAAATATACATAATAAATATAAAGAGATAGTTCACACGAAAATGGACTTTACATAATCAACAGTATAGAATTATAATAGATTAATAAACATGAATTATGGTTTATACTATAAACTATATCCAATTTTGCTATTTTAAGGATGGAAAAATATTGTTTGTGTCGCGGCGCATGGTCTAACAGGGTTGTGCTTATTCTCTTAATAAGTTATGAGTGTGTTTTGAGCATAACGTGCATTAAACCAATCAGAGTCTCATCTCCCATTCCCTTTAAGAGTCAGTTGTGTCGTGCCATGGTGCATTTGCTATTTACATGGTGGAGTTTGTAAGTGGAAAACCAAAATGCTTCACTACCAAGAAAACAGTTAAACAGACCATCTGCAGCGAGGATAGAGAATGAGCCTCCTCCATTCAGCCTCTTAACTTTCTCTTTATTTTACTTTTACTGTTTACTTTACTCCTTTACTTTTGTGGATAAAGAAAAGATGTTGTATGCGCTCCATTGAAGACATCCATTAGCCTACATATTTAATTTAGTTTGTTAAGCGCAAACATTTGTTTCAAAACTGTTTCTAAATTCAGTTCTAATTTCCAGCAAACAAATAAATGGCCAATAATGAAGTGTGGCCAAAAATCCAATATCCAAACACAAATCTTATTATTATGCCTCATATGACGCATATGTCTCCAAAACCTGACAGGTGGACAAATCTAAACTTTTTTTATTTAAATAAATATAAATATGCATATAATAAATACTGCTAATAATAATAACATTATACAAATGCAAATTGTCATGAGTAAACTAAAAAAGCCCCCTGAGATGAAGAAGGCATGGAGGCAGTGGTTTTTATATTTATGTAGAAAAGAATAATTTTTGTAACATTTTAATGGATTTTTTTTTTATATGTAAAGATATTTGTGTATTGCTGTGCATCTTTTGTCTTAAGCAACGTGTAAGCTCTTGAACCTGCATAGGTGCATAAATAACGCGCTCTGCGTAGGACATTAGACCAGCTTAGTTGGTCAATGGCACTGTTGGCAAAAAAATGTGCCAACAATACACCTTAAACACCCATGAGTCCACAAAAATGTGCAAATGGATTTGCTATTTAAATAACAAGGCGCAAAACGTAAAAATTAGGGTTGCGCTGGTCTAAAAATAGCAACAAACCGCGCCACACACGTCTTGAGCCGGGTGTATGCTAGGGCCCACAGTGTCTTACTATCATATTACACACAAAGTCATAAATCTGACATTCTGGCCAATATCAATGTCAATCCTGCCTTTTAACATCAGTATTGTAAAACAACTGTATATAAATGCACTGTAACTACATACTGTAAACAAACAAGGCAGCAAAAAACAACACCATTTAAATGCCACTATTTACACATCACCAACTCTTTGGTAAGCATGATATAAGTATAAAGTTGCATCAGCATGAAAGCCTCAAGTACAGCCAGTTAAACAAAAGCACCTGAAAGTAAGTAGTGTTTCTTTTATGCTTTTCGCTTATTATTTCTCCACAGGTGGCATGCTTATTTCACTATTTCACTATATAAGTGTAACTTTCTTCATCACTGGAATGCCCTCACACACACACACACACACACACGCACACGCGCACGCACACACGCACACACGCACACACGCACACACACATCCAAGTTGCAACCATAGAGTGTGCTTAATATAAAACTTTGAATTTGCATAAAACAATTGAGTTAACTGACGATTTCAATACATTGTGCAGCCCTATTACTACTATACACAAATCTTCTCAGGACAGTCTGAGGTGTTACTGTAAATATAGCCTGTATTTAGAGCAGGTTCAGAGAGTTTCATCTGCAGCTGATCAAACACACTTTCAAGTCGAGATCTTCTCTTTTTAGTGGGTTCTACTGAGGAAAATCATGAAGGCTCGATCTGAAATGTTTCCAAACCAAAATCTCTCACCTGGATGTTAATTATCAGAATTATCTGTCGGATTTGCATTGCTTTTTCTTTGAATGTTTCTGAATGCACAGACTCATTTTGCTGATCCTAATTGACGCAATTTTGTTGAATAAACGGGCCACAAATATCAGACTGAATCATGCTGTTTGAATGAACTGCAATGACCTATAAAGACCTATTATGCCACATTTTACAAGATGTAAAATAAGTCTCTGATGTCCCCAGAGGGTGTATGCGCAGTTTCAGCTCAAAATAACCTGCAGATTTTTTTTTTATATCTCTTTGAAATTGCCCCTTTTAGGGTTTGATCCAGAGTATGTTAGCGAAGCAGAGTGGGAGTGGAGGGGTGTAATTTTGGCTGGAGTTTGAAACGGATTTTATGAAATTCAAAGCACCAAGGTTTTCTGGTGCTCCAAGCTCACTTCACCATAAACACAACACATATAGTTTTGATTATTAAGTGTACAACCAACCAACTAAACAACCAACATATACATATGTATATATGTGTCTTAACCCTATAATAATAATAATAATAATAATAATAATAATAATAATAATGGCATGACAGGCGACGAGGTGGCGCAGTAGGTAGTGCTGTTGCCTCACAGCAAGAAGGTCGCTGGCTCGAGCCTCGGCTAAGTCAGTTGGCATTTCTGTGTGGAGTTTGCATGTTCTCCCCACGTTCGCGTGGGTTTCCTCCGGGTGCTCCGGTTTCCCCCACAGTCCAAAGACATGCGATACAGGTGAATTGGGTAGGCTAAATTGTCCATAGAGTGTGAATGAATGTGTATGGATGTTTCCCAGAGATGGGTTGCAGCTGGAAGGGCATCCGCTGCGTAAAACATATGCTGGATAAGTTGGCGGTTTATTCCACTGTGGCGACCCCGTATTAATAAAGGGACTAAGCCGAAAAGAAAATGAATGAATGAATGAATGAATGAATGAATGAATGAATGAATGAATGAATGAATAATGACATGACAATCATGTTTATGACCAGTGTTGGGGAAAGTTACATTTGAAGGTAATGCAATATTGAGTAACTCCCGAAAAAAAGTAACTAGTTGCATTATTTTTTATGTACTGTGTGTTTAAGTAATGTGTTACGTTACTTTTAGGTTACTTTTGCTTTACTTTATCTGACCTGGCTGTGGCTTGATCTCTTTAAAAACGTGCAGGGTTTTTTTAATAGAGGAGCTCTGCAATTAACAATACACTGTATAACCTTCATTTACCTTTTAAAAAACATAAAAAATGAATGTAGGATAATGTTATCTTTAGAGAACTTCCTGACCCCAGAGCTATACATGCCGTATATACAGATTAGTAAGTTTAAAGCAATGCGTTTAGTACTTTTGTACTTTTTGTCTTATTAAAAAGTAAAATCACTGTCCATTCAGATCATTCTCTTTTCCTTTTCTTCCATGTGTTCAAAATAATGAGAATATTTCCATCGCAGAAATGTATGCACTCTCTCATGCGTGTGGGATTCAGTGTGACTACGTTTAGTTTAATTCAGCAAATTATTTTTTAAAAGCAAATAAACTAAACTAAAAAGTAACTCACATTACATTTAAAAAAAAGTAACTCAAGTATTATTACTTCATTTTTAAAAGTTATGCGTTACTTTACATGTTACTTAGAAAAAAAATATTTTTACATAACTCGCGTTACTTAATGCGTTACCCCCAACACTGTTTACGACAGATTTATGATAAGTTATGTTGTTTTGGTAATGTCAAGTAGTCATAACAGACATTGCAAACAATGTCATGCATTTAAAATGACATAATTGAGTTAATGACACCTAATGACAGCTGTAATTAAGCGTGCATAAAATCCTTCATATTCATGGAATGTGTCAAGACGTCATAACAGTCTAATAAACACCCAATAAATTAAAGTGTAACCAGAAATGCTTTGAGCATGTTT
The DNA here is from genome assembly GCA_903798195.1 of Danio kyathit. Taxonomy (NCBI): domain Eukaryota; kingdom Metazoa; phylum Chordata; class Actinopteri; order Cypriniformes; family Danionidae; genus Danio; species Danio kyathit. The sequence continues at coordinate 28,094,898 of LR812522.1, read as the reverse complement.
TGGAAATACTGTGGTTTGAACGAGATCTGCTGTTTTGGTGATTGTCGCTTTAAATTCAAATGAGACTGTGCTTTTGTGATTCTGTGCATAGCGCCAGAATCAAAATAGTACTGTGAAAAATGTAAAAATGTCAGTTTTACATTTTAAGTACCAATGTTTGACCCGGAATTGCTTATGTTTTAGCGAAAAGCAGAAACTGAGGATGTAACAAACATAATGCAACAGGACAACTCTGAATGGTTAGCTGATGAGTTCATACCCACATTAACCACACTGCATTCATATACAGTTGAAGTCAGAATTATTAGCCCTCCTGCTTATTTTTTCCCCCAATTACTGTTTAACAGAGAGAAGATTTTCTCAACACATTTCTAATCATAATAGTTTTAATAACTCATCTCTAATAACTGAATTATTTTATCTTTGCCATGATGACAGTAAATAATATTTTACTAGATATTTTTCAAGACACTTCTATACAGCTTAAAGTGACATTTAAAGGCTTAACTAGGTTAACTGGGCAGGTTAGGGTAATTAGGAAAGTTATTGTATAATGATGGGTCGTTCTGTATACTATCAAAAAAATATTGCTTAAAGCAAATAATAGTTTTGTCTTTAAAATGGCTTTTAAAAATTTTTAACTCCTTCTATTCTAGCCAAAATAAAACAATGACAACTTTCTCCAGAAGAAAAAAACATTATCAGACATACTGTGATAATTTCCCTGCTCTGTTAAAAATCATTTGGGAAATATTTTAAAACGAAAAAAAAATCAAAAGGGGGCTAATAATTCTGACTTCAACTGTATATACTACAGTGTTTTTCAATAATACTATTGTAACTTACTTTATTAATCTGTTGATTCTACAGTTTCTATGGGAACACTACAACTACAGTATAGTAATATAAACTAATTACCCAGTACAACCTCTTTTTACAACTATAGGGAATAATATTCTACAATACAGAGCAGTTTACTACAGCATAAACTAAGGCATACTACAGTGTTTGTTACAGTTTATCAGTGCAATAAATACAGTATGCTCATGCTGTATAGCATTCTTTAACAAAGGGTTGTAAATACAATAATATATACAGCTGTGACTTTCACCTGGACTATTACTCACATATTCTGATACTTAGAAATAAAAAAAACCACATTCTTGGTTTTCTTTATTGTTTCTTCCTGCACAGAGTTCAAACAGCACCGTATTTTAACTCCCTACACAGCATAAAGAAGTCGATACAGGGTCACAACTTCTGTATTGCAGTTATTTAGTCTTGAGAAACCCTAAATCTACCAACAAAATCATCTTTTGAAATGTCCTGAGATAATGAACAGCAGAATATGAACCCTCATTTAACACTGACCTCATTAAAAGCTCAGGAGAGTATGGCTGAATATGAGGCGAGAGGCTGTATTTGGGTTTGTATGTGCGTGTGTCTATGTGTGTGTGTTCACGGTAAAGTGGAGAGACTCGTTCTCGGTCCACAGCACCCCTGACGCCTTGCGGTCGACTCTCACATCTGAGCTCTTAACACAGGCAGCGGGGCAGAAGAGAGCGGCCCTTCATGGAGCTGCAGTGGAGCCTGAGGAGAAAAGCCTCCAGAGAGGGTCAAACAGATGCTCTCAGCTCCTCTCATTATCACACACTTCACTCCACCTCTCTATGATGATCACATTTTATGACTCAGAGTTGCTCTTTCATTGCTCAGGAGTTTTTACGGAGCACTTAGAGTAATGTAGTTTTTGTGATTATGCTAGTCTCAGAAAATACATTTGGAGACTTAAAAAAGACATGAATAAAACAACAAAGCTACTAAAAAAAATGTTGATAGAAGCTCAGATGATTTGGTCTTATTTGATATTTGAAATGTTAAGAGTTGATGCTGAGGTTTTTGACTTCTGATAGCAGGCTGGTGCTGTTTATGGCCACCTCTGAGCACAGTTTGAGACATTTAAAATATGTACTGAATCTTCTCAAAAGAGAAACATGGGGTCTTTTTCATGTAGAATAATTTTAGAAACTTTCAAGAACTTATTTTTATTTCTTTCTTGCTTATAGTCAAGGATATATTTGTGAGTCTTTTAGAAACTCTTTTGAGAATTTTCGTGCTATTTTTCTTGCTATCTCCTCCTCTTACCTTATATATTGAATTTTTTAAAGCTTTTTTAAATGATTCATTCAACCCAGGCTTATTCTGAAAAAGTAGCCCTATATACATTTCTGGGAAGCGCCAAATAAATCCCAGGAAGTATGTTTTTTTTGCAGTTTTTGTTTTCGCAAAACCACCAGAGGCCACTGTGTGCGCTTTTTGAGATCTCAAATTTCTCTCTCGAGTGGCATTCACGCCTGCTTTTCTTGAGTAAATCCACCAGAAGCTGCTGCTGACTGACTGACTGACTGACCAACTGACCCAATCCATCCACCCCATTCCCTAAATCCAACCGATAGTGTTTTAAAAAGCACCAATTGACCAGCGATCCCCTACTTCCCTGAACACAACTGACAATGTTTCAAAAGCAATCCAGAAAAAGGAAAGCCCCCTGATTTTTACCCCATTTTCAGATTTTACCACATTCTCACCCTGTTATTTACATGTTTATTTAAATTTTTGGCACTTGTTTTTGTCTTACAGATGAAATGCAGCCGTACATACTTCTGGCCCACGATCTCCAGAAAAGTATATAGGGCTACGTTTTCAGAATGAGCAATGTTGAATTCATGCATGACAGTGAGTTTATGTAAATATTAAAACGTGTTTGCTGAAGGTTTTTTTTTTATATTTTGATGCTTAGTTATCCAATATCTTGAAAGTAAAGGTGGCAGGAAGTACTAAATATGTGTTTTCACACTAATACCACAGTCATTTTCTTTCTATTTCAAACTAAAAAACAAAAAGAATCGAAGGGTCAGATTTACAAATGGCAAATGTGCGCAAGAGTGCAATTCTAAAACAATGCCAATGGGTGTATAAACTTCTGCATATGATTTACTGATAATGTGCAAATTAAAGAACATAAAACGACATATAATCTCATTCACATATTGACCAACGCAATAATACATTGCTCTATTGCACTTCATAGCCTTTTTTTTATTATTATTTAGCAGCCACATCATTTCCAGACTCAGCACCTGTGAGCATTCCTCACATTGACACATTCCCGGTCTCTCTCCGCTCAGCTCCCATCAAATTCCCGAGCTCATCCTGCTAACACAATCAATCGCAATTTCAGCCAGTGTAAGCCACTATAAGCGCTATTACAGCTCCAGCTGGAGCGTCCCGCTAGTATCAGCTCTCTCTAATGATATCTGCGGCCCATTCTGCTCTTCCACAAATCACCGCTGCTGAAATGGAGAGAAGTCTTTAGAGGCGAGAGGCAATAACAGTGAGAAGTGGTCAAATTCAGGTGCTCACTACAAATCAGAGCAGCACCCGAGCAGAACGGAGGGACACAAACATTTTTTTATTCTCTATCCTTTGAGCGTTTCTGGACCCGAGCGGCGGCCGGGTGGAATTATTAGGACACAGATCAGTGAGCCTCAGACACTGTCCTGAAACACTCCAGCAGTTTTCTGCTCTCTATTTGCTATTCGTCTTTATCAGTAATTGGAAGAGGAGGAAAGGCGAAGCTGCTTGTTATTCGACTTTTTGTCTCTCTGCTGACACCAGGAGCTACGCTAACTCCGGGATGGAAAGTGAACGGCAGAAAGAGAAAATATTCAAAGCCATGAACTTGCACTTTAATATGTGTGACTGTGAAATTATCAGCAGTGACTGCTGGGAAGACACAGTATATTTACCAAAGCACCGAGGGACGGTTGAGCAGATGGAAAAAGAGTTCAGCTTCTCTGAGAAAATTCCCTCAGTTCTAGTAAACCATTAAACTGCATCGTCAGGCAATTCTACAGCAGCGTGTTTACATGAAAACACAATGTGGTGAAGGAAATACAGCGTGGGGATAATTAATAGTCGTTTTTCTTTTGGTACTTCCTGCAAACGTCCAAGAAAACAATGTGCCTTTTTTTTCAAACCAGAACGGAAACAATGTTAGCTTAAAAATGCAAGTTGAAGCAACATAATTGTTTGTTTGGCTGCTTCATTTTTCTCTTCCTCGTTGCAAAGTGTGTTCCTTTCTTCTTTTATTTCTGTCAAACCTTAGGCTTGAGCCTAACTGAGTCTAAAACAGTTATCAACACAAAACATTCACTCAGCAAAATTATTATCCTTCCTGTGAAGTATAATTCTTTTACAAATATATTTCCCAAGTGATGTTTAACAGAGCAAGAAAAAATACCACCTAAACAAAAAAACAAATGATGTGACCAACAAGAGAAACTAGATTTTTGAATCTTTTAAAAAATGAGGGATGTTTTGTCTGAGTGAAATTAGCTGTTATGCTGCTGATTTGTTTGAATAGATGCAAAACCGTAGCTAAAGTGTACTGATATTACAGTGTTGATCAGAGTGGTTTCTTGCATTTTGCTGTAAAGTTTAAGTGTTTTGGGTTTCACTTAGCTTTTTGTTATGAGGTAGCTTAGCAAAAAGCTAATGTAACTTAGGGTGTACTCACACTAGACCACATGTGTCAATTACAAGGCCAGTCAAAACATTTAATCAGGCCCGACAACAAGTTTTGGTAATGAAGTTCAAGTGGCTTTAAAAATTAGGTCTGTGTCAATTACAGTATTGAGACGCATGTGGTGCTGTTGTGCTTCACCCTACTCGCTAATTTAGATGTTAGCACAACGTTACGCTAAATGTAAACAAGGTAAAATAATTCTGAGAATAAAGTTAGCACAAGCACGCGTTATGTCTATGTTTGGGAGCACATACTCATGTGAACAAATGTTCTCTATAATAAACTGACCAAAACATCCCACAAATCCTGCCTCACAGACCAACATATTATGTCTGTAATGAAAGTAGCCATGGCAAGGGACATTACACCTAGAATAGATGAGATTGTTTCTATGAAAAGATGCAGGGTGTCTGGTAAGAGTTAAAAAATCCCTAATTTTCTTAGGTTTGGCATGTAAGCCCAGTGCAAGTGTCATTTGGAGCAAAATAAGCTAAACAATACCATTTCTTACCATTTATTTTTTATATAGGCTACCATTTATCTATAATAGCCTACTAATAAATATATTGCTTTAATTTTGTTCCTCTGAAATCCACAAGTTCAGTTGTAGGCATCGACAGTTAGCATGGATCATTTCATGATTAGGTTGCCTTTTTAAAGCTAAAAGAATAAGTTCAATAATACAATATCAGAAACCATCTGTTGCTTGTTACAATGTGGTATATCAGTTGTTGGCTTTTTGTTTTATCATCAGTTTTTATGAATATGTGAAAAAAAATGTGTATGTACGGCCCCTCACTTTATTCACAATATTCAGTGCGGCCCTTACCAAGTTTGGATTTGACACCCTTGCACTAGACTATCCGAACCATGCCCAGGCATGTTTGACCCCCCTTTCCTAGTTTGTTTGACAAGTGTGAGTGCTCCAAATTAGGCCCAAGCACGGTTCAGTTGGTCAGCCCTGGCCCTGTTGGATGAGGTGTGACAGAGCACGGTTCAGTTGGGCTTTGGCGTGGTACACTTCTAGTGTGAGTGCAAAACATGCCTGAGTGTGAAACTGAAAACCCGACGTCACTTTTAAGGGACTGTTTCATATGAAATTATTAATCATTCTTACTTTTCAATGAACGCGAACTGTCATAGTTTATTAAAGATGCACGACAGGTGCCACCTTCAGCAAACCTCATAATACGTGCAGTAGGATGACGTTCATGAACATTTATGAGTGTCGAAAGTGGTGAATCTGTACAGCAAATAATTGTACTGCGAGTCATCGCATATCAAACGACTTAAAATAATACAAAACAATATAAAGCAATCTCCATTGTACAGAACGAGAGCACTTCTCATATGTTAAACTTAACAATCGCATCATCGATGACATAAGCGTGCTCAGGCTCGGAAGGCAAAAAATTCAATGTGAGTGCGGGCCGAGGTGGGAAGAGGGGAAAATCGCACCTGGGCATGGTTCAAGATGGTTCAAGACAACTAGTGTGAGGACACCCTTACAGAGAACAACACAGTCATGTTTGTTTTGAAGGTGAGTGGATGTTTTCAGGGATTTCAACACCTTAAATTTTGTCACTCTGCCACAACTAACACCTCATTAGCACTTAGTGGGTAACTAGCGAATTCCTCTATAGTTTCCATGCTAACCTCTATGTTGACCTTTGGCTAAATGTCAGTGTTGATATTAGAGAAAACATCAGCTACACTAGCGTATTATAAAGCTTATTTATTCAGAAGAAATTTTTTTCTGGGAAATAATGCTGATTCAACTTCACGTTGAATCCTGCTGAAAGTCAAGTGAGATGTTGGCCATGTAACCTACACAGAGTGAGCGTGTCAACTGCTATTAAGTCTAATGTGTGCTGGTGCTTCTTCACTCAAGAGCAGGTCTGAGATCAGATCCATCATTATAGAGACTCTCAAACCCACAGCACTTCAATACAGATGAACACTCCACCAGGGAGCAGAATTATAGACATTAAAGTGTCTGCATTTCCTGAGACTGAACAATATTTTAAATAAATCATTGAAAAATTCTTCAGATGTTAAACATTTGTGGAAAGTATCCTGCTCTTGAGTTTTGGATGTTTATAATATAAATATATATATAAATAATAAATACATTTTATAACTATCTCTTATGATGATTTTGCAACTGTATATGATGTCTAAACACATAAATGACCCTTGTTATGACTGGGAAATTCCATTATACTCATTAGCTACAATGCTATTTATCATCTCATGATTTATGAGATCTTGATTATTACGTCACAACAAGATGATTTCTAATGACACTTTTGCAGCTCAGGGATGTTTGCAGATGCATCTTTTTTTCTGTCAAATCCTCAGAATATATCAACACTGGACATTCATGGTATCTAAGGTGTCTCTGGGATACTGAAAAATTCTCTTTGTTTTCACTTTGTATGTAGAAGCAGCTTCGATGCATATGGCTGGGGGGAACTCCTGAACATGAAGCAGAAGCTTCTGTCCTGAAACACACATAGTGTTCATATTTTTGTTTGTGTGTGTGTTGAAATAATAAGTACAGAGGACCCTCTTTTCTCCTCAACAAAGTTTTCCTCCATTTCCTGACATTGTCTGATCGTGAACTTAAACTGTCACTCTTACTTTCTCATGTCAAAGATAAAGAAAAGTGCAAACACTTTCCTTACTTTGAAATGTTCCTATATATTTCTTTTATCTCTTTTCTTCTCTCTCTTAAACTGGAAATAAGGAAGTGTGGGGAAATTATTAGTGGGTTGGTGTGTTTTGATTGTACATGAGTGATTGAATGTGATTCACCTCATTAAATTTAGTCACTTTCTTCACGCTAACAGCCAGTATTGATCTGTATTCTTCTACAGGGAAGTTGTGATTTTACCTCTGTGATGGTCAAGTTGTGGGCTTTTGTTTTCTGTTTTGTATCACGTCGATCAGAAATGTCACGTTGTTAAAAATAGAATGAAAGGGAAAATTCAGCAGAGACACTTTTTTTGACAGACGCTGCCAAACTGACACATTCAGTGAAAGCTGAGAGGCAAAGCAGAGAAAAATCTGCACTGCACTAAACTGTATTTGAACTGCATGTAAACTCAGCAGCAACCTGATTTATTCAAACAGAATTTCAGTACAGAATATTCAGAAATTCCAGCTGGTAGAAATGATTAAACATATCATACCTCTTGTACAAATTTCAACAATATAGGTGAATATACCCAAAAACTACAATGAACATACAGTACTTGTCATGGTCACCAAGTTGAGTGCCCACCAGACACACTAGAGGACACTCTACACATCACATCTGCCACTGAACTGAACTACATGCCCCATCATGCCCTGCAGTCACACACCAGATTCAGGTCATGACTGACAACATGGACTCTATACACACTACACACAAACACAACCCGGTAGTGAGCATTACTAAGCAAAGTTTTACTGTTTATGTTTGTTTTGTTACTGTTTTACTACTACTGTTTTAGATGATCTTTATGCTAATGGCTGCTCCTGTACTGAACCATGCTTGCCTGACTACTCTTAATAAAAGCTGCATTTGGATCTGACACCCATCATTACTTACTATTGTGTTGTCTAGTGCAGCATTTCTCAATCCTGGCCCTTGCATTCCACCGATCTGCATGTTTCACAAGTCTCTCTTATTTAACACATCTGATATACATAACCAGCTCATTAGAAGAGCTCCATGGATAAACTGTTGCTGTATCTGAAACCGCCCACTATACCCTTCATCCACTATAACCTACATCAGTCCACAAATATAGTCCACTTGAAGGAGTAAATGAAAATGAGTGAGTAAAATTGAGTGCTCAGTTTACCGGACGCAATACAAACTATTGTAGAGGCTGTCATGTATACAAACCTTACTTTTATTAAATAATTATTTTATTGTAATACTTTCACAAATAGGATTCAGCTATATGGGTGCCATCTCGCAATCAGATGCATGAAACTCATTCAGGGTGCATTTTTGGGTGTTTTCTAGCTGTTGAATGTGCATGGGTTGTACACTCGTTATTGGAGTGCATTGTGGGATTGATTGTAGTTGTCACGATCACTAGCGATCTAACAACCAGAGATCGCTGGTAAACACTCATATTCACATGAACTACAAATCCGCCCTGTTATGGACTACATATCCCAGTCATGCAACACACACACACACACTCACCTGCTCCAAGTCACCATTCATTAGACACTCACAGCTGAAGCTGCTTTTGAACTGATTACGGCACTATAAATACAGCACACTAACACACAGTTGTTGCTGAGTCTTGTCTACTGTTTTCGACACTACAACACATTTTCCTTTGTCTTGCTTTGCTGTGTTTTTATATCCTTGCCTCATTTATTTGTTTATTCCTGTCTGCTGCCTGCCTCTGACCATCTGCCTGCCTATTGACTACGATTCTGGATTGCCTGTGTAACCACTCCACGCGGCTTGTAGTGTATTTGGTTAAATGCCATGTTATGGACTACATATCCCAGTCATGCAACACACACACACTCACCTGCTCCAAGTCACCATTCATTAGACACTCACAGCTGAAGCTGCTTTTGAACTGATTATCATTGCCTAAAGCACCTTATAATAAACAAAAATATATCATACACTAAATGCCATATGAATTATATGATTATACGCTCTCTTTAAACTGGTGAAATATTCTGTAGAGTGCACTTGTATCGAATTAAAACAAATGACTGGCGTAAAACGAGAAACAAATGAAATGTGCAGCACAGTGGAGTGTGAGGCCCGGGATTGAGAAACACTTATGTCTGTCCAAGTATAATTCTGCATAACAATGAGTTCCCATGCCAGTTGAGAGTCAAGACATTTAAATACAGTATAAAATATTTATATTCTTAAAGAGCCACTATTATGGGTTTTTGAAAATGACTTTCCATGCAGTGTGTAACACAGCACTAAGTGAAGTGAAATATCCAGCTAAGGCTTAAATCTGAAAGTGTGCAGTGTTTAAAACTATTGATTAATCTATAAAAGAGTTGACCCAGAGTGGTTTAAATTAATCATTGGGGTAACAAATCCTTAGGTGTGTCGGGAACTCAAGCCCCGTCCTTTTGTTGCATGCACAGACCTAGGAAAATTTAAACCCCCACCCAAAACACTGTAGCAAAAAATAGAAGAAGACAAACACTGTAGCAGATCCCAGTTGAATCATGTCGTAAAGACGCTGTGCTTTGAAGTGTGAGGAGAAAGTTAGTTATTTTCCCTACCCAAACATGTGAAGAGGCTGTGAAGAGTCAGTTGTTGAAATTTATTTTTGCGAAAATACCTCAGCATTATAGCCCGTTCCCGTCATTATTCTGATGAGTGCTACAGAAATCTACATGCTTACAATGGGGGATTCATCGGCCGTTTATTAAAAAAAGGATCAGAAAAGATTATTGATGTATGGTTGCCTCCTTGTTTACTCTTGCATGCAAAATGTGTATTTAATTGTGTTTTGATACTTGTAACCACTCCACGCGGCTTGTAGTGTATTTGGTTAAATCTTTATATTTTCATATCGCATCTAAAACCACATTGAAAATGAGGCACGTTTAGCATGGTGCTAGGGAGGGGTTTGGGAACAAATGAATCGCTGAACAGATCATATGGGAGTCGTTGGGACAATTAGGTAAAAATAAATGCATTTTATAAGACAATAAAAGTGTTTTTTGATCTTGCATACATATCAGCCTGTTGTTGATGACCAAAAAAACAAAATATTACCTTTTTTAGGGGTTCTTTAGTCAAACTAGCTAGATTGACAGACAGACAATTTTATTTATTAATCTGTTATTAACTCATGCAATAAACCATCAACAAAGCTTTTCATTGAACTCATACTGTAAATTGCCATGGAAAATTCAATTCCTACAGAGAGCCAGCAGTGTAATATCGGTTGTAAAAAATCTCAATAAAGTGTTTTTATTAACATCAGAAGGAGAAGAGCTGCAAGTAAACACAGTTATTGTGTTTGTTGTGTCCAAGATGTGCTGTAGTGGTTTTATATATCTGTTGGACAAGAAAGTGGGCCAAACTACACTGAAATCTCAGCCTACAGTCAAGCATAAGAGCGCACTGCAGTTTAAATTATTCATAACAAAAAAGACAGATTTAATCTTATATAGTGCAAATATTCACATTTAAACCACTATATATATATATATATATATATATATATATATATATATATATATATATATATATATATATATATATATATATATATATATATATATATATATATATTTATGATGCCTAGTTTAACATTTACTAATTTAGCAGATGCTTTTATCCAAAACAACTTACAAGTGTGGATTAAAGAAGCACTTCAAATCATCAGTGAGTAGCGATATATACTGTACATAAATACTATGACAATTTTCTTTGATTTTTTCTTTTGCTAAATGTTTCATTTTGTTTTATGGCAATTAACTAACAATAATATGTCAAGTAAAAGCCAGAATGACAAGAAAGGACACTTAGTATTTGTAGTGAAAAAAAAAGGGCTATTACTGGGAAATTTAAAGCAAGATTCAAAGAAGGACGACTTAAGTTGTTTTTGTCCAGCTCTTCTAATAATGTTTTTGGGCAAATTTCTAATGGCGAGTTTCAGGCTTCAGAGCCTTTGTTCTGTTTTGTTGGATGACATTCAAAAGCACATGAAAAGAAATGGCCAGCAATAGATAAAGCCTGAAACACAAACACACTATAAGGGGGAATAAAGGCTTCGGCCAAGCAGGGACTTCAGAATTGTATTCGTTTTGAAGGCAAGTGAAGAAAAAGTTTCAGAGGTGGACGCCAATGCAGTAATGTGACAGGCATTTTCTCTTTGAGCCAAACTGAGGACTTTCACACACACACAAAAACCCCAAACTCTTTACACCAAATCTAGACACAAACACATAAAATTGAGGAACATTAGATTTATACTCTGCAACGTTCCTGAAACAGAACAAATGCTTGGTAAACAAACCAACCAATCAATATCCTCTATTTATGACACATTCTTTTCTTTTTCTCGTATCCTCATGCTCAAAACTACAATCTGTCTTTTGTTTACAGCGTTCACATGGCAGACGCTTCAGACGGTCGATGGTATTGGCAGATGCTCTAATTTGTTAGCGCGGGTCGAGCGAGAGGCGTTTGAGACGTGAATAAACACCTTATTGTTGAATTCTTCAATCTGATGAGTGACATTAGGATAAAGACGCGTTCAAGCACATTCACTGAGTTTATGCAATGTGCCTATTAAACAGCTGTTGTTCCCATTGGATCGGTGTCTCTGTGGGTTAATTCACTATCTTTGGCTGAATCTGAAAGCACTGTTTACAGCGGGAAATTCACTCCGGGTCCGTTGTGGCTCAGTGCTAAATGAGCTTCTCCGTGGCCTAAAACACAAGCACATTCATTTGGACAGAGACAACACAGTCAGCTGTGAAAGTGATGTGAATATTAATCAGCCGTCGTCTTTATCAGTCACACATGCTGCTCTCAGATCAGTTGCTTTGGCTGGACGAGCTGGAAATGGAAATAGGGAACTGGGGTTTGCTTCACAGAGAGATTCTCACAGCTTGAATTGTCTATCTGTGAATCCTAGATGATGGTTGGCTTGAATCTTATTCGAATGGGTGTCTCTGATTGGTCGCTTTTCTGTGAGCACCATGGAAACCCTGATGACTCTTTGATCCAGACGGATCTGGGCTAATTGACCGAGATGTGAGCAGGATTTGGTGGCTACCTGCTGCTCACACACTGTGCATGCTGCAGATTTGTCTAAGACTCTTTTACATTCCTTTGAAAATGCACACAGAGGTCTAAAATAGCCTATTTATTAAACTAGTTTGTGTAATTTGTACAAATCATACTAATTTTCTCCTGATGTCTGATACTGAGTATACAGTATAAGTGGGACATATGTTCATAAAAGAGCTTTTGGACATTGTAATTCAGTTCATATAGATTGTGTGAAAGTGTGTGTTTGTGAACTACGCGTGAAAACGGAAAACGATGTCACTATGTTGATTCTTATCCGAATTCAGAAACCTTTTTAAATAGTGACATGGGTGGCCATTACATTAACAATTTAAACATGGCTCACACTATGCAATTTCTAATAATCCTTTGACTGTATGATGTAGCTTGTCTGTCTGTGCGAACATGATCCCATGTCACACTGTAAGACCTCCAACACAGACTCATTCTGAAATCATACCCCTATATACATTTCTAAAGATCGCAATTTATGTAGCCAGAGGTATGTATGGCTGACCGATTAAATCTGTATGGACGGCTTATCTGTTGTTACCAGTTTGTCCAGTGGCGAAGTTGGTCGTGATGACGGGGTTCGAGTCTGGCAAAGAACAGTTCCAGAAAGCAGGTAAGACAAAACAAAAGCCAACAAGTAAATAAACAAGTAAATAGGTTGGGTGATAATGTGTAAAATATGAAAACGTGGCAAAAATCAGGCTGCCGCGAGCGGGTTTAGGGAAGTGGGTGGGTGGGTCAATCTGTGCTTTTGAAAACACTATCAGTTGGGTTTAGGAAAAGAGAAGGGTGGATCAGTCAAATGGTCAGTTAGTCAATCAGTCGATGGCAGTATCTGGTGGATTTAGAGCAGGTGCGAATGGCAGTTGCGAGATAAATTTAAGATCTCAAAAATCATACACAGTGGCATCTGGTGGATTCACAAAAACTGCAAAAAACATACCTCCTTAGACGTATTTAGTGCTCTCCAGAAATGTATACAGAAGAACATATTCATGATGTCATAATTAAATGACAATCAAAGACACACCAAATACAACACACGCAAGTCTCAACTGAAGTTTGCTATCAACAATCCATGACACACTGAGTAAACCCACACCCCAGAGGTAACCAACAATCTGTAGCATTACTTTTAACAAGTAACTTTTAACTTTTTTTAGCATTACTCACAACAAGCCATGACAACAGGGGGGAAAACAGTTACCACATTTCCCAGATTGGCAAATTCGTGGAAGTTTACAGCCATTAAACACCTATAGTTGAAAAAGTCAAACCAATAATAAAAAGAGATTTTAGAATTGCCAAAACTTGTCTCAGATCAACAAATGGGGGCCAAAATCACAGTGAGAGCCTTGCTTTAAACTCTTGAAAAGTTGTTATTTGATTATAAGTAAAAATAAGCTGGATAAACTTATATAATGATATTGAACTACATAAATATACAATATAGAGACATCATAATATTAAACATCCACACTACTGTCACTAAGTATGACATTTATTTTGATATGTTAATATGTGGTATGCTTTTTTCTCTTGATAACAAAATAAAATAGCTAAAAACAGCAGTTACAAAAGCATCTGGTCATATAGACATGCTCAAGCACAAGCTCAGAAATTCACTGGCATCATGACAACAGGTAAAGTCATTAAAACTACACTTAGGAAAGTTTCATTTGGAAAAAAAAAAAAAACATTTTTGAGAGAATTTAAGAGTATACAGTATATATTTGGCTATGTGAGACTACAGTTTGAGTGAATCCCTTATCTTTGCATTGCACATTGATAACAGCTGTTTCTGCATTATTCTGAACATTATAAGCACTCATTTCATGCTTCACAGAGGAGAGGCTCTCTGGAGTGTGAGTGTAAATGTCACATCTTTTTGATTTTCCTAGCAAATACATTGCAAATTCTTCCCATTAAAAATGCTTCCATAGATAACAGAACATCTGTTGCTCAGACTTTGGCAATAAAAAGTAATACAAAAATTGTCCCTTTAAAGTCTTAAACAAGTAGTAATCCATCAGAGTTTACTCACCCTTTGTCAGTGTCATGTATGTTTAATGTTTCTGTTTGTGGTGCTTGTTCATAGCTTTCTCTTTGTTAATGTTGTGCATGTGCTCCACTTGTCTTGCCCCCTTGTTTAGTCCTTATCTAGTTCTCGCTTGCTTGATTGTGTTCACCTGATCTCTGTGTCTGCTGTCTTTCTATTGTGCTCCTTTTCCCCTTTGTTTATTGTGTGTGCTTGTGCCTATGATTTGTATTAGGGTTTGCAACAACTTGTTCTATTACTTCTGATTGCATTTGTGTCTGGAAACATATTCTACTTTTCTTTGTTCATGCATTTAGCTTCAGGTGAAGGTTCAGTCTTTGTTTTATATGTCTTAATGTTACTTATTATTTTGTATTTGTTTTGTCTTTTTTTCCCGTTTGAATGTTACTGTTAAATTTCTTATTTGTTTACTCTCTATTTAACGTTAAATTATTTTGCTTAATCTTGAATTAGAATTCCCTTTGCTTTCCTATGTGATCTACAATTTCTTTTTTACTTTAAGCTCCAGGTACATAAGTAGTTTCTCCATTGTGAGTTCTTTCAGCCATAGTTTTGACTGGTTTCTATTTTTGCCAGCGTTTGTCTTACAGTACCTGTTATCCTGTCTTAGGTTTTATCTTGTGTGTCTCTTGTTAGAGAAGTTCAGCAGTCTTGCTTCAGCAGTTACACCTCCCAATGCCAAGCGTCTGGTTCCTTGAGTCTCTCCCTATAGTCTCCATTGTTGCCACAGCATTTGAGTTTTCATTTCCAGAACCCTGATGCCATTTTTTTACCTTCATACTTTGAAGAATTGTGGTCGCTAAAACTTTGAAAAGTTCCAATAGCGTGGAACAAATTTTGTACAAAATGATGCTTAATTTGTATATTAACAAAGACTGAAGTATACACAAGACATGTCACTCGTACAGTTTTGAATGGGGAAAATATGGCGAATGAAGCCCTGCCTTCTAGTACAGGACCAATCAAAGAACACTATAGACTGATTGAAGGAGGGGTTTGGATCAAACGTGAGGCTCTATTTTAACGATCTAGGCGCAAAGTCTTAAAGGCATGTCCGAATCCACTTTTGCTATTTTAAGGACGGAAAAATAAGGTTTGTGCTGCACCGCATGGTATAACAGGGTTGTGCTTATTCTCTTATTGAGTTATGGGTGGTGTTTTGAGAATAACGTGCATTAAACCAATCAGAGACTCATCTCACATTCACTTTAAGAGTCAGCTGCGTCGCTCCATGGCACATTTGCTATTTACATGACGGACTTTGTAAGTGGAAAAGCTGTGAGAAAACTGTTAAACAGACCATCTGCATGAGGATAAAGAATGAGTCTCCATTTGGCATCTTTGCTTTCTCTTTACTTTACTTTTACTCTTTACTTTACTATTTTACTTTCATAGAGTAAAAAACAGTGTTAAACACAATCCACTGAAGACATCCATTAGTCCATAAACTATTTCTAAATTCCGTTCTAATTTCCAGCAAATTAATAAATGAACAATAATAAAAAAGTGTGGTCAAAAAGTTATATCCAAACACTCGTCCTATAGCCCATATGGTCCAAAACCCGACAGGTGGACAAATCTAAGCTTGTTTATATTAAAACAAATATAAATATGCATATAAAAAATTAATACTAATAATAATAACATTATACAAAAGCAAATTGTCATGAATAAACAGGAAAAAAGCCTCTCCGACTCGAAGAAGGCATGGAGGCAGTGGTTTTTATATTTATGTATAAAATAATAATTTTTGTAACATTTTAATCCTTTAATACTTTTTCATTTGTAAAGATATTTGCGTATTGCTGTACATCCTATGTGTATTAAGCAATGTGTATGCGTTTAAGGCACACAACTGACGCGCTCTGTGCTGGACTTTAGACCGGCTTTCAGTTGGTCAAGTGTGCAGTCTATTTTAGTTCCACAAAATAGCAACACGTCAACAATGCGCCTTAACACACCTCCATTCTAGACCGGCACACCCATGAGTCCACAAAGTGGCACAAATGGATTTGCTATTTATACAACGTGGCGCAAAACGGGAAAATTAGGGTTGTACTGCTCTCAGACTAGCAACACATTGAGCCTAATTGCGCCAGCTGTATGATAGGGTCCTCTGTGTGATTAGAACGTTTAGAAATGAAACTAAAGACACAGTATTTGTGTAATTATATTGATGTTTCCTAATATGAAATTTAATCATAAGCTTGGCAAGCAATTTTAAAGAATTTGATGTTTCCCCATTCAAACAGACTGCCCAAAAAGCGTTTCAAAGATGGCCGCCAAGTGAAATGACTTGCCATAAAGGGACTTTGGTATTAACTTGTATGATAAAATACTGTTTCAATTTACCTGATCTAAACTAAAATTTTAACTAAAAAAGGAACAAAAAATAGGTATGAAATAAGTTGTAAAACATTCTATTTCTAAATTGTCCTTGGAGGAGTGTTTGTGCATGTGTGACATACTGTATGGGAGTTTTTGCTAAATCAACGCGTCTCTATTAGATATTTGAAGGTTAACAGACACAGATCCCATATGGTCCACAAAAAAACTAAACAGAACAGACATCTTGTAAAATATCTGCTATATTGCACAAAAAAAAAAACTAGAAAACTAAATTATAGATTTTTTTTGTCTTTGGGTGAACTATTGCTTCAACACCATTCTTTCACTCCTTGCAAACCCTGATACTTCCTTCAGGAAATGCAAATGTAGATGAATTCATTGCTGCTTGTCTCCACAGAAATTGCCTTTGGCCAGCCGCTCACATTCTTCACATCCCTTGAAACCACTGCGGGAGACTGACGCAATTGTCATTCTCAACATGCTACATTTCAGTGGTAAAACAAAAAAAGAGAGAAAGTCAGAGTATAAAGTAAAGCACAGCACCTTCCATTTTTGGGATCTTTTCTTCCTGAGTGCTAATGCTAGCATTAAGAGACATTCTTACTGATGATGCAAACTTACTGCTCTTCAAACCATAAAAGAAAGATGTCTTATACTGGTGCTACAGATACACACACAAAGACAATCTCTATGTCAGCCAGTCTGTGGGTGTGAGACTCTTTTCTGTCTCTTGTTTGGATGTGTCATTCTGTCATCAGCAGAAATCTGTTTGCTTTTAGCAGCACATTTCTAAAGCTCCTCACTGACTTCACATTGACAGGAGGAGGATCAATCCACTGCGCTGCGACAAACCCACCGATGCTTTGACAAAGACAAACTATCACCACCAAACTTCAGCTGCGTCTGTGCAAAGTCACAAAAAAAACAATTATCTGCCTCAAGTGTCTACATTTAAACACTAAAAGAGAGCATTCCCTCTTTTTTTGAGCATATTGACGAGTTCAAACTAGTCAACAACAAAAAAAGACTGATGCCATCTGACTAAAGGATTGAAAAAGTATTCATAAAGCAAGAAGATGATGGATAGATGGATGGATGGCTACATCGCAGAGCACCTGTGCTCCCATCATGCTTGAGCACTTTCAGGCCGTGAGGGATTGTGGGTCCAGAAGGCTGCTAGCAAACCGAGAAACAAGTGTGAAATGGAGCAAGAAAGTATGAAAGAAGGAAGCAAAGAAAACACAAAGGACAAAAAGCCAGTGGGTTCAATGTAAGTCAAGCTGGTGAAATTCAGGCTCTTTGTTAAATATGTATGAGAGTTTTGAGGGAAAGAAGCTGTTTTAGCTGTTTGACTTCTAGAGTGACTTCAATGTCACGGATCTCTCTGAATGACTTTGACATCGACCTGCTGTTTTGTCTAAAACACTGGGAAAAAAATCAATTTGCTAGTGCACCTTTATATAAGTGCATGATGCTCTGTTTTGTGTTCTTACTGTATGTGTGTTTGTGTGTGATGAATTGAGCTTAGAAACTGAGTTGACAGGCTTTAAACTACTCACGAGTTCAGCTACAGTCATGCTGGAGTTTATTGCAGCTCAGTTACCAAAATAAAAACAAACTATTTGTGAAAATCAATAAAATCTAAACAAATTTGTCATGTATACAATTTACTGGCAATTAAATCTCGTAGTTTATTTTCCTTAAACAAAATAATAAGCAAATATCTACTGAACTGTAGAGGAAACCTACAAGAACACACAGAAAGGCCTGTGACTGTGCTAACCACTATGCTGCTCCACTCACTTCAACTGTGTGAAATAACTGATGACATCATTTAATTTTTGAGTATGGCCATTTTAATATCTGGCTCACTGGGAGCATTTATTTCCTAATCTGGTGCACTCTCTTCTAGAAATCAGTTTGTTTAGGTATATGAACATGGCAACTGTGCTCGAAAACGTTCCAGATTGTCTCAATAAGTTGATTGCAGCCCACTTTAAATACTTAAATAATTTGGAGTGGCTTGCTATCACACTCTAAAAAACTCTTTTAAAGGGGTAGTTCACACCAAGAAGAAGAATTTTCTTAATTTAGCCAGACTCAAGTGATACTAAACATGAATCTTTTTAATTTCTTCTTCCTATACTATGGAAAACAATGGCTGACAATTGTATTCATCAAACTATATTCCTTTGTGTATAACACAAGAAAGAAATTCAAACATGTTTGGAAAAAGTGGATGATGTGTCCATGATCTACACATTGAAGGATTTCTGCAAGCATTGTTGAGTAATGCTTCAGCTGAACTGGTAGATCTTTATTCTGACATAGTTTGAACTGAATAAAACCGATCCCCTTAAAATGTAAAAAAAAAAAAATATCCAAGATATTTCCAAATATCCAAGATATCCTGGCTGTCATCTACCAGCTTGCAGCTCTATCCAATTTTAGAAGATGCTAAGTAATCAAACAAACTAACCATCTAAATCATTCTGGATCACCTAAAGTGGAAATGGAAATTTATATTTAAAGCCATTTACCATCATAAGCTGATTTAAACTAAAAAAACAAAAACAAGAAATAGTACCATCAGGTCAGGTTGTAAATGTCTTATTACTTCAGCTATTGCTTGCAGCAACATAAACTCAAGCACCTTTTCTCTATCATGACATACCACTAATAACTAAAACATGACATGCTGTATGTATACACTTACACATATGGCCTTTAGAAAGGTGCGTCTCAGGGAACAGAATGCCATGACTAACCGCGGTTAGCCGTGGCACTTGAAAAATTCTCTGACTCAGGAAATACATTACAAGTAGGGGGCAGCCGAGCTTTATTCTCAGTAGTGGCCAGTTCTGAAGCAAAGGACTCGACGCCTGCAGACGGCTGTTTCTCTGTGGAAGGTGGAGTTTTTTCCCCATGTTTTGTTCATATTTGCTAAAATTTAATACAATGCTGCGCCTGGGTTAATTGTGTTTATTGTTTTCTGATAAGAGAAATAGTTTCATTTTAGACACAGTATTGCCAACTCACCACAGCCATGGCTCTAATAATTCAATTTTGACTGTAGGCCTACATACAAAACTTTCACAGAGATGAATGAATAGTTAAATAAATAATGGATTAGTTATCAATAAACTGTTAAAGCCAAAACAAAAGATTTTCTGAAAAATGGCCATGTCCATGTTTATCCCATCGAATTAAACACATATAAGAGAAATAAGTATATTCTGTGTATTTCGAAGAAGCAGTCAATCATGCACTGAAAAAAATAGGCCATAGCCTACCTTAAAACTTATATAGGCTATTAATAATGGATATAAATAAAAGACCAATTACTTTTATGTGTATAGCTTGACATAACAGTTGCTGCAGAGATTATGTCTTGGTAATTTAAAGATGACCGAAAATCTTGAATGCGTCAATGTGAACTCACAAAAACAGAAACGAAACCTTCTCATCCTTCTGGTTTGATAGTAAATATTTACAGAAACACTTGAAACAGAGACACAGAGATGAGAGTCATGGCAAGGCTAAGACAGAAGCCTGTTTTCAGCACACGTATTCGACAGTCCCCTGAGTGAAGAGCGCTTTGGAGAGGTCTATTATTGTTGAAGAGGAGCGGAAAACATGAACAACACTTCAGCCATGAAAAAAGTCACATGACACACACAAATATACAAGAACGAGAATTTCAACTGAATCAGTAGCCATGTTTCCATCCACCTACATGTGTGCACATTTTGAAGTATAGCATAAAAACGTTGGATTAAAATGCTAAAATGCACATGAATTTTGAAAATGTACATGAAAAACTGAAAGATATTGTCTGATTAGAAATAAAATGTGTAAAATCTGGAAACATATTAACTTAAAAATTCCAGCATGCTCATCAAAAATGTAATGTGATTTTGCATTTGGGCTACACTGTCGAATGGTTTTTACTACTGGCCTATAACTATGTGTGCCTGGGCTACCCTGTTGAATGATCTAATACTAGCAGCCTATGACTATGTGTGCCTGGGCTACCCTGTTGAATGGTCTAATACTAGCAGCCTATGACTGTATGTGTGCCTGGGCTACCCTGTTGAATGGTCTAATACTAGCAGCCTATGACTACGTATGTGTGCCTGGGCTACCCTGTTGAATGGTTTATTACTAGTAGCCTATGACCAAGTGTGCCTGGGCTACACTGTGGAATGTTTTAACATTGACAGCCTATGATCATGTGTGCCTGGGCTACCATGCCAAATGGTTTAAATGTGATTTTGACTATGTGATTGGATAGCTAGTCTAACTAGTAAACTGATCTCATTTCAGGCTAAAATGTTTTCCAAAGACCTGACTGAAAGTCTATCCTCAAATATATGAGAGGGTCTTGATGAATTAGGGAATGATACGCCATAGTCCAGAGGATCCATCAGAAAGTGATGGTAAACAAAATAATATAAATTACACCCGAGGCACAACTTATACTTTGGAGAGCTAAAATTAGCTAAAGTGGTTTATTGGCTTGCAGGAAGTGTCATTTTTAATATTCAAATATGATACTAGATTCTCATGATGTTACTATTTGTATTCTCCTGGATACATGGGGTGGAAACTTTTGCAAAAAAAGTAAATTTGCAACTTTGGATGGAAAATAGCTAGTGTCTTTGTCTTTAAATAAGGACAAGGGACAAGTCTAAACATGCTGAACCAGAGTGTTTATGTGCATAAACCACAGTGGGGCTCCCAAAAGCCACAGGAGCGAGACAGAGATATGACCCCTGAAGACCCCTGGAGACCCTCAGCAGCCCAGAGCCTGAAAGCTGACAAACTTCAGCAAACTTGTGTGCTGTGTAGCTCAACAGCCGCTGTCCTCTGAGAACACAGGGCAGGTCACATCACTCGCGAGCACAAGAGGACTTCACTTGAAGATGAAAACAGAAAAAAAACGATTCACACTAAGAGAAGAGAGAAGAGGAACACTTGCAAAAGAAAGGACAAGAGTGCTTGAGAGAAACATGCAAATAAAGAGACAAGGACATGGAGAAAGAAGTGAGACGGAAACATATGGACAAGAGTCTTCCAGATGGTGAAAACATGCAGTGATGAAGAAAGAAGTTAGTTTGACCTGCTCACGATCAAGCTCTTGGGAGAAGTGAAATGCACCGTTTGATAAAACACTAATGTAGTACTAATGAATCACTTCTTATACAGTATATGGATAATGGGTGCTACTTCAGTTTCTAGCATATTTGTTGTTTTTTACTTTTAGTTTATTTAGTTATTATTATAATTAATCTGTTGGATTATAATGTGTTGTAATCCTTTTTATCTTCATTTGTTTTTCAAATAAAATGTATTTATAGATTAAATTTTTTTACTGTTGTCCTACTATCATGTGTTAAACTACAAAATATCATTATAAAAAAGATATATTATAGCAGAAGATCGTGAAGAAATACATTTATTAATTTATTGTGTGTCATTGAAGAACTTGGGATGAAATATGAAATGTGATTTTTTTTAAGGAAACATACAAAAATCAAGGTAAATATCATTTGTGAGAAGAACATATTTTCATATTTTGTAATCAAATGTGCAGTTGTTTTGAGTGTTACATAAAATGTTAGCTCTAAAATTAGCTCTAGCTTTAGCAAGACAAGGAAATTTCATATCAAGTATGTAATGTCACATGTTAGAGGACTACTAAATTGCCATATTACATTTCATACTACAATGAGGAAATTACATTTTCAAACAGCTTTAAGAAAAGTTTAATACGCAAAAAATGATGTTTAGTGTGAAAAGAAAACCACAACCTCAAGAAAAAGTTGTGCTTTCAAACAAAAACACATTCAAGATATATAAAATGAAAATTATCTAAATCCTCTCAATCTTTTGCTACAGTATATAAAAAGTAATTCTACTATAAAAAAAATCTGACTAGTTTGAAAAGAGATTATATTAAAGCCTTCCTGCCAAAATGAGTGTTTGCCTGTTTATTACGTATTAGTGT
Organism: Danio kyathit; assembly: GCA_903798195.1. Lineage (NCBI taxonomy): Eukaryota > Metazoa > Chordata > Actinopteri > Cypriniformes > Danionidae > Danio > Danio kyathit. Next base: position 28,072,079 of record LR812522.1, on the reverse strand, counting down.
GACTAAACTCCACCCATTGATTTACAGTAAAGTATGACAAATGCAGCTCTACAAAGAAACCAAACACTAAACACAGCATAGAGGATACTGTTAAGTGCCAAGTTGTGAAAAATGTTTTACTGTGAAAAACTCTTTGCATCTAATTTATCCCAACATTAGGAAAGTGTTGATACACTTTCCCCCGGTTTAACAAACAAGGTTTAAGGCTAGTCAAGATTAAATTGCATGTTTGAGTTGTCTCAAATAACTTGCAGTGAGATGTCTTAAAATACACCAGTGTCAGTTTTTTCTCCAGTAGCACACCAGTAATATATTTTTCTAAGGCCATTTTTATAAATTTGGCTTAAATAGCCTAATTTAACTAAGGCTTAGTCCTGGCTTAATCTAAGCCCTGTTTGTGAAACTGGGCCTTTATGTTTAAGTACCAGGGTGTGTCATTCTACCAAATGAGTGTGTCATTTGTATTAATTTACAAACAAAACACAATTTGAGTATATATTTTCAGAAAGACAGAAACTAATAGACAATGCTGTGCTGACTAGATCTGATGGTAATGTGTGAATAACGTTTTTATTATATACACTACTGCCAAACATTTTCACTGCTGCTTTGCCTGTTATTGCAAATCTTTTGACGTTTTTTTGTCTAATCTGTTAGCCAATCACACCAGCATTTACTTATGATATATAATGATATAAGTATGATATATTAAAAAAGGGGCGACGTGGTGGCGCAGTAGGTAGTGCTGTCGCCTCACAGCAAGAAGGTCGCTGGTTCGAACCTTGGCTGGGTCAGTTGGCATTTCTGTGTAGAGTTTGAATGTTCCCCCCGCGTTCGCTTGGGTTTCCTCCGGGTGCTCCGGTTTCCCCCACAAGTCCAAAGACATGCGGTATTGGTGAATTGGGTAAGCTAAAATTGTCCATAGTGTACGTGTGTGAATGAGAGTGTATAGGTGTTTCCCAGCGATGGGTTGCAGCTGGAAGGGCATCCACTGCGTAAAATAAAACATATGCTGGATAAGTTGGCAGTTCATTCCCCTGTGGCAACCCCAGATTAATAAAGGGACTAAGCTGAAAAGAAAATGAATGAATGAATATTAAAAAAGTAAAAAATCTCAGAGTTTAGTACAAAATAAAATGTTTTTGACCTCTTTAAACCTTTAAGATAGTCGCCACAATAACTCTACTTTTTAATGCTGTTGTACTGTTAATAACACATCGTATTTGTACAATTTAAATACTTTCTATTGCTTAAATATTGCTGCTAATTGACATGTCCAGATTGAATTTTCAGGAAAAAGGTCAGTGAGGACACAGACAGAGAAACTGAGACAGTAGAATTACCATAAAACTAGCAACTAACTCCACGAATAATGACGCACTGAGTCTGTCTCATAAATTGACACTGGACAATGTCAGATAAAAAGAGAGATGAGACCGATATAAAGCCCTGTTAGAAAGAATTATAAAGCTCTGCACTTAATATGATCTCGGAGCGGACGATAACAGGGATATTTGTAGCCCAAGGCAACAGTCAAGCTAAGCAAGTATGAAATGGTTAATTACAGCTCAACTAAAGAGCCTGAAGGAGAACGGGCCCCACAACAACAAACTGCAGAGGTCAAGTGTTATTTGGGTTAATCTAAGAGAAGACAATCTCTATTCATCTTTTAATGATGATCTTCATAGGAAATGAAGCACTTTATGAGTGTTTAGTACTGGAGCCGCTTTTACATCTGAGATTTAATCTCAACCGGCAATGATGAAACAATATTAAAGATGATTATTTAGTCAAAAACTATTTGAGAAACCATTTTCACAGTCAATTATTATTCCTTTCAGACACTTTCTGTTTGTGTGTTTGTGTATTCATAGAATTGAAGCAAATTATAAGATTCAAACTCGATTTTTGCTTCATTAGACTGAATAATTGTTGTCTTACAATGGCAGATTTAGAAGAAAAAGAGAAAGAATCACAAGTAAAGAGACTAATATTACTCTATTTGAAAGCATGTTGAGCTTCTCAAACCCCTTCAGTATGTTATTTTCCACCCGCACACACTCGTAACTGAATTGTCAGTTTAGTTTGTGCTTTGAACTGCAGAAATGTTCAATTACGTCTATATTTATTACAGTTTCTGAGGTATTTTTGAGCTGTTATAAAATCACAACTCTTCATGAACTCAGTTCATACAGCAGCACACCAGTTTATTTTCACTCCCAGCAGTGCAGTTACTTTACTAACACACGACACGTGAAATTATTAATGCAATTAGTCTCAAATATAACCAGCCTCATTATTTGCTTCAACTTACTGAGCGATTCAATTACTTGCTGCAGTGCTTTCAACAAATAAGTGTTGACGCTTCTGTCCTTAAGTGTAAAAACATCAGCAGAACAATTTGAGCTCGGTGGGTTTCAGACGCTTGCAGATCATCCTGCGGTGTCAATACAGTTATGTGAAGACCATCATATAATAATTGACTTCTGGCTTAAGATTCTGTCCATTATTAAGCTCAGATTCCTAATTTTACGCTCAGATTGGTTTGATTGTTTCTTGATGAGTGAAATTAATGAGCTGTTTGGTGTATAAATTGCAAAACACAAGCTAAAGAGCATATTAATTATAGGCTGTTATAAGTTTAATGTATCACCATGACAGATTTTCATCTCTGGATTTTCATACTTCTATTTGGGGAAGAAAAAAAAAAACTTTTCAAGGAACTTTTTAATGTCAAAGATTCTCAAATCTCAAGCTCCTCATTAAAGCTAAATTTATTTGACAGAAAGATAGAAATAAAGGTACAGTTATTAGGCTGTCTTCTATATAACATCTGTGTATTTTGTTATTATTTTAGCAGCCAGTACTCACTGATGTGATGGAAGTGTTTTTTGGAACCTGTGAATAAACTTAAGAAGCTATTTTGGAGGCTTGTATTATACAATACTTTATTGGCAACAACAAGATGTTATTATATGAACATTGTTGCATATAGCCTTTTAAGAAGTATTCATTTCATTAGAAGTATTCAAAACAATCCTTTGAACAGTAAGAACTGGCATTCTTTCAATCCAAATTTCCTTCCAAGTTTGAAACAACCCAGCATTTACTGAGCGTGCTGTAATAAAGACATATCATTTCCTAAATAATTTTACTTTAATAGTTAGTTAGTTTAAAAGTAACTACAAATATTTATTAATCAGAGTGAAATCTTCACTTTATTTTTCATTTTTCTACTTCTACCCTTTATTGATACATTTTCATAATAATTATAAGTCAGGGGTGTCCAAACTCGGTCCTGGAGGGCCGGTGTCCTGCTGAGTTTAGCTCCATCTTGCTATAACACACCTGCTAGGAAGTGTCTAGTATACAGTGGCTGTTTCTCAATTCCAAGAATGCAGAGAACGGACTTGCGTTCTTGTGGAGACCGGTCTTGCCAGGTGTCCTCGGAAGAACGAACTCGGCAGACCACGAGAACAGAGAAGGCGTCCTCTGAGAAATGAGATGCTGCGTTCTTCCTGATGGTCATGTGACCTTCATGTGTTAATTATTTAAACATTACAGCATTTATACCACGATTTATTGTTTTCCCCTTTTCAAAATATATACTAGGCATAAAAACATTATAAATATACGTTGCACAATGTAAATAAACATATTTTAATACGAATTTCAGCAAACAAACACCCTTAATATGTTTATTCCTTTATTATGATGTCCATGGTGATGTTTATATTCACCGTCTAATTTAGGGAAACTCCTGAGGTAAATAAGTTATATCCCTGAACTTTAATACTAAATCTAAATAAAATGCTGCGCTTCCCACCTCCAGTCGCAATGACTTCTGGGACTTCTAGAGCGAGATCGGTGCTCAAGTCTGCATCGGTCCGTCCTCGATATCAAGATCACATCCGGGAAGTTTCACGCGTCCTCTGTTCTTGCGGTCTTGAGTTTTGGAACTGAACTTTGGCAGCTGATGATGACGTTACATGAGAACACGAGGACGCCAGACCGCTAAAGAATGCGTATTGAGAAACAGCCAGAATGTATTTAGAGCTTGATTAGCTGGATTAGGTGTGTTTAATTTGGGTTGGAGCTAAACTCTCCAGGATACCGGCCCTCCAGGACCAAGTTTAGACACCCCTGATTTAAGTAATAAATGCCAAAAACATTAAGTGTTGTAGTTTATTAGGATAATATTATGTAAATTGTGAGATTACACCGAAAATGGCTGAAATATCATTTTACGCATTTAAAATAAACACACTGCTTGCTGATTGGCCAGTTCAGTCCAACAAAACAGCCAATCAGACACATGAATTCCCCTTTAAATCCTTCTCTCAGGTGCTTGTTAACACGTCAAAGCATTTCACTCAATCAAACTTTAATCTGAGAGGACACAGTTTTATATTTCAGCAGTTGAGTTTGCTGAAGCTCGTCTCATCACTCCTGTTCTCTTTACAGGATGAGGAGTGTGTGTGTGTGTTTGCTCTCTCGTGTTTCGTCAGGGTTCAGTGTGTGTGATGTGCTTTTTATAGCAGAGTGTTATAGATTTGGCTGCTGTAGCCGCAGGCCGACAGATCTGCGCTGTGATTGGTCAAGTTCTTTGGTCGGCCGGCCATTTGCCCTCTCGGGGTCGAGACAATTAAAAGCATAAAGACAATGTTCCTCGCTCACTGGAGCAGAGCTCTTTCACCTCGTCCACTCGTTGCTCCACACACTCCTGCTCTTTCCCCTCTGTCATTCATCATCTGCACTGCTCACTCTCTGTGTGTATGTGTGTGTCTCCTCAACTCTGTTACATCATCACCATTACCATCATCATCATCATCATCGTCATCATCATCATCATCATCATCACAGCAGCAGATGTGGTCAAACTGACTGACTGACTGATGCTGATGAGAGAATAAAGCTCATCGATTCTGATCCTATGAACACACATACAAACAAGACACAACACACAAAAATGTCCACACTCACGCAATACACGAGTGCACGCACACACATGCACACACTTACGATCACGACACTCAAACACACACACTGCTGACTCATGCATAATCATGTACAAACATGCAAACACACACACATTGCTTATGTATACACACTGAATAAACTTTCTTGATTACATATGAACACAGCCTTTTTTTACCTGCAAAACACACACACACAAACACACACACACACACACACAAACATTTGTACATCTTTATAAGGATTTCACATAGATGTAATGGTGTTTATACTGTACATACTGTATATTCTATCCTCCTACCTATAAAAAAACAAACCCATACAGGAAACTTTCTGCTTTTTTAACATTTTCAGAATACTCCTTTTTATAAGTAGGCCCACACGGAATCTGCGCGCACAGAATTCCCCAAATTTTCCGCAGAATTCCACAGATTTTTAGCCCATTATTAATTCTGTTTATTTACTTGAGTAAATGTGTGTAAATCTGAATTTATTCAGATTTTAAATTACACATATTTCACATATTAAGGTTTTAGTTATGAGACTCCCAAAATAATTCCGCAGAAATCCGCAGATTTTTACCAAAATTCCCCGCAGAAATTGCAAAAAACGTCCACAGAATCTGTCTGGCCCTACTTATAAGCCATTTTCCTCATGGTGACCAAATAAAAAGACATCACAAGGTCCCTATTCACTTACTCGTATTGCTATACATGTGGGGACACACTTGTGGTACACACACACACACACACACACACACACACACACACACACACACACACACACACACACACACACACACACACACAGTCATGCTCAAGGCTGATGGAAAGAACACAACTTCAGGCCAGCTCTATTTTTATGTTCTTATTTATGTGTCTTTCTTTAAAAGTAGCCACATTGCTGACAGTAAGCCAAAGCAACAGCAGCTCTCTGGATGAATTTGTGTCACATTTAGGGTACACACACCTCAGTAAATATTTCATAGTCAAAAAAAAATATTTGAAGTTTTATGAATGTAAAAACAAATATATGATTGTTTTTTTTTTTTTGTTTGTTTTTTAATGCGGATGAATATTAGCTTTTGAATAGTAGCTTCATTTCCTCTTTTACAACAGGTCTGTTCAACAACAGAAATGAAAGCAGGCTGAAGGCTATGCTGTTTCATAAAGTTCAGTAGTTAGCCAACAATTATAATAATACAAAATAATACAATTATGATTCAATTCAAAAGCATTAATCAAACAGCAAGTCATCATTTGAAGTGGATTTTAAAAAGTTAATGAAATTGTCTTAAACTACTGAACAACACGCATTATTTTCTTAAGTGGATTTTAAAAAGTTGATGAAATTGTCTAAAACTACTGAACAACATGAATTCTCTTCTTAAGTGGATTTTAAAAAGTTGATGAAATTGTCTAAAACTACTGAACAACACGCATTATTTTCTTAAGTGAATTTTAAAAAGTTGATGAAATTGTCTAAAACTACCAAACAACACGCATTATTTTCTTAAGACAATTTTGAAAATCCACTTCAAATGTTGTCTAAAAAAATAAATAAATAAATAAATAATTTTAGTTATTTAACCACATTTAATTTACCAACATTACTAAAGCAAATAGTTTTAATAGTCAAAAACAAAAATATTTAAACAAAATAGCTGATCTCTTTATAATAAAATAAACCTAAGTGTTAAAGAGACTCTTAAACTTGATAAATAAAATGTTAGAAAGCGTGTGCAATGGTAAAGTATAAATACTGAACAATTAAAGCAAACTTAAGGTGTGATTAATAATGATACAGTAAACCTTAAACTCTGTCAACAACACAAATTATGTAAAGGAACTAACCATCATTATTCAGATACATACTGCAACATTACAAATTGTGAAGTTAAATGGCTATATTACCTGCTATGCTAAAAACTCTTTCAGAAGGGGTGCTAGTGGCTGGGATGCACAAGAAAAGAAAACAAAAAGCCACTTTGGCGACATCCTTTTTTATTTACAATCCTTGGCCATTTAAAATGGACTCTGAGCTCGCGCTCCCCTGCTGTCTCTCATAAATAGGCGACCATCAATCCTTTTCTCAGAGGATGACTACTGACTAGTGGACAAATCATTGCTGCAGTTCCAATGCAAGTTTATGGAGTGTTACGACCCTGGTCTAGGGACAAGGCCGCAACATAAAAGACTACTTGACAAATAAAAAAATCACTTTAATAACCCTTTGGTATCGGGTCTCTTTATTCGTCTTTTTTTTCTTTTTCTTTTTTTATATCACCCAAAAACGTGAAGCCTATTACCTCGGAGTGGAACCACAGGAAAATAATAAACAAAAAGATACACTCTAACTAAACACCCAAATGCAACTAACTAACCTCAACAAACAATAACAGAAATAAAAATACAAAAACTACTCCTACCTCCCTAACTAGACAAAAAAACAGGAGAAAATATTTACAGAAAATAAAAGGTGGTGTCCAACCCCTACTGCTTCCTACCGTGTACAATACAATATTTACAGTGTTAACAAACAAACCAAACAAAAATAATAGGAAGGGGAAACACGGATGAATAACCCACAAAGGAGTTACACAAAACGAAAACACAATCAACAATACAAGCAACAAGCAACAAGAATGAAATACAACAGCTTTAAACAAAAATTCCAACCAACAATCGCTCTCTCGCGCACGCCCGTTCTTTCCTTTTTAAAAGACGCCCTGGGTCACACCAGCCAATCCCAGGGCACGTCGTCTGCGTGACTGGGCGGGGCCTGCAGGGGTAAGAGACGGAGAGAGAGAGAGAGAGAGAGAGAGAGAGAGAGAGAGAGAGAGAGAGAGAGAGAGAGACACACACACACAGACACACCTGCCATCGCAACACCCCCACACATTAAAGTCAAAAAAACATTTTTTTTTTTGACAATTATCTTTAGAAAAACTAACAAAAATCAGACTCTAGAAAGAGCATCGGCAATAACGTTTTCTGAACCCTTCTTGTGGCGGATGTCAATGTTAAAACCTTGCACTATTAACGACCACCTCATTAGCCTCTGATTGGAGTTGGCCATGCGCTGGAGAAAAACCAAAGGATTGTGGTCAGTGTAAATCACGACAGGTAAGTTGCTACCACCCACATATATTTCAAAGTGCTGGAGGGCAAGAAGTAACGCTAGGGCCTCTTTCTCGATCGTGCTGTAATTCTGTTGTGCTTTTGCAAATTTTTTGAAAAATAACACACAGGGTGATCAACTCCATTTTCACCCTCTTGGAGCAGCACTGCCCCAGCACCCAACGCGCTGGCATCAACCTCTATTTTAAAGGGGTGAGTAAAGTCAGGGGCAGAGAGAACTGGGGCACTGCACAAAAGATCTTTAGCTGCTCTTAAAGCAGAATCACACTTTTGATCCCACACAAAATCTTTGGACCCACTTAACAGGTCAGTGAGAGGGGAAACTACGGAGGAAAAGTTTTTACAAAAACTCCTGTAATAACCCACCATACCCAGGAACCGACGTAATTCTCGTTTGGTGGTGGGGGCGGGAAAATGAACAATAGCCTCGACTTTGGCTTCGATTGGACGCACCTGTCCTTGTCCGACCTGCTTACCCAAGTAAGTGACCACAGCTTTAGCGAATTCGCATTTTTTTAAATTCACAGTCAATGAGGCTTCACTTAAGCGGGTGAACACTAAACGCAGGGTCTTCATGTGATCGTTCCAAGATTTGGAATAAATCACGACATCATCAAGATATGCCTCGCAGTTTGCAACACCGGACAATACTCTCTGCATCAACCTTTGAAAGGTTGCTGGAGCGTTTCGCATCCCGAAGGCCATAACGGTGTATTGCAGAAAGTTATCCGGTGTTACAAACCCGGAAATATCTGAAGCGCGCTGCGTCAGTGGTACCTGCCAGAAGCCTTTTAATAAATCAAGCTTTGTCACAAACAAAGCAGCACCTACGCGGTCTATACAGTCCTCCATTCTGGGCAACGGAAAGGAGTCTGGTCTGGTCACACTGTTCACTTTTCTGTAATCCGTACAGAATCTATACGAGCCGTCCGGCTTGGAGACCAGCAAACACGGCGAGCTCCACGGGCTGCAGCTGGGAATCGCCAGACCATTTGCAACCAGGTAATCTACCTCCTTCCTCATCTCTTCTCTCTTTACAGGGTTCACTCTGTACGGGTGTTGTTTTAAAGGTGGAGAATTAATAATTTCAATATCGTGAAATAAAACATGAGTCTGACTAGGCACATCTGAAAAGAGAGAAGAGAATTCACGGATCAGGGAAACAATATCCCTGCGCTGTGAATAAGGGAGGTCTGTCAATTGGATTTCAATGTTATCTAAAAACTCCGAATTGCACAATTTTGGTGGCGTGGTCAACATTTCTGAAACCCTCAACCCGTCCTCCTCAGAATCCCCAACCGGAGACGGAGGAGCGCACGTCAACACTGGCGCCGTTTCATAAACAGGCTCATCGATGGCGCTTCTATCCACGTAAGCCTTCAACATATTTATATGACACACGCGGGATTTTTTTCTACGTTCGGGGGTGCGAATTAGGTAATTTGATTCACTCAGTTTCTGTTCCACTACGTAGGGCCCTGAGAAGCGAGCATGAAGCGCAGAGCCAGGCAGCGGAAGAAAAACCAGCACCAAATCTCCTGGCTGAAAGCTTCGTGCAACAGCCTTTCTGTCAAATAATTTTTTCATGTGAGCCTGTTTGGATGACAAATTTGATTTTGCCATCTCCCACACGCAATTTAAACGTTTACGCATTTGAGTCACGTACTCGCAAACATTTACGGGAGATTTCTTCTCCGATAACAGTTGCTCTCTCAACAGCTTTAGGGGTCCCCGGACGGAGTATCCGAAGACAAGCTCAGCCGGGCTGTATCCTACAGATTCCTGTACTGTCTCGCGAATAGCAAACATCAGCATCGGCAACCCCTCATCCCAGTCCTTCCCCGTTTCCACACAGAACGCGCGCAGCATGGACTTAAGGGTCTGGTGGAAACGTTCCAGCGCTCCCTGCGACTCAGGATGATAAGCGCTCGATAGCTGATGCTTGATGGCAAGCTCACTGACAACCTGAGTGAACAGTGCTGAGGTAAAATTTGAACCCTGATCAGTCTGTATTGTTTTTGGTAACCCGAATATGGAACAAAACTTAATGATTTCCTTAACAACAGCCTTAGCTTTGATGCTGCGCATTGGGACAGCTTCCGGGAAGCGCGTCGCAGCGCACATCAAAGTGAGTATATATTGATATCCGGATTTAGATTTTGGCAGCGGTCCTACACAGTCAATAATAATTCTTTCGAACGGTTCACCCATCACCGGTATTGGACAAAGGGGAGCAGGAGGAATAATTTGATTTGGTTTGCCAGCTACTTGACAAACGTGACATGAGCGGCAGTAATTTACTACATCCGATTTTAGACCAGGCCAGAAAAAATAGCGCAAAACGCGATCGTACGTTTTCCGAATGCCCAGATGCCCAGAAAGTATATGGTCATGCGCTAATTCTAATATTTGTGAGCGGTAACCGGTGGGCACGACCACCTGACGAACACTATTGCCGTCTTCCCATTTTCGCATCAAAATGTCATCTTCAATAAAATATGTTACCTTTTTATTCGGTGCTTTTGCTTTGTCTGTTACAGCCGAAAAGCAGGTCGCTAACGAAGGGTCAGCCTTTTGTACAGCAGCTAATTGTGAACGGCCTGTTTGTAAAGCCGTGTCCATAGGAGACACAGGTCTTACAAACAGCTTCCCAGTCATTGCTGAAAAAAAAGAATCAGACACATCAACCACGTCCTCGAATTTGCGTGCTTGCGCACGAGTCACGACACACGAGGGAAATGCGGCTGGAAACCTTGTTAACAAATCGTCAGATTCATCTGTTAATGGTCTATTAACCACAATTGGGGGTGGGAAAACTATGCCACCAGCTAAGTCATTTCCCAATATAAAATCTACTCCTTCCACTGGAAGTTCAGAGCATACCCCAACACACACCTGTCCAATAACCACTTCTGTTTTAAGGAATAGGCTGTGTAAAGGAACCTTTACACAGCCTTTTCCTATACCACGCAGAATTACGTCAGCACCTGTGTAGGTTTCCGGAGTCAGAGGGATAGTGCCAGCCAGCAGAAGACTTTGGGCTGCACCAGTGTCTCTCAACACAGACACTGATTTGGGTACGTCACTGGCGCTGCAAGCCACCCATCCCTGTAACATGAATGGCTCATAACCTGATGTAACTGACAAAGATGTTTTACTAGTATTTACAAACCCAACCCCTTTAGGTTTAACTGAGGTATTTTTTTTCTTCCAGGCCTCACAATCAGCGATAAGATGACTGGCATCAAGGCAATAAAAACACACTCTGCCTTCGCCCACCCGCGGTTGCGCACCTCTGCGCACCCCAAAAGCTCCTCCTCTGCCTGGTTTCGCATCACCCATCCAGCCCTTTACCTGCCCTTCAGCACCCTGAACAGCAACCCTGTCATATTTCACTGGTGAAAAGACTGTACGGTGTGTTAAAATGAATTCGTCCGCCAGCACGGCGGCTGCAGAGAGAGACTTAACCTTCTGCTCGTTTAGGTGCACAACTAAACTTTCAGAAACACTGCTTTTAAAGTCTTCCAATAAAACTAGTTCTTTTAAAGCTTCAAAAGTAGTAGTTTTACTGGCAGCGCACCACTTTTCAAAAAGGTTCTGTTTCTCTCTAGCAAATTCCACGAAAGTTTGTTTGTCTGCTTTCTTATGGGCTCTAAATTTTTGTCTATATGCCTCCGGTACTAACTCATAAGCACGAAGAACAGATTGCTTCACCACATCGTAATTTAGACTCTGTTCAATCGGTAGCGCAGAACAAACCTCTTGTGCCTTTCCCATAAGCTTACACTGCAGTAGCAGAGCCCACATTTCCTTCGGCCACTTCAGTGTAGCGGCAACCCGCTCAAACGCGGTAAAATAGCTGTCCACTTCAGCTTCACGAAAAGGAGGCACTAAATTAATGTGTCGGCTTACATCAAAAATTGGAGCGTTAGCCACATCGGGAGATGAAACTGGAGTGGAAGAGGCTGGCAAAGGGGCGGCGGGTAACCGAGCGAATGAAGGAAAAGCAGAACTCTCCAGCGGATCCACAGCCGGGGGAGACCGGCCGCGATCCACGCGAAGCCGCTCCCTCTCTAACTCCAGCTCCAGCTCCAGCTCTCTTAACCTCAGCCTCTTTGCCACGCTCTCTTCTTGTTTAATTCGTAAATCCAGTTCTTTTGATTTTAACATTAATAACGGGTCCGAATCGGGTAAACTACCCGGTGGTGCAAATATTGGTGACCTGAAAGGCGGAGACAAAGGTGGCGGAGTCGAGGGCTTCTCGTCAGCCTTCGACGGCGTAGAAGCTCCCATCTCTACGCCATCCGCCTCCGACGGATCAGGCAGTATTCCCAGCAAAATCAATTCTTTATAAAGCACATATTTTAATTCTTTTTTTGAAGCCTTATGCGGCACCACAATTTTAAAGAATTCTGCAATTTTAAATAAGTCATCCTTACGGCAGCGATCAAACTGTTCCGTGCTCGGAGAAAGTGCGAAGGCAGTCAAATCAAAATCCATATTAACACTATTCGCTACTCCTTCCCACACCAAAAAGAAAGCAGCCAAACAAAGAATAAATTGAAATGACTTACCCACTGCGCATCCACAAGAAGGATTCAAGATATGCGTTTTTGATAAACAAAAACAAATGACGAGCCCCCACTTTATGTTACGACCCTGGTCTAGGGACAAGGCCGCAACATAAAAGACTACTTGACAAATAAAAAAATCACTTTAATAACCCTTTGGTATCGGGTCTCTTTATTCGTCTTTTTTTTCTTTTTCTTTTTTTATATCACCCAAAAACGTGAAGCCTATTACCTCGGAGTGGAACCACAGGAAAATAATAAACAAAAAGATACACTCTAACTAAACACCCAAATGCAACTAACTAACCTCAACAAACAATAACAGAAATAAAAATACAAAAACTACTCCTACCTCCCTAACTAGACAAAAAAACAGGAGAAAATATTTACAGAAAATAAAAGGTGGTGTCCAACCCTACTGCTTCCTACCGTGTACAATACAATATTTACAGTGTTAACAAACAAACCAAACAAAAATAATAGGAAGGGGAAACACGGATGAATAACCCACAAAGGAGTTACACAAAATGAAAACACAATCAACAATACAAGCAACAAGCAACAAGAATGAAATACAACAGCTTTAAACAAAAATTCCAACCAACAATCGCTCTCTCGCGCACGCCCGTTCTTTCCTTTTTAAAAGACGCCCTGGGTCACACCAGCCAATCCCAGGGCACGTCGTCTGCGTGACTGGGCGGGGCCTGCAGGGGTAAGAGACGGAGAGAGAGAGAGAGAGAGAGAGAGAGAGAGAGAGAGAGAGAGAGAGAGAGAGAGAGAGAGAGAGAGAGAGAGAGAGAGACACACACACACAGACACACCTGCCATCGCAACAGGAGTAAAGTAAAAAGCATTGCAGTGTTTGGATGTGCTGTGTTTGTCTGAGGTAACTGTCTGCCATTATTACTGAAATGTGTATATTCCATACAAATTGTGAAGCAGATTGGTTAGTTCTACTTACATGAATTAGGGTGTGCTCGCAGCATTTGGAAAAGTTTAAATGTTTTCAACTAGGTGCAGCTGTAAATGCATGTGGTTCCCATGTGCACCGCTTGCACAACATGTGCGCGTCGCTCCCACATGCATGTCTTGCAGGGGCGGACTGGCCATAGGGAGCACCGGGACAATATTATTGCACAGACCACACTAATTTTCAAACCCTACTGTGTATAAATAAGCACAAAAGCATCAACTAATTTGCCCTTTATAAAATAAATTAAAATCAGCATGTTCAAGTGATCAGTCATCACACTAAAGCACCATTTAGCTAAGAGTCTACAAATACTGTCTCTTTAACTAATATCCATAAATACACTTATAAACCCTAAAAAGCAGAAATTGATCAATAAAAGTGGACGTGACTTTCAGAAACACTAAGACACTGTATTAAGAGAACCTGTAAAGCTAAACTGCAGAATTGTAGTCATTTATTAACAGAATTGAGCAGCACACCCTGAGGAAAAAAAGCCCAAGGAACAAACTCTGCGGGGAAGAGGCTTGCTTAAACACAGAAAGTGCTTTGCACAGAAGAAACCCCTCACTAAACGCTTTCCCAGCTGAAAATGTCCACCTTGTTTGAAGAATGTGAGCTTTCATGAAGTTTTAATCAGTAGGCAAATACACACAGGCCAGACGAGACAGAAGAGCTGATTATGTTTTTGCTCTGACTCTCATTTCATGGTGGATTTGCAGTGAAACAGGTGTGATTGAGATCAGAAACTTCACTACAAATCCAAAGAGCCTCCAATCCTCCTCAGACGTGAAGGAAACACTTTAGACAATGAACAGAGATTGAGAAGAGGGTGATAATTACTCTCAAATCCACTCTAATGAAAGCAGCTGCTGATCTACTTTATTTATAAAGCAGCACACATAAAAGCCACATCAAACTTACATCGACAAGTGTGGAAATCTGAAGCTCAGAGGCGGATCATGTGAGATTCAACACATATTCAGTCTGTCACGTCAGTTTCAGCTGATGCCAAGCTGAATGAAAAGATGACTTATGTTGAGAAAAATCGTACAAAACGGACTTTATTCATTATTGCTAAACGGCATTGCTAAAAATGGTGGACACCTTTAGGCAAACATTTTATTATGCTATGCTTATAAAATGTTTCTGGGTCAATTTATACAGTGCAGAAAACACATCAAAAAACAAAATAACAACAACAATAAAATCATATTTTGTAACCAACCAACCAAAAAAGGTTCAAAAAGGATTAAAAAATGTAAGCTTAAAAGGGGATGAGGATCATATTCAATATTTCTTCAAAACTTATATGTACTTTTTTTCTTAAACTATTTGCTTTGTTTTGGTTGATTTATTTACATTTTATGTTTATCAAACTTAAATATTGTGTAATCGTTATCTATTGTTATCTATTGTAAAATATAAAGACATTGACATGTTATTTACTTTGTAGCAAATCATGGTAATATTAGGGTATTTTTCATTGCTTTTTACTTACTGTATGTCCCTGCATACTTTTTGTAGTGGTGAGTGGCTGCCAGGACTGAAGGATACAAAAAAACGTCAACAGATTCTGAGCATTGCTCCACATTTATTCATGTTATTCATGTTTCTTCTAGAAAGAGCCGATTCAATCCAATCGCCACATATTAATATAAATGAGATATAATTACATTAATATGCATGAGATTGTTACCACATATCACTAAAACATATACCCCCGGTTTCACAAACAAGGTTTAAGGCTAGTCAAGATTAAATAGCATGTTTGAGCTGTCTCAACTCAAAATAACTTGCAGTGAGATGTCTTAAAATACATCAGTGTCATTTTGTTTCTCCAGGTGCACACCAGTAATATATTTTTCTAAGGCCATATTTATGAATTTGGCTTAAATAGCCTAATTTAACTAAGGCCTAGTCCTGGCTTAATCTAAGCCCTTTTTGTGAAACTGGGCCATAGTCTTTTATTACTTCTGACTCTCAGCCTTTGTTGTGAACATTGAGACACATTGATTAAATGAATCTGCTGAAATGTTATTTTTTTGTATTTCTAGATCAGTGAAATGTTTCTGTCAATTCATTTTTATTTAGTTATAGTTGTAGTTTAGTTATGTTTTATTAGTTATAGTTAGGCTAACAATAACAGCATATAGGCTACACTGTAAACTCACCTCAGAACGTACTTTAAATGATGCTTTCGCTTTTGAATCCGCAATCTCTTTTACCTGTTGCTGCATTCATCTGTTTCAGATAAACACCTAGTTAAAGTTACTTGCGATTAGTTTGATGAACAGGCTAAATGTCACAGGCTGCAAAGATACATTGTGTCCTAACTGCACATGCCATAAAATGTGATGCAATAAAAGGTATCTTTTCCATGTTAAAAGGAGTTTGTCGTCACCATCTGTGACATACAAAAGGTATATTTTAGAAAGGTTTCTGTTTTTGCTATATCTGTCGGGGCTGAACAACAGCATAAACTATTATGAAAATGATCATCTCAGATGCTGACTATGTGCTTCATTCAGTGTTAAATGCTATTAATGTCAGTTTGAATACAATTTTATGTATTTATTGCAATCCTGAAAGTGGAAGCATAGCTTACATCAAATGTTGAAAATAAAATAACTAGCAAACATTTAGTTTGAAAATTAACTTTAGAACTGTGACTCAGTTCAAGCCAACACACATCAGCCACTGAGTATCTACTTTTAATAATGTTGAAGATTTTTAATATGTATAAATTAGATTATAAACCTGTATCTACAATTTGGTATTTACAATTTTTCATCATGTTGCATTTGGTGCAGACAAATTGCTTGTTGTTGAAATCATGTAGTGTTGTACGTTGTTAGGACACAGTGTTTGCCACTTTATACTGTGTGAAGCTTCAGCATGACTGCAGAATTTTCTGTAAACAACTTAAAATACTGCATTATTTTTGGTTTTTCAAAAAGGAATAAGACATCATTCTAAACTGTAAATGGTTTACTTTTGTTTATTGGCAAGAGGACATCTAGGATGCACAATCCTGCATTCTGTTGTACTAAAAAAAATGTGTTTGCTTTTTGTTCAAACTACTTATTTAAAATGAGCTGAATCAACAAAATTTTTGAGGTCTTAGAGTGGGGGTTGTTCTATGTTCAATACACTTAAATTTGTAAACACTAATAACTCAATTTCTTTATGTTGTTCCTACACAAATTAATATAAAACCAGCATTTTGTTTACAATGTGTCTTGGATTGAACTTGATTGAACTGGGCATGTCACAAGAACGAGCATGTGTACTACTTGTTGATGCAGTTGTTTGGTGGTCTTTATCATTTACGGTAGCGGACCTGAATCTGTATGACCACTATGGGTTTCTGGGGATTTTGATGTGGAAAACTCCTCTCTAAAATGCTGTATCTGCTGCTATTGACATAGCTCTCCATCTCACCGTGTGAGCGCTGCCAGTGTACAAATTAGCTGTTTTTAAGTGAGCAATGAAACTCCCCTTTTTATGCAATCCCTTCCCTCTTTCTACATTTGACACTCCCACTGGAAACACATGAACACAACTGGAAACACCCCTTTCCTAGCCTTGTTCAAATAAGAGGTGTAAAAAGCACTGCTGAAACAGGAGTGCTTCAGGACACTAAAATGCTTGTTACAATCAGAAAAAATAAGAGTCAATTCCTGATGTTGCAGTGCTAATTTTAACAGGCAAAATCTAGATTTTTCAATAATAATAATCCACGAAATCTCTACTGATTAATTTGCAAGAAGATTTCCCATGATTTTGCATGGAGTTCAGGTTCTGTTAACTTAAACCTCTAAAACATGCACATGGTGTATGCTAGTATAATTAAAACAACTACATTTTCAAAAGGTTTAATTTTTTTATAATAGATACTCTTATTTGTGCAATCCTTAGGCAATCAACATAAATTCACATTTGATATTTTATATTAAAGTAAGCTCAAAAGGAATGCTGATCGACTTATGGGATAATGGGAAAACAGACATATTTAAATCTTTCTTTTTAATATTTGCGTGCTCCTACAGTGCGCTGATGTCCAGCGTGCCATTGGGCCTGATGCTCTTTTCTCTTCTCTCCTCTCTGTCATAATCAATCCAATTATAGGCTTACATCACACTTTATTGAACAGTCCTCTAGAGGCATTTTGTCCAGATCTAATCCGCATTATAAAATCAGCCTCTTCTGCTATTTGTGAGAGGGCAAATTCTTGACTTTTTCACTTTGCTCTGCTCGCTGAAGCTCCTCAAATCTCTCTTCAGCAGCATCTGAGGGACTTTATCCTTAAAGCCATTTAAAAAGAGCATAAATACTTAAATACCATCATCCTCCATCATTTCCACTGAGATTCATAAATCAGCATAAACAGACAGACGGCAGCTTCTCTCTATGAACCTGACGGATATGTCAAGGCTTTATAAAGGACACATATTTTACTTTTCTCTTCACTGTTGATCCTAAATGTCCAATCAGAGTCTGACAGGAGATAAATGAGGTTTCAGCTCTTAATAAACCAATGTCAAATGACTCTGATCTACAGCACAAACTGAGATCCTGCATTCAAACTCAAGTGTGAGTGAATCTGAACTGTGAACTCATTGACCAGCACACAAACACAACATAAAACTGCTTCCATTGGCAGAAATCTGGAGAGACGACTGAAGCACGAGTCCTGACAGCATGAGACTCCAATGAGGTCAATATCATTAACACACACTCAGTAGGGTGCTTGCTCTTTAGAGTGCGCTCAATACATCTCTTTATTTTTACTTCTTTTCTTAAAAAGTGCTGCAGTCATACCATGTACAAGACCAGAAATCATGTAATTCTCTAGTAACTCAATGAAAAAAATTATCAAAAATCAGTGTTACACATTTAGCTGAACAATATGAACAGCATCAGACCAAAACGAACAGAGAAAAATTGTGAACACTAGCATGAAATCCCCTCTTCTTCATGCGGTTCAGAACTTGATCTTGATTTGAGCTTAAAAACGTGACTCTACATTTGAGTCGGACACAAACTGACCAGCAGCTCCTGCTCACCTGCTGAA
This sequence comes from Danio kyathit, assembly GCA_903798195.1. NCBI lineage: Eukaryota > Metazoa > Chordata > Actinopteri > Cypriniformes > Danionidae > Danio > Danio kyathit. The sequence goes on along the minus strand of LR812522.1, from coordinate 28,053,344 downwards.
TATATCAGCTCTAGTCAAAGCTAAGGATTATGGGAACCACACACAGCAGGGAAAAGATTACACAGGACAGTGAAGTGAACTGGCAGAAACATCAGAGCTGTGTTTCCTGCTGTATTTCAGTGTAATCTGATGTCTGGATCCCTCAACCTTCAGCAAAGCTGCTTTTAATCTGTGTAAAGGAAACAGCAGCAGGAGATTCTGCTTCAGCTTCAGGTTTGAGTCTCAGCAGGAGGAGGACAGAAATGATGGACACAATCGATAGAGAGCAGAGACTGGAGAGTTCAGAAGCAGATGATGGATGAAGAGACACGAGGGCCACGACTTCGCCTTCAGCAAGACCTGAACTCAGCAGAAAAAAAACAATGCTTCCAGCTTTCATCATGCTTCACCTCCACCCAAAATACACACACACAAACAAAAAAACACACACACAGAGAGAGAGCTGTGATTAAACACACTAAAGGTCAATGTGTTTCCTGGAATAAAGCCGCACTGCTGGTGCCAGAGCTCTGAGAGCTGAAAATGAAGACTGAAGAACCACAAAAAATGACAAGTGAGAGGAACGTGAGCTTATTGCAGATTTCTGGAGATGCTGGATCACTTTTCATACTGTGCTGCATTCACCAGAACCACAAATCAGTTTGTTACAGCAGGGTTTGCCAAGAGAATGACTGAGTAAATACAGAATTGTTGCCCAAACATTGTCGATTTTATTATGTTAGTAAATAAATTAAGTAAATAATATAGCGGGAATCACAAACCAGATTTATTATACTTTTTAAACAGCAAAAAAGCTTTTTAAAAATTATTTTAAATGGTTAGTTCATCCAAAAAAAAAAAAAAGTCATTAATTTCCTTCATTTTCCTTCAGCTGAGTCTCTGATTTATTAGAGGTCACCACAGGGAACGAACCGCCAACTATTGCAGCATATGTTTTAAGCAGTGGCTGCCCTTCCAGCCGCAACCCACTGGGAAACATCCATACACTCTCGCATTCACACACACACACACACACACAGACACAGACACAGACACACACACACACACACACACACACACACACACACACACACACACACACACACACACACACACACACACACACACACACACACACTCATACACTAAGGTCAATTAAGTTCCTCCAATTCACCTGTAGCACATGTCTTTGGAATGTGGGGAAACTGGAGCACCTGGAGGAAACCCACACCAACATGGGTAGAAAATGCAAAACGCCACACAGAAACGCCAACTGGTCCAGCCGGGACTTAAACCAGCAACCTTCTTGCTGTGCAGCGACAGTGCTAAACACTGAGGCACATGCCACCACAAATTGAAATTTTGTTATTAATTATTTACCTTCATGTTGTTTCAATCTTTGTAATGTAATGTAATGTGTATTTCTATAGCGCATTTATTATGTATGGCCATACACCCAAAGCGCTTCACAATCATGAGGGGAGTCTCTCCACACCACCACCAGTGTGTAGCATCCACTTGGATGATGCGACGGCAGCCACAGGACAATGGCGCCAGTGCGCTCACCACACACCAGCTATAGGTGGAGTGAAGAGACAGTGATAGAGCCAATTCGGTGGATGGGGATGATTAGGAGGCCATGCTGGGTAAGTGCCGATTGAGGGACTTTGGCCAGGACACCGGGGTTACACCCCTACTCTTTTACGAGACGTGTCATGGTTTAATGACCAAAGAGAGTCAGGACCTCGGTTTAACGTCTCATCCGAAAGACGGCGCCCACTGACAGTGTAGTGTCCCCTTCACTTTTACTGGGGCATTAGGACTCACATAGACCACAGGTTGAGCGCCCCCTGCTGGCCTCTCTAACACCACTTCCAACAGCAACCTAGTTTTCCCATGTGGTCTCCCATCCAGGTACTGACCAGGCTCAGCCCTGCTTAGCTTCAATGAGTAACCGGTCTTGGGCTGCAGGGTGATGTGGCTGTGGCCAACACAAATACGTAAAGATATTTAGCTCTCTGACACTCCATAGACAGAAACAATCCAAAAACTTTCAAAGTCAAGAAAACTAAATGATTAATGATTAAACTAAAAACATTGTCAAAACATTTCAACTGACTTTAGTGGTTTAAATGTAATCATATCAAGATCCAAGACATTTCTGTGTGGCAAAAAAAAACTGTACAATTGTTCACCTATGTCTTCTGCCTAAGGGTGAGCATTTACTACAGGCAATACAGCATATTGGAAACAATTTAGCATCAGAACAACATACCAGCGTTGCAGTAAATGACGACCTTGACTTGAGGGGGAAGAAATTGGCAAACAGTTTTTATAGTTTTTTTGGCACACAAAATTGTTCTTGGAGATTCGTATGATTACAGTTTAACAACTAAAATTACATAGAATGTTTTGACAATGTTTTTAGTTACTTTTCTGATCTCTGAACATTTTATAACCCTCTCTTGCTGTCTAGATGATCAGAGAGCACTTAAATTGTATCTAAAATATCTTAATTTGTGTTCTATAGATTTTAAACCCTTTAACTGCCTGCTCTACCAAATGGTTGACCACATTTTTTTAAATAATGACTGTTAAAGTCATTTAAAGAATGACTGTTTTAAATAATGGTTTACACTACAGCATTGTTGGTTTAAAAACATGCTTAGAAAACATGTTAAATAAGAATCTGAAATATTTTATGGCATACTTCAAACAATAAAGATGATTTAGCATTCAAATTGTTTTTATTTTGAATATTTTTTAAATAAATACATACACTTACTTTTTATATATTCAGATTTTTAATAGTATATGTATTAATTTCGGTACTTTTACCATAAACCGACATATCAACCATTTGGGAGAGAGTGATATTTTAGAAATTATAGAATGTGTTAAAAAAATAACGAATTGAGTGTGTTAACTAGCGACATTAGGAGTTAAGAAATGCAATTTTTATCTTGGACTGTAACAATATGACGCTGAATAATTAATGACAAAATAATAATTCTGGGGTAAACTAACACTTTTTAAAATAAGCAGTCAAATATGCAAAAAAATCTTTGTTAAAAAAAATATATTTTGAAAATTACCTCCATGGTAGAAAAAATATGTAAGTTAGTACAGTTGGTACAGTCAACTATTTAATTACCAACATTCTTCAAAATATCCAAATATATACATATAAAGAAACAAATAAACATATACAGTTGAAGTCAGAATTATTAGGCCCCCTGTTTATTTTTTCCCCAATTTCTGTTTAATGGAGAGAAGATTTCTTCAACATATTTCTAAACATAATAGTTTTAATAACTCATCTATAATAACTGATTTATTTTATCTTTGCCATGATGACAGTAAATAATATTTTACTAGATATTTTTCAAGACACTTCTATACAGCTTAAAGTGACATTTAAAGGCTTAACTAGGTTAATTAGGTTAACTAGGCAGATTAGGGTAATTAGGCAAGTTATTGTATAACGATGGTTTGTTCTATAGACTATTGAAAAAAAAAAATAGCTTAAAGGGGCTAATAATTTTGACCTTAAAATGGTTTGTAAAAAATTAAAAACTGCTTTTATTCTAGTCGAAAAAAAACAAATAAGACTTTCTCCAGAAGAAAAAAATATTATCAGACATACTGTGAAAATGTCCTTGCTCTGTTATACATAATTTGGAAAATATTTAAAAAAGAAAAAAAAATTAAAAGGGGGGCTAATAATTCTGTGTCACGGTTGCAGTTTTGTGCGTCATCCGGAGTGTTTGTTTTGTCACGTGAGTTTGTTTTGTTTTGGTCGTCCATGTGTATTTGTTATGTCACATGTCATGACGCGACTCAGCTGTTCTGATTACCTGCCAGCTGAGTCTTATTATCTCGTCTATATATGGTCTACGTTTCTATGTTTTCCTTGTCAGTTCGTTGTTCGTTTATGTGTTGCTCACGCATTTCTGTATGTACTCAGGACTGAGAGGAGTGGCTGTTGGACCCCGTTTCGTCCTTCTGTTTCCTGCCTTCCATACCCAGTTTTCCTTGTTTTGTTATAGTTTGATCACCCTGTTTCAGTTTATTTTGACCTTGTCAAATAAACATTGTCACTCGCATCATTGGATTCTTATTGACTACTTGATACCGTAACATTCTGACTTCAACTGTACATCTTCAGAACAAACGAAGAACAATAATTATAATTCAAAATACAATAATAAAATAACAGGAACTAAGCTTGAAATTTGAATTTTTGTTTGTTGTTTGAAGGATTCTGCCTAAAGAATGTATGAGGCATGAGATTGTTAATAGAATTTAAAATAATATAAAGAAACACATGACTAAATAAATGTATTTTTATCATAATAAACGAAATATATTACAGTCAACATTTCTCAGTCTCAGGTCTGTATAGAATGTCTTCAAAGGTAAGCAGCTTCTCTGCAGACTTTGGATCAGATTTAATGACAGACTTTCACACTTGTGTTTGTGGATAACGACTGCTCTCGCTGTTATATCTGGATGTTGAAGGCTTCGAACTTGTTAAGAAATGCAAAGCAAAGCTCATGTAATATTAATAGAGGAGCTGCAGACACCTGTATGTTTGTTAGCACCTTCCGAAAGTGAAAGTGACACTCATGTGATTGAAGATACCTGAAGAGAAGCAGCGACAAGACAAACCAGATCCTTTGATCATGTGACCTCATATTTCTATGATAAAAAGCAGCACACACACACACACACACACTTATAAAATGAAAGAGTTGTTGCTTTGAGAGTCTGATAACGGAAAGCAATATAAACCTCTCAGTCAGTGGTGGGAATATTTCATTAAAATATGAGGGAAAGGATGTAATCTTTTTATATAAATTACTTTTGTTTATTTGTTTGTTTTAAACTGGATGTATAGAAACAATCTGATTCTTGAGATTAGATTTATGTTCTTGTACTCCAATAAAAATTGATTTAAAAAGGAAATGAACTCATCAGTCATTTTTATTGGCACATAATGTGTTAGAAATAATGATTTTGAACATAGCATGCTTTTCTCCTCGTGAATACTACACTACCTATACAGTGTTTGCAGTGTGCAGTAAAAATATAAATGTTTATTTATATCTATGGAATATTCTGAACATTTACAATTAACAAAGGGCACTGATTCAAATAATACATATAATAAATAGTCTATACTTGCAGTATGCAGTAAGCAGTACATACTATAATTCATTGTGTGTGCAAATTAATATTATTATTCAGAGAAAAGAGTCTGAATCTAAACTCTTAGCGGAGCTTGAAGGGTCAAAGGTGTGTTTGAGAAACCCTTTAAGAGTAAAAGAGGAGAGGCGAAGAGCGTCGCTCTGTTAACATTCATCAGACATACAGCGGCTTTGTGATTCTTTGATAATGTGCTCATTTTTCATCTCTAGTGAAACACCCTTCAGTTTTATGACCGTCACTTTCACAGCGATGGTGAGCCGCTTTCAAAACGCCCCTCGCTCGACCTTGATGATTAGTTTTAATGAATTCTGGAAGAGATTACCATTATCCTTGGGATTTTTTTGTATTAAGGGCCCGACCCAGAACATTCACAGAGATAGTGATCGAGACACAAAAATGAGGTATTTAGAAGAGCAGCTTATGCTTCAGTTCTTGAAGACGTGAGGGATTATGGGTATTTTAGTTATTTATTTATTTATTTTCTGATGGGTTCAGGGAGAACAGAGAACAAATAAGCGAATGTGAAAGAAATAAAGAGAAGAAAATGTGATAGTTGTGTTTATAATAAATAATAATGGCATGGAGAGCAGGAACGCTGCACAGAAAGATGACCTTGCAGAGGACATGAACTGCAAAAATGAGCCAATAAGTGAACTCGAAATACAAAACAACCCCATCTTCCTCAAAATCAATCATTCACCTCAGAAAATATTGTATCCGTGACACCTGAGAGCGTCTGCTGTAGGTGAACATCAAATCTCCTCAGCTGTTTAATATCTCATTCTCTCAGATTAATACACACAGTTTGATCTCCAGCTCTGTTTCCCACAAGACTGAAGAAATTACCCAGAATGCCCTCTTCTCACTGTAATCTCATAAAGCTATGGCAGCCAGGAGGTGACTGTGATAAATATCATCATTCCCATCGTGCATCTGGGATCAAATAAATGTGAAGGTCACGTGTGTGTGATTGTGATCGCTGAGAAACCTGAGCTTTAGAGGAAGCCATGAGAAACTTGTTCCTGGATCAATATGTAAAGTAAAGATACTGATTTTCAAGCACAGTGAGACTTCTCAGCTATTTTTTGTTTTTCATTCTATGCATGAAGTGATAAAAAGAGCATCCCAAAACTAAAATCCCAATCCCAAAAATATTTGACTCACATAGGTTAAATAAATAAAACAATTTTTAAACCTGACTTCATCCAGTGTTTAGATAATTATGCCTATATATATATATATATATATATATATATATATATATATATATATATATATATATATATATATATATATATATATATATATATATATATATATGTATGTATGTATGTATGTATGTATGTATGTATATATATATATATATATATATATATATATATATATATATATATATATATATATATATATATATATATATATATATATATATATATATATATATATATATATATATATATCTTTTTTCTGGAAAGGCATTTGCTGTGTACAGCAATTGCTAAAGTTAATTGGAGGTTCATTATACTGTGGTGAGTGAGTGATATAAAACAAATTAAATAATGCCTCATTTGCCTACTGAAAATGACACTTTATAAAGTAAATACAAAAAAAGCATTGCTTTATGCACTCAAAATATGACTTTTGCTGCTCGTTCAAACTACTTATTTAAAACGAGTTGAATCAACACACCTCTTGAGGTTTTTTAGGGCAACTTAATTGTTTTATGTTCAATCCACTTAAATTTGTCAAAATAATTAAGTTAATTTAATCGATTCGTGTTAGGACAACATGAAGGAATTGCATGGGACCCAGCATTTTATACAATGTGCACTGTAACCATTCACAGTGTGGTTAATTTTTTTTGTATTCACACTATTCACCTGCAGTGTCTTACCTAAGCTGGAGCCCACATGAAAAAAAAATATTATAGTAATATAATTATTATAGTGTTTGTCAAATTACTTGAATTTGTTTGCTGTGGCAATTGTATAGGTTAACAAAACAGTGATATAAACAATTTACTCAATATAGCACAAAGTTTTCTATATGAAGTTCCCAACGTAAATTTGGGAGGAGCCTGATCAGTCAGGTGGGTCTGTCAATCTTCACGAGTGTTTATAAGTAGCGGTTGACTTTTGTATACAAGTTTCAGTTGACTTTTGTTCCGGCATCCCTCCACCTTCCCATCTCCTCCTCAGTTTTTTTCAGTTTAAATAGCTTGAGCCACCCGCTTGAGGATAACACCAAAATCGTTTACCACATTGATGCAACTGATTGAGCAGGTGAACTTGTGAAACCCTGCTAGTCAAAAGTTTGGAAACAGTAAGATTTGTTATTGTTTTAAGAGAAGCCACATCTGCTGATGAAGGCTCAATTTATTTGATGAAGAATACAGTTAAAACTTTTAAAATGCCAATATTATGTAATATGAATGTCATAGTTTGGTTTTAGGGGGCTCCAACAACAACTCTGATGAGCCAGACTCTGTTTATTGATGCATGCACCGCTGGTCGAATATATGTGTGTGTCCAATGCATTAATAAAATTATGGCCGGTTAGACCGGCATATTGTTCTGTTCTTAAACATTACTCCAAATAATAACACTGACATACAGTCAGTATTATTTGACACAGCAGCAAAAGTTGAACTATTTTGAACTTTAACTCAGTGGAGGTGTGTTCTAGTCTGCGTCTCAAACCATTGAAATGAAACTAAATGGGTTCATAGACTGAATGACACTGGGATTTGATTTGATTGGTCTGGACTTGACCTTTTTCCACTGTCCAACTCTTCACACCCATCCTTTCTTTTAACAGCAATGGAAGATTAACCCGTCCACATTTGTCACGTATTGGATTTCCTTCTGCATTGCTCTGTATCTGTCAGTCTCATTCTGCTGTCGACTCGGCCTCTTTTTGATAGATCATTGATCTCCGTCTGAGAAGCACTTACAGTAGATCAATATCTAAGAAAGATCACGTCCCACTCAAAGGACGCACTAAATGCTTCTTCAAACGCTCACAATGTCTATTTCTCTTGACAAACAGATGATGTGCTCCATTACAGCCTTCATACAAGCTGATTATATTGACAGAGGACACCAAAAGACCAGCTGTCATGTCAAATTTTAAATATATTTATCAGTAAAGCCTGTTTTTATTAAGTGAAATTGAATTAGGACATGATCGAAAACACATTGATCTTACTGTTTAATAGTACATGTGAACATTTTTTTAGAGCACTAGAGTATTATTCCCTAAAATGTAATAGACATCAACGTACAGTGTTCTTTTTTGTTTTTAAATGAACCAAAATTCTTATTTTATTTTCCTCATATTCTCTCCTTACTGTCTAAATTATTATTATTTGACAAAAATATTACACGTTATTATTACAATATATGACCTTGAACGGAAATCTGACTTTTACAAATGAGTTTACAAAATTGCTTATTTGATTTGTTACTAGTAAATAGTCCATAATCTTATTTCCTTTTTGTGACGCTGGACCACAAAACCAGTATTTACCAGTAATTGTATGAGTAGTAATTTGTAGGAGTAGCCAAAAATATGCAATAGAGTCAAAATGATAATTTTTACTTTTATGCCAAAAATCATAATGAAAAATAGTTTGATTATTATTGTTTTACATTTTGTACCATGAATATATAAAAATTTATAATTAAAAAATAATGACCCCTATAACTGATTTTATGGTCCAGGGTCACATACAGGCATGGGACAATAACCGGTTTTAAGGTTTACCATGGTTTGGAAAGTCACAATTTTAAAAGCGCAAAAAAAAATTATTATACAGTTTCAAGATATATTTAAGTTGTTGACGCTTTGTTGTCAAAGATTATTTTATGTTATTTTTTTATTTTATTTTTATTTTATTTTTTATTTTATATCTCCAGCCACAAAAGGAGCATCCACATTGAGAGCTACTGGTCAGAAAATATCTGAAAAACAAATTCCTTATAAACCAACATCCTATAGACCAACTACAGATCTAAACAGTGCAGTTGTCTAGTTATATCCACAGAAAAGAAAGATAGAACCTTTTCAAGTTGTTGTGTTTTTGTAATTGATGAAGATAGATGATGATGTATTTTAATTATTTAGCCTGACATATTTACTTTTCCAAAATATTATAAATGTATCTTAAAATACAATATAATGTGTTCAATGGAGAAAAAAATTGCTGTTTTTTACTCAAACATAATATATATATAAATATATATATATATATATATATTTATTTATTTTTTTTGCAGTACACAATATCGTGAAACCATAATATTTTTATCCGAGGCTATCATACCATTACAAACTTACAGTATACTGGCCCATGCCTAGTCACATATCATATAAATTATTATTTTCTTGAAAATATGTATATACGCACAGAAACTGCTATAAATATTTATTCATTTATTCATTTTCCTTCGGCTTAGTCTCTATTACAGAGGTTGCCAGAGCTGAATGGACCACCAACTATTCCATAATATGTTTTACACAGCAGATGCCCTTCCAGCCACAAGCCAGTACTGGGAAATACAAATACACACTCATTCACACACGCACTCATACACTACAGCCAATTTATTCATTCATTCATTTTCTATTCAGCTTAGTCCTTTTATTCAACAGGGGTCGCCACAGCGAAATGAACCACCAACTTATCCAGCATATGTTTTACACAGATGATAACCTTCCAGCTGCAACCCAGTACAGGGAAACATCCATACACACTAATTTACGCACATACACTACGGTCAATTTAGTTTTATTCAATTCACCTATACCGCGTGTCTTTGGAATGTGGGGAAAACCGGAGCACCTGGAGGAGAACCACGCCAACACGGGGAGAACATGCAAACTTCACACAGAAATATCAACTGGCCCAGCCGAAACTCAAACCAGCGACCTTCTTGCTGTGAGGCGACAGTGGTAACAAATAAATAAAGTTAGTTTGTTGGTTAGTTATATTTTCACCCAGATCACTTTATCTACATTTAAAGAGTTAATGTTATCTTCTTGCCCTTAGAAGCATCTTATCTGATATACAAGTTGAGCACCAGACAGTGAAAGAACATCTTGTATTTTCTAGAACTCTACAAAGTCTGGAAATTTGTAGGAGTAAAATGTCTAAATGAAAGTGCATACAAATGCTTGCTTTGGACTGATTTATTTATTGCTCTGTTCATTGGGGCTCCTACAAAAGCCCCTAAAAGCATCAGCGGTTGAATTCTAGCAGATTGAGGATGTTTACTGATATAATGAAAGCTAAGTGGCAGAATGGTGTTGTGGATGCTCTGATTCTTCATCTGATCATCATTCTGCATGCGACTCTTCACTGCTGATGAAGCTTCTGGAGGCTTTGGCTCTTAAAGCATGAAACTGATTACTGAGCTATTAAATGCAGCCCGACAACAAAGTACATTTTCCTCTCTGCTTTACATCATTGTTTGAATCTCTTTCCTGCTGATTTCTCCCTCTTTGAGAGAGAGACTGAAAAAGAAAGTGTATGGTGGCTCTTTGTCTCCACTGTCAGTCAAGCTGATCTGGGCTCTGATTAAGTTGCTCTAATTGGACTTTGCTTCAGAATCGATGGGTGAACAATGAGACACTTTAATGAATGGCTCGTGTTGCGGTTTGTGCTGTCGTTTCCCAAACTGAGAGAAATCGCTGTGCCATTAGTAAGAAATCACATGCCAAGAGACGTAGATCCAAAGAACTTTATCCTCTAAGTCAAATAACGAAACTAAATAACTGAAAAATCTCTTAAAACATAAACTAGAGCGCTCAGAAATGCTTTGTAACAAGCTAAAAGACATCATTGAGGTGTTTCAAACACTTGAGATGTGATTTTCTGCTTAACCTGTAAGCTCAGAGTTGATTTCTCTGTGTTTGTGTGCTTTGCATGAGCAAAAAGACAGAATGTCCCTGTTTGGAGGCCTGAGGCTCTGCAACTGCTCCAACACTCCACACACAGATGGTGCCTTTACATAACGGACGCATTCATTACATCCACATCATTTCTCAAATCTCACGCTGAAATCATCTCGTCCTTCAGTTTAGAAATGACATGCAACATGTCAGAAGTGTCTTAAGGTCAGCAAACAAAACAAACTCTTTCTTTGTACAGGCAGCATCTCTGACGTGACATTTTAACAGTCAGACGGGACTGTCTTTCTAGCAGGCGACAAAATAAAGGTCGTGAAAATCTTCAGCCTCATTAAAGGGTTCGGCATGTTTGAAAAGATTCAGTCAAAGGATCCTGCAGGATGTCAATCAATAGAGCAGCAGTAATGAAAAAGGCTCATTAGCGACACGAGGGCATGTTTAGAGCTTTTAAAAGATGCCAATCCTGTTATACTGTAAGTCACATTACTGTCAACAAGCTATTGATCATCTCATGTCCTGTGAAGAACTGAAAGCTTTATGAAGCACTAGGAAAAGATTTTGAGACTGAATGTCATGTGCTAATTCTTGTGAGAAATAAGCCCACTTCAGCATGTCTACCTTAAAAAGAATAGGCTTGTGTATTATTTTCAGGCATACTGTGTAAGCACATGTTGTTTTACATTTAAATTGAAATGTACAGTTTAAAATAGTCATTTTAATTACAGCATACACAAAGCATTACACTTCATTCACAAGGGAAACATATCAGCTAGACTGCTACATTTTCCTCATTACTACTAAACATTTAAAATGCAATTACAGGTAATCGTATAACTATAAAGTCTCTTAAAAACCTGCTAGGTAATCCAGCTTAAGCAGCTATAGTAGCTGTGTTTTTGAAGATGCCAGTTGGCTAATATGCTACAGAGAAGCAGATCAACTGTCATGTTCACAACACAACTGAAGCCGGCTTTTCCAGGAGGCAAAGATGATAAATAAATTCAGAAGGAAAAGCACTAAAATGTTTGTGTGTGTGTGTGAAAATGATGAGGGTCTTAACCTTATTAGCAAACTGAGCAACTGCTTCCCAGAGAGCGTTTACAGAGTAAAGCACATGATTAATATTACATGCCTGCTGAAACACACACACACACACACATTTGGAGATGAGTGAGCAGACGGCAGGAGAGCGACAGACAGAAGCCCAGAGAGATTGATGCCTACATTCAGATGAATACAGAGAGCTGACAGGAACCCAATGGAGCGAAACGAGTCGTCCAGAACAAACACACTCACACTTACAACTACATACAGCACACACACACACAAGTCAATACAGCCACAAACACACACTTTAACAACACACGCAAGGTGCGTGCTCTGATTCCCAAGACCAAACACAAGCGCACGCGGCCTGCAGCACTTTGAGGATCAATAAAAGCAAGAACTGTGTTGATATCGACACTCTTCCCTTCTTCACACCAACTCAAAACATGAAGTCACACAGAACCGGCAGCAGGAACAATGAAAAATCTCATGAGAAGAACATTTATCACCAGTTTCAACAGCGTCACTGAAGCCAGATAAAGATGAAGACATTTCACTGGTCGGCTTACCTAATTTGGGGAGGGAATATTTGACTTTGAAGTAATCCTGGTAAAACTGCAGGAGTCTCTTGGTGATGCGCAGAGCGTAGTCGCCCGATCCACTCTGGATGGCATCAGGTCTGGCGTACAGCCGAATCTACAACAACAACACAACAGAGAACAGTATCTTATTCAACTCCCTTGAGGAGATATGAAGAGTAATCCTTGGCGAATTTATCTGCCAAACACCTTCATCTGGTTGAATATTTCATTCATCTTTCAAGTGCATCCGCCATCTATTATGCAAAACATTTTAAACTAGAGTGCCACAAAATTAAAAATCTGTAACTTTCACTCAAGAACCAATTTTTTTCCCAAGCAGGGCAACCATGATTGCAATGTTATTATTTAATTATGGAGAACTGCTACCCATAATTAAGAAAAGTAAGAAAAGTTGTTTATAGCATTGAAACTCAAGCCTATTTTCTATATTTATTTATTTGCAACTTATCCATGTGATTTTTAGCATCATTACTCCATTCATCTGTGTCTCATGATCCTTCGGAAATCATATAAATACTGTATAATGATTTAATGCATAAAACTGACATGAAGTAGTCATCAAATTCACTGAATGTGTTTTTATGTTATAGATCAGAGATGCCCAAACTAGGGCCCATGGTAACCATGGTAACCTTTGATTTGGCCCGTGAAGAGTGATAAGAATGCATGATTTCGATATTGTCCATTCAAATGCAGTGCAACCTTTTGATTGTTTGTTTGTTTGTTTGTTTTATTGTTAAAAGCTGAAACTAAATGTTTCAATTAAATGGTGTAAATTAATCAGATTTTGTTTAAATGTACATACTGTCACCTGACAATGCAGAGACTTTGGTGAGCAAATCAAGCCAAAGGCAGATTCTGCTTGACTAGTGTATTCAGCATTGAACTCCAATGTGTTACTGTATAAATGTGATTGTTTATGTTTTTATTGTTTATTGTTTATGTTTGTCTCATGATCCTTTGCAAATCATATAAATATACTGATTTAATGCATAAAAGTGACATGTAGTCATTAAATTCACTGAATATGTTTTATGTTAAATATCAGAGATGCCCAAACTAGGGCCCTCGGGCCAAAGTTAGCCCATGGTAACCTTTGATTTGGCCTGCCATCCCATTTGAGAAGAGTGATGAGAATGATGGGCATGATTTTTATACTGTCCATTCAAATTTAATGCAACCACTTGCTTGTTTGTTTGTTTAACTGTTAAAAGCTGAAACTAAATGTTTCAATTAAATGGTGTAAATTAATCAGATTTTGTTCAAATGTACATACTGTCACCTGACAATGCAGAGACTTTGGTGAGCAAATCAAGCCAAAGGCAGATTCTGCTTGACTAGTGTATTCAGCATTGAACTCCAATGTGTTGTAAATGTGATTGTTTATGTTATTATGGCAGTAAGTTAATGTTTAAAAAGTGATCCAGCGTTAGTTAATATGATTCAAAGGAATGTTTTCTATTTATTTTGAAATATTCTGAAAAATTTAGGAAAATAACCATGGCAACTTTAATGTATTATAGTTTGGTATGTTTACCTTCGGCCCATGGCTCTCAATGATATTTGGTTTTTGGCCCTTCAAACGAAAAGGTTTGGGCAAATAACGAATTTCAAATTATCCCCAAAACCATCAAGATACTGTATATGTTATTATTTATCCATATATTCAGATACTGCTTATATATTTTTAGGTTTCTCAATAACCCTTTTTCATATCTTCAAGCTGGTTGGTTTGGTTTCATGGAATACAGTAGCCTATACTAATAACTGCTTTAAAACCTTTGGAATATAAAAATAATGGGAAAATACTGGGGGATAATCTAACTGGGGGGAAATGGATAGTCAGCTCTTGTGCACTTTTATAAAACTCAATGCTATTGAACTTCAGCTGCTGAAAAATGTCATTTACAAATATAATATGTCTTATTTACGCTAATTGTGAACATGCATTTACGGTAACTAAATTAAATAGAAATCTGAAATGTTAGATTAATATTAGAATTACGCAGAGCTCCTTAATTCTGTGTCAGCAGTAAATAATTAAATGTGTGTGAGAGAGGAAGTGAGAAAGGTGACAAAACTAGTGTGAAAGAGGAAGTGTGTGAGGTGTGGCTCACTGGGAAATGTATTCCCACAGTGAAAATGATCTTGGACTCTTTTAGCCGAAGGCTTTCTGAACGGCGCAACTTTCTGACTTTCATTCATCTAGTCTGAATGAATGTCCTCCTACACTAACAGAGTCAGCCTGCAAAAAAAGCAGAAGGAAAGCCTTTGTTTCAGAGCCTGGCAGCAATGCGCATTGAATTATGTGTTGTTTACCGCACATGTTGCTGGCGTATCGATCAGCTCCATGTCTGATGTAAAGATGAATGGCTGGCACTTAGAGCTGAGGAAATGATTGGAAGCTCAATCAAATCAATGTGATTTTAAAACAACCTGTAATTAGACAAAGCGCTCAAGTTGACAATCAAGAGGCGCTTCATTAATCAGCCGTTGTGAAGATTGTTCGCTCTGACTCCAGTGTCGACTGCTTCATCTGTTTGTTTGTTTGCTTTTGTTGATGGCAGCGTGACAGAGACTTAAATGGGGTTAATTGAACTGTAATAGACAGATTCTCCACGAGCCGCTGCTCAACATTGATCCATTAACAAGCTCTTTCTGATGAAAAGATGAAGCTTTAGTCGACATTCAGAAAACGATGAAGAGCTCTTGACCTGAAACAAACAACCTGTTGAGTTATTATACTCATATACATGTCTGTATATGAGAGATACTTCACAGATACTTCACATAATGATTTTTCTAAATGTCAAATGAAAATGATATCTTAAAGTTTGTACAGTATTAGAACTGTATATATGATTTATGATACCCTGTTAGAATGGCTTACTAGTCACCATCTTTATCAGTAAACACTACTGATAATAATAATAATAACAAGAACAGTAATATATTTTACTTTTATACCCCCTAATTTTTTGCGATTTTGCAATTGCTATATCCAACGCAAAATCAACAAAAAGTCTAAAAAAAATTTGCGACCCTGCAAAATTCAAAATTTAAGCGCAAAATAATCATAAAAAATGTACATAAGCTCATAAAACATCCCATTTCAAACCATATACATTCATTCATTTTCTTTTTTTGAGTCAGTCTCTTTATTTATCAGGGGTCACCACAGCGGAATGAACTGCCAACTTATCCAGCATATGTTTTACACAGCGGATTCCCTTCCAGCTGCGGACAATTTAGCTTACCCAATTCACCTATAGAGCAGCACATGTCTTTGTACTGTGGGGAAAACCGGAGCAGCCAGAGGAAACCCACACCAACACGGGGAGAACATGCAAACTCCACACAGAAATGCCAACTGACCCAGCCGAGGCTCAAACCAGTGACCTTCTTGCTGTGAGGCGACAGTGCTACCCACTGCACCACTGTGCAGCCTACTTCAAACCATGTAATCATTCATTCATTCATTTTCTTGTCGGCTTAGTCCCTTTATTAATCTGGGGTCGCCACAGCGGAATGAACCGCCAACTTATCCAGCACATTTTTACGCAGCGGATGCCCTTCCAGCTGCAACCCATCTCTGGGAAACATCCATACACTCATCCACACTCATACACTACGGAAAATTTAGTCTACCCAATTCACCTGTACCGCATGTCTTTGGACTGTGAGGGAAAACGGAGCACCCGGAGAAAACCCACGCGAACACAGGGAGAACATGCAAACTCCACACAGAAACGCCAACTGACCCAGCCGACGTTCGAACCTGCGGCCCAGCGACCTTCTTGCTGTGAGGCAACAGCACTACCTACTGTGCCACTTTGTCGCCTACCATGTAATCAAATTCTGTTTATTTCAGTTTGCAATTAATTGTTTTACATGACTTATAGACGTTGCATACGCAGCGCACGATGTATTTGAGTGTCTTTTGAAAAAAGACGTCTCACCTGCGCCTTCACAATCATTACATTAAATGAGAGTGGGAGAGATTGTTTTGCAGTCTGTGCAGTAAGCAGACACAGATGAAGCGCAAGTGATTTACATGTGAAGTCAATGCAAAGGTGGGTGTTTTGTGCGTTTGACGCACTTAAAACTGCAAAAAAAAGTAGAAGCAAACGTCTAACGAATGGAGCAATGAAACAGACAGAAAAGCAAGCATCAATGATGGAGATTGATTCAAGGATGACGGCCGCTGCACTTGAAGGACGAGAATTGAAGTACATTATTTGTGCTATACATGTATGGCTGGTATTATGTTGTGCGTCAAATCGATAAGTTATTTCGTTTAATTCTTTTCCTGCAAGTAACGAGAGAAAACGATTCCCTGCCATTGATGAGTTTTACGGCAATCCATGTTTTTGGTGTATTACGGTAGGGGAAGCCCTAACCAGTGGTGGAAGGAGTACTGAAAAATCATACTTAAGTAAAAGTATCATTACCTGTATAAAATGCAGTGCGAGTAGTAGAGTAAAAGTATCTGTTTTAAATATTACTCAAAGTATGAGTAAAAAGTAGCCATTTCAAAAGTACTCAAGAGTAGTGAGTAGTGAGTAGTGAGTATTACGTTGTAGAAAGCTGATGCATTGACATTTAATTTGTGGATGTGTGTAAGCGTAACATTCTGTAGTGTATTTAGTTATTGCCAAGCAGGCACACAATGTCATAAGACATTAATATTAGGTTCAATTTAGGTTGTGATGTCAGGTGAACAAAACTCACTGTCTAGCCAGCGTCTAAGGACAATGTTATTTTGACTTCCAATAACAAAATCAAATAATTGGTTGATTTTAGGTTGTGTTAGAAAGTGACTAAAATCCAACATCGAGCCAACATCTTAAACCAACGTCATATTGACGTCAAATACTGACATTAATTCGTCAGGTATGGCAACAAAAATCCAACATCTGATAGGGGTCATAGTGATAACATTCACACAACGTCAAGCTGTAACATCATTAGACATTGATATTTGGTTGATTTTAGGTTGGACGTTGGACATTGATGTTGGCCTGACGTTGGGTTCTGATGTGAACCCGATTTTCATTTCCAAACAAAATGCAACGTCCCCACAACGTTGGGGTACAACGTCAATCTGACGTCATGTTGACGTCTTGTGCCTGCTGGGTGTGTGAGGCCATTCCGGTCATCATACATTAAACATCCGTCATCTTCTCATCAGTGACATGCATCTAAACAGTCTCTGGATTATATTATATGGGTAATTATATGGGTAATATTTTGGACAATATTTTGGACTTCTTGGACAGTTTTAATGCTTCCAAACAGTTTGCTGCATTTATAAAGTGCCCATGTCTTGAGGTAGTTCATTATGATGCGATTTACCATCTATGTACGATTTGATTGGGCAGGAATCACAGGACTGATTTTTCAAATCCCAATAGACAAGAATAAATAAAGTAGTGACTGCAGGTTGAAGGAAAGTAGTGGAGTAAAAGTAACAATACTGCACTAAAAATGTACTCAAGGGAAAGTAAAAGTACACATTTTTAAAACTACTTAGTAAATTACAATTCCTGAGATAAACCACTCAATTACAGTAGTTTGAGTATTTGTAATTTGTTACTTTACACCACTGGCCCTAACGCATGTCATGAGTGAGGTACATTATGTCAGATGCTCCAGGAAGTGAAATCTGAAAGTATATATACATATATATACATATATATATATATATATATATATACACTGGGAAACACCCATACACTCTCATTCACACATATACACTACGGACAATTTAGCTTACCCAATTCACCTATAGAGCAGCACATGTCTTTGTACTGTGGGGAAAACCGGAGCAGCCAGAGGAAACCCACACCAACACGGGGAGAACATGCAAACTCCACACAGAAATGCCAACTGACCCAGCCGAGACTCAAACCAGTGACCTTCTTGCTGTGAGGCGACAGTGCTACCCACTGCACCACTGTGCAGCCTACTTCAAACCATGTAATCATTCATTCATTCATTTTCTTGTCGGCTTAGTCCCTTTATTAATCTGGAGACGCCACAGCGGAATGAACCGCCAACTTATCGAGCATTTTTACATTTTTACGCAGCGGATGCCCTTCCAGCCGCAACCCATCTCTGGGAAACATCCATACACTCATCCACACTCATACACTACGGACAATTTAGTCTACCCAATTCACCTATACCGCATGTCTTTGGACTGTGGGGGAAACCGGAGCACCCGGAGGAAACCCACGCGAACACAGGGAGAACATGCAAACTCCACACAGAAACGCCAACTGACCATACCTGCCAACACTCCCGTTTTTCCCGGGAGTCTCCCGTATTTCAGACCCGTCTCCCGTATTGGTCTGTCTCCCGGTAAACTCCCGGAATTCCCCCGCCCCCCGCTCCTCAGCATTTTGGTACAGTCCGGGCTGAAACTTGGCGCTTGTGCTCTTCCGGTGACGGTCGCTCGCTACAGTTCGCGCGCCCCCATCTCCTTAAACCTCTCACTCCTCCCGCTCCCCGTTCTTCAGTTTGCGCTAGTGTTGTTAACTTAGCGACAAATTTTCAAAAAAGCGACTAGCGAAAAATCTAGCGACTTTTTTGTGTGTTACTGGCGATTTTTATAGACTGTCGGTTGTCCATTACTGTACCGTCCCTACTCTTCTCAACGAGCCTCTCCTGCAGCCTGAGAGCAGAGCACCTCTCAGCGTACCGACGGCAAATGATTTAGAACAGGTGGCAGTTTGAAGGTATTTCCCTTGTACAGTCAACCCGATCTGCTTCTCCTTTATTTTAACAATTTATTTTGACCGTTTATTCTTGTTGCACAATCAGAGATGTTTAAAGTGAGAGTTTCAGAACTTGTCTGAGTATATTACGTCTGAGAGACTGCAAATTCACTACTCATCTATAATGATATACTGTATTCAAACAGCAATACATTTAGTTAAATTGACAAGCTTACATAAAGCATAGTGCGAATATAAAATACCACATTTATTTACCATAGGCTGTTAAACAAACAGAAATGGTAGAACGCGATGACGTCAGTAATATGCAAATTAGCGTATGACGTAATTACCCCTGGTGGGGGTGGGGTGGGGGGGGGGGGTATTTCTCCCGGAATTTACGAACCAAATGTTGGCAGGTATGCAACTGACCCAGCCGAGGTTCGAACCTGCGGCCCAGCGACCTTCTTGCTGTGAGGCGACAGCACTACCTACTGTGCCACTGTGTCGTCTACCATGTAATCAAATTCTGTTTATTTCAGTTTGCAATTAATTGTTTTACATGACTTATAGACGTTGCATACGCAGCGCACGATGTATTTGAGTGTCTTTTGAAAAAAGACGTCTCACCTGCGCCCTCACAATCATTACATTAAATGAGAGTGGGAGAGATTGTTTTGCAGTCTGTGCAGTAAGCAGACACAGATGAAGCGCAAGTGATTTACATGTGAAGTCAATGCAAAGGTGGGTGTTTTGTGCGTTTGACGCACTTAAAACTGCAAAAAAAAAGTAGGAGCAAACGTCTAACGAACGGAGCAATGAAACAGACAGAAAAGCAAGCATCAATGATGGAGATTGATTCAAGGATGACGGCCGCTGCACTTGAAGGACGAGAATTGAAGTACATTATTTGTGCTATACATGTATGGCTGGTATTATGTTGTGCGTCAAATCGATAAGTTATTTTGTTTAATTCTTTTCCTGCAAGTAACGAGAGAAAACTATTCCCTGCCATTGATGAGTTTTACGGCAATCCATGTTTTTGGTGTATTACGGTAGGGGAAGCCCTAACCAGTGGTGGAAAGAGTACTGAAAAATCATACTTAAGTAAAAGTATCATTACCTGTATAAAATGCAGTGCGAGTAGTAGAGTAAAAGTATCTGTTTTAAATATTACTCAAAGTATGAGTAAAAAGTAGCCCTTTCAAAAGTACTCAAGAGTAGTGAGTAGTGAGTAGTGAGTATTACGTTGTAGAAAGCTGATGCATTGACATATAATTTTTATGGATGTGTGTAAGCGTAACATTCTGTAGTGTATTTAGTTATTGCCCAGCAGGCACACAATGTCATAAGACATTAATATTAGGTTCAATTTAGGTTGTGATGTTAGGTGAACAAAACTCACTGTCTAGCCAGCGTCTAAGGACAATGTTATTTTGACTTCGAATAACAAAATCAAATGATGTTGATAATTGGTTGATTTTAGGTTGTGTTAGAAAGTGACCAAAATCCAACGTCGAGCCAACATCTTAAACCAACGTCATATTGACGTCAAATACTGACATTAATTCGTCAGGTATGTCAACAAAAATCCAACATCTGATAGGCGTCACAGTGATAACGTTCACACAACGTCAAGCTGTAACATCATTAGACATTTATATTTGGTTGATTTTAGGTTGGACGTTGGACATTGATGTTGGCCTGACGTTGGGTTCTGATGTGAACCAGATTTTCATTTCCAAACAAAATGCAACGTCCCCACAACGTTGGGGTACAACGTCAATCTGACGTCATGTTGACATCTTGTGCCTGCTGGGTGTGTGAGGCCATTCCGGTCATCATACATTAAACATCCGTCATCTTCTCATCAGTGACATGCATCTAAACAGTCTCTGGGTTAATGTGTGTAAATATTTTGGACATCTTCTTGGACAGTTTTAATGCTTCCAAACAGTTTGCTGCATTTATAAAGTGCCCATGTCTTGAGGTAGTTCATTATGATGTGATTTACCATCTATGTACCATTTGATTGGGCAGGAATCACAGGACTGATTTTTCAAATCCCAATAGACAAGAATAAATAAAGTAGTGACTGCAGGTTGAAGGAAAGTAGTGGAGTAAAAGTAACAATACTGCACTAAAAATGTACTCAAGGGAAAGTAAAAGTACACATTTTTAAAACTACTTAGTAAATTACAATTCCTGAGATAAACCACTCAATTACAGTAGTTTGAGTATTTGTAATTTGTTACTTTACACCACTGGCCCTAACGCATGTCATGAGTGAGGTACATTATGTCAGATGCTCCAGGAAGTGAAATCTGAAAGTATATATATATATACACATACCAGAAAATCAGTCCTTTTCTCGCAAATAATCACAAAAAAACAAAAAAACATGAAAAACTAAAAACTAAAACTAAAACGTCTGATCCTTGCCTTAGACCACAAATAAAACTAGCAATTTTATTTTAAGTATTATTTCATACTGCTATAAAATAAATCTGTCATCTGTAACCCTCTAACATTGCTACTACTAGTATATTATTATTATTATTATTATTATTATTATTAATAGTATTATTTTGTAGTAGAAGTAGTAGAAAAGCAACTATATATTAATTAAATTAAAGTTAAATTAAGTTAAATTTAATTTAATTTAATTAAAAGTGTTTTACAATTTAGAAGTTTTATGCAATTTAATTAATCAGCCATGATCAGTACAGACATCCATGCTGTCATAAGCAGACTTTTTCACTTTAAAATCTACATAGACTTTTCAAACAATTAGTATTCTACTGCTAAAACCATCATTTTGCCCATTAAATGCTGTAAACATGCTTTTTGATCTGGCTGAGTAATTTCATGAATATCTAATGAGCACATGTAGTATAGTGGTGCAGAATGTTGATTAGATATTAGAGGAACATTTGTCATTTTAATGATAAGATAAATAAAAACTGACTGACACTAAACCAGAGGATTTAATATTGGCTGATATTAAACACAGTGTTGTGAATCAAACACGATGCTTTCAGACAATCAGATTACAAGATCCTCTTATTTGAGCAGCTTCAGTAATACAATATCCAACTAAACAGAATGGTTGGTCAGAAAGAGAATTTTTTTTTTTTTGAGTAATAATGTGTTTAAATGGATGATGTGCGAATGAATGGACCGCAAGACAGATGGATGGACAGATGAGCAAATCAGGATGCTTTAAAGGCAATCAAAATACCAATGTCTCTTATTTTAGCAGTAATATAATATGCCTGGTCAGAGGGAGAGGGGCTCTATTGTGTGTTTGTATTTGTTTGCGTGAGAAATCATGAGTCGAATAGCCCTGAGGGTCAAATTATAATATGTGACGCACTAGAGAGAGTCAATACAGGCGAAACAAAGGTCACGTTGACCATAGCCGAGGCATGTGATGTTGAAGACTCAGCATTTTTTCACACAAAGCAGCAGGTTGAATAAACCCTGCAGGCCGATGAGGACAGATAAAACAAATGATCCAAGCTCACACTTCAAATCATTTTGGAGAGTAGGCCACAGAAGGCCCAATCATTCACTGTCTGGTTCGAGCAAACGAATGAATTTTTCTCCAGATATTGTGAGTTGGACATCGCTCCCAGAGGTTGCAGGAATAGCTTGGTCATAACTTAACATAATGTAAAATTAAAGTTGAATTGAATTAATTCACAATTGCAAGTAATACTACTCTTGAGGGAGTCTTAAAATTACAATCTGGTTTTATCGGGGAACAACTGATAAAAATCAACAATTAGCAGTTATGTTCGCTGTTGA
This sequence comes from Danio kyathit, assembly GCA_903798195.1. NCBI lineage: Eukaryota > Metazoa > Chordata > Actinopteri > Cypriniformes > Danionidae > Danio > Danio kyathit. The sequence continues at coordinate 28,030,066 of LR812522.1, read as the reverse complement.
CGGAGTAAATTTTGTGAGGGATTGTTTAAGACTGTAGCCAAATGAAGAACCTTTAAACCAATGAGCTGAAGCAATTAAATTCCCATCAAACTGAATGAGCTGCCTTGCATCCAAACAGAACTAATAAACAAGCAGAACTAATTAGCAAACAGAACCAGTAAACAAACAGACCGATCGCATAAGAGGAGAGGAAAAAAAAAAGTTAAATGAAGAAAGAGCAAAACAAAACCAAACAACAAACCAAGCAACCAAAACATAACCTTTAAACTAAAGGCAAACAAAAGATCCATTCAAAACAGATAAAGATGCAAATAAAACAGAAACAGAACTCGTAAACAAACAAACTAAGATGTTTAAAAGAACAGAACAATGATACAAATAACAAATTTATCAAACATCAAATCTGCATAACCTTTAAACTAATAAAACAAAGTTATAAATAAAACTATTTCACAAACAGAACACATAAACATAGCAAATACCCAAGCAAACAAAAACAAACTTAACATACATATGTACATGCATACATAAATGTGCAACATCTATTAAGAAAACAGAACAAAGATCTTAAAGATCAAAGATCTGAAAGCAAACATAACCTACATTCAAACAGAACCAATAACAAACCTGACAAATACAACCAAATAACCAAAGAGAGCAAACAAAAAAGCAGAGCCTTTAAAATAACATTAAGATCTCTGATGAAAATATTCACCAGTAATGTAGCCACAGATAGAGTACTCTCTTTTACCCTTCCTCAAAAAACGTAGCAAATACTTTCCATGGGCTTCGTGTATCTAAAAAATTGAAACTGAATATCTGCCAATATTACAACATGACGGTTTTCTTTGACCATTTTTGGCTTACAAAATTATGGACTTCAAAGAAATTCACATCCATCATTTCATATTCAATAAGCAAATGCTTAAATTAACATGTAATAAGTGCATTAATTATCAAATAATTACATGAATAAGCTTAATTAAACTGACAATAAAACTCTGATGATAAGAAAATGTACTGGCAATTTCACAGACTGACAGACTGATGACAGGACATCTGTCATCTTCATCTGATTATGAAGAGCACTGGCCAACATACTAATCCAAACAGAAGCAAATAACAGACATGCCAAACACCCTCAGGAAAAGACAGAAACTTTAAGACAACAAAGACTCAAATTAAAAAAACAGTAAACAAACATACCAAGTACCAGAGCAAACCAACAAACACAATGTTTATCCTAAAAGAACCATTCCTAAACATAAAAGAAAGAAAAAAGATGCAAACAAAGTTCATCAAACATTCCAATCAAAAATAAATAAATAAAACTAAACATAAACATTAACATATAAATTAAGATAACAAAGATTCAAACAAGGCCATTTAACAAACAGAACCAATAAATTATCCTAAACAATACACATTATGCTAAATATCAGTCAATGTAAAGTAAATAATGTTTGTTTTGTCATTAATATAGACATAACGAGCCATGAGACAGTTCCAAATGACACTTCTAATGCTATTAGTTTGTCCTTAAACCCACCTCACTAACGATCTTTCCACATTTTGCATATTTTTTTGGCTTTCAATGTTTAAAATATACTTTTTAATGAAAAGGCAGCCTAAAATGTAAATGTATTTATTTACTTTTTTCATCGTGGCTCATTAAATTCTAAAGTACAAATATATATGCATAGTTGTAGGTTTAACGATGACAACAAACAAGCCTGCAGTTCACAAGAAACACATTCTCAGGCATCATTAATCCACTCAACACACAGATCATTATGCTGGAGGTAGAGGAAGATGAGGCAAATGCATCAATAACTGTACTAATAAATGCATAAAGTTAAAATTCATTGCTGTAAAAACCCAAAAATACAACTGCTTAACTGACCCCTATATGACTTGTAGTTTTTTTATGATCTCTATGTTTTTTGATTGTTTCTTTTCTCTCTCTCTCTCTCTCTCTTTGTTTTTGACTGTTTTAGATGGGTGTGGCCATTAATGATCAAATAGATGTGGTAATTGGTCCAGCAGTCCTATTTGACTTGACATTGACATTCATGTGTACTAATCACCATCATTTGAGAGTTAGTTTGTTTGTTCATTCATTCGTTTGTTTAATTGCATTGTTGTTTGTTTGAGAGAAAGTGAGAACGTTTATATGAATACCAATAATCCGCTACTAATACAATCAACTCTAAATGAGAGTGTAAACCAACTAATCGAACTAAACAGAAATCGAATTAAGACAGGTGGAGTATGCCGATTTTAGTCGCATTATTAAAGTGCAGTACAGACATGTAAACACCTCAAACTATTATCGTCATGTAGGACTTTTCGTCACTTTTGTGTGACAGGATAGTCTATACACACACGGCTGTTTTACGCTATTTTATGCACCTACCAAGTCAGTAAAAGACCAAAATGCGGAGGTTTTTTTTTGGTATGGAATCAAATTCCATTAAAACACCAATGGTTACTTCATCCAATACTTCGCATCCAATACCTTCATTTGTCACACGGGCATCAATGAAATGTTCCTGAATGAAAGTGAAACTGACAAAAGTTAAAGTCGACAAATCAAAAATGAAACACCTAAAATTACATGAAACTCCAGAGGAAATGCTGGATAATACCGTGATGCAACGACGTTATTGTTTGTTACTCTGTTCTGAATTTGGTATACTGTACTTTTTGTATACTTAGCTTTTACCATATTTAAGGGAAGTATAGGAGATGATGCCATTTTACTTTATAATTGTTTGTATTGCTTTTCTTCAGGGAGGTGGGTAAGTTAACTTGTATTTTATTTTATTCTGTTTACATGAAATGTGATTTAGTTATACATTCATTGGCCACTATATTAGGTACACTTAACTAGTACTGGGTTGGACCCTCTTTTGCCTTTAGAACTGCTTAATCCTTCGTGGCATATCAACAAGGTACTTGAAGTATTCCTCCGAGATTTTGGTCCATATTGAGATGATAGCATCACGCAGTTGCTGCAGATTTGTTGGCTGCACATCTATAATGCCAATCTCCCGTTCCACTACGTCCCAAAGGTGCTCTATTGGATTGAGTTCTGGTGACTGTGGAGGCCATTTGAGTACAGTGAACTCATTGTCATGTCCAAGAAACCAGTCTGAGATGATTTGCGCTTTATGACATGGCGCGTTATCCTGCTGGAAGTAGCTATCAGAGGATGGCACACTGTGGTCATAAAGAGATGGACATGGTCAGCAATAATACTCAGGCAGGCTGTGGCATGCTCAATTGGTACTAATGGGCCCAAAGTGTGCCAAGAAAATATTCCCCACACCATTCCACCACCACCACCAGCCTAAACCGTTGATACAAGGCAGGGTGGATCCATGTTTTCATGTTGTTGATGCCAAATTAAGACCCTACCATGCGAATGTTGCAGCAGAAAACGAGACTTATCAGACTAGACAACGTTTTACCAATATGTTATTTTCCAAATGTCGTGAGCCTGTGCGAATTGTAGCCTCAGTTTCCTGTTCTTAGCTGACAGGAGTGGCACTCGGTGTGGTCTTCTGCTGCTGTAGCCCATCCGCCTCAAGAGTCAACGTGTTGTGTGTTCAGAGATGCTCTTCTGCATACCTCGGTTGTAACGAGTGTTTATTTGAGTTACTGTTGCCTTTCTATCAGCTTGAACCAGTCTGGCCATTCTCCTCTGACCATTCTCTGTAAACCCTAGATATGGTTGTGCATGAAAATCCCAGTTGTCTTGACCATGTCTACTGTACATTCCTTAATTCATTGAGTTGCTGTCATGTGATTGGCAGATTAAACATTTTCGTTTACTAGCAGTTGAACAGGCATACCTAATAAATTGGCCAGTGAGTGTATAAAACACTTAACATATCTTTCTTGTTTGACACATTCTTTTATATATAATCAATTCATTCATTTTTTTTTTCCTTTTCATACCAAATACCCCTTATTGTTACGACTTACCTCTAGAGATTGTAACAGAAAACTGGGGGCTTACCCATACGTCAGCAGAATTTAGATTCTCATCATCTATATTCTTAAAGAGCGTAATCCATAAAGTCCAAGCAACGGCTTCAGGTCTGATGAGATCTTTACACATGTGCGTGTGGTAGATCAGTGTTTGCCCATAAACCCAGAGTAATAACTCCACTCTCCTCTCCCACGCTCTTTCCTCTCGCTCCACACAGACGAATCTTTATGATGAATGGAGTGAAAGGGCTGCCCCGCCGCTTTAATGTGATTGATGGGGGAAACTGGCGCTCGGCTAACCGCTACAAGCCACGGTGTGGGCATAAATGCCCCAGATATAAGCACAGAGCACAGTCAGCATGGCAGAGATGATTTGATAGAAAGCAGAGCACGGTCATGCTGAAGGAGAGAGATTAATTACACTAATATGAGGAGGAGGCTGAGCAAGGGCAAACAGCAGGAGACTCTGAGGAAGCCGTCAGGAAGTGTCTAATATGACTACAGGACTCTGAGTGAACGGGAGATCAGTAACAAACAGCACGTCTCTGCTGAGATCCAGGGTCCAAAATAAAAACATTTAAGTGCTTGTAATGAAAGTGATACAGTGGAGCTGCTTCTTAATGTCTAAAGTTCACCTCAAGCATGTTCTCATATGACATTTAAAACATGGATGAGTTTGTCATGAACCCAATCCTGGACATCAGCATATATAAGTGGACACCAGTTGCACACATGACTTTGTGGCCACTGGACTAATGTATTCATTATTTATCGATTGTGTAACCATTATATATTATTGGTATGAATTTACAGTAAGCTTCAAATACTAAACAATGACTGTGTGCAAGGAAATAGTTTTGTTCTAAAACTTCTGGTCTACTGCCTAGATATGCGGCTGCATTTCAAAGACCAAACAGTAGACGCACCACCTGATTTTTGTAATTGCACTATTTAGCTTGTCCACAAAGATTCAGTCAACACTGAATCAGTCTGTTGTTTCATAGTTGATAAAGAAGATGGAAAGAAATGGAAAAAAGTACAAACCACAGAAAAAGGCCACAAAAAAAAACATATACATGCTGACTGTAAATATGTGTTTCAGCCTAAATTTTTGTGAAACTGCAAGAACAAACTTTAAAATACATTTGACTGCAGTTTATTGGTAAAATTAAAGCTATGGGGCAAAGTAATGCCAAAAGCTTTTGTTCTTTTTCACTTTAACTATATTTAGAGGGATGTATTAACCACAAAATAAAAATAATTAATTTCTTTGCACAACAACAAATAAATACAGCAAGACAACTTAACATTGTTTATGATTTTTAATCATATATGTTTGCTTAATCTATCTCCATATGGACAACTCAAGACAAAGCTATGTGGTCACAGTGCACTTTTCTCTTACATTTGCTTTTGAAAAAACTATTGGTTGGGTTTAGGGAAGGGTTTAGGGTACATGTGTCAAACTCAGTTCCTGGAAGGCCGAAGCTCTGCACAGTTTAGTCCCAACCCTAATTAAACTAATTTAGTCCTTCAGGCTTGTTTGAAACCTACAGGTAAGTGTTTTGAAGCAGGGTTGCAACTAAACTATGCAGGGCTGCGCAAGTTTGACAACCCTGCTTTAGCGGATCTGTAAAATAAGCCCCGCCTTCTTGTGAATGTGTACAAGAAGGACATGCATCTGAAACGTACAACAAAACATACCCTGGGTAATGTATTTCAGATTCACAAAAATGTAGAACACCCTCTAGTGGATTTGTTATCTGAAAAGTGAAATGAAATATACCTGGAACAACATACATCACATTTCGTAAAAAAATAAGAAGTTGACCGGGCACGTATTTCCAATGAACCTGAGCTAAAACATTTTTGATTCATACAGTATATGTGTGAGGGCATGAAAATATGTCTGAAACAAGTACAAACACTTTTGAAGAGAAAAAGAGAGAAACTAAACAAAGAATGGTCTTTCTAGGGAGCATCTGTCAAGCGCCTGTATACACGTATGCTGTCCAATAGAGTATATTTTGAAAGCCTGTGCATTCGGCTGTATACACACATAAAAAATTTATCCTAAATGATATGAAATGATAGAGAAGGTCAAAATCAGAGCTAGATTTATAAATTGGCAGGCTGTATCACAATTCCCAGGTCCAAATGCTCCATTAATTATCAAAACAAATTTTTATTAATATACAGTAGCCAACATGTGAAGGGGATCAAGAACTTGTCATAAACCAAAGCTGACATAAAACTATTTAACAACGCCCATTCTTGTCTTAGAACATTTTTGAAAAAATGTTTTGATCCACTTCAAATGTTGAATACTGTACAATCACAGGGTCAGGATACAAAACCAGAGAGAGAGAGTGAGGTTAGCAAAGGCAAATAAACAAAGTAAATACAAATTCAAAACAAAATTATCATGATGATAATAATAAATAAAGCACAAACAAACTACTAGTTAAAGGGTATTTCAAGAACTAAACAACTAAGTACGAAACTTTCCTACAACTAAATTCCTTTATGATTATTTACTTATTAATTATTTTTTAAAAATATGCAAAAAACTATAAAAGGTTCAATCTTACAAAGAAAATAATACTACAAAAATACTACAAAAATACTACAAAATGTGTTTTTTTGTTTTGTTTTTGATGTAGTGTTATTTGCATTTTTGGATAAACTATATTGCTGAACTCTATGTAGTGCATTTTGGAATCATCTTTATTTTTAAACCTACATTGAATGCTACCTCAGACTTTGTTAAATGAGGTATTTTCAAGGCAGAATACCTCCAGGAATACCTTCTTCATATCAAAAGCACATCTGTGATCTCTTAAAATGCTGCTCACTAGTTTAAGTGAAGCATTCTGGAACAATAAAAATGCAGTCAGCTGTTTCTAACTGAGTTTTGGAGAATTAAACTGACTCACCACGACTCCATTGTCTGCGACTGCTTCTTTGTAGGTGAAGTTACAGACGGCCCAGGCCAGGTAATACGTGGACATGCGGGGCGTCCTGGAGAAATGGTTGGTCACCCATCCGTCCTCATCAGACGTGGTGGCCTCCACTGGCATGTTAGACAGTGACTGATACGAGCTCTCGTGTTTCAGACTCACTCTGAATGTGGCTTTATAGATGGGCTCATCAAAACACGGGAAGGCCTTTCTAGCGTGAGTCGGAGAAAACTGCGTCACCGCCAGAAACCTGCAGAGGAAAGAAAGGTGAGATGAGAGAAATTTCTAGAATATATATATGTGTGATTGAACTAATCTAAGATTCTGCGGTGAAAAGTCATTTCACCTCAACTTCATTAAACTGGATGTCACATGACTTTCCTGAATGCAAATGAGCTCAGACTGCCATCTCTGGACTCATCGCTGTGCATTTTAATCACACTAATGAGCTTCCTGGTGTGAAGACGGACAAAATTATTTTACCACAGCAACTAAATTACATCAGATGTCGACATATCATAAATCACACCAGATTTACTAGACGGAAATAATGGTTTAACTGATATCTATAAACAATCTGACAGACCGATCCGTGACGCACAAACAAAATTGACAAAATTAGGCAATTTAAATGACTATAAAATAATAAAAAACCTGTCAAACTTGTCTTGAATGTAGTTGCATTGGTGTAAATGTGAAATATTGATAATTTAAATCCAGGCACATTCAAGCCATCAGAATTAGAGCTAAAAATCTGAACTATAAACAGTTATGGAAATAAACTGGAATGATATACAACAAATGTATAATCTGTTGCTAACTGTTGTTTAAATAATTGTTAAACTTTTTAAATCACTAACAGAGTTGACATTTCCCACTGTAGCTCAACATTCTAACCTCAAACCAGATATAAAACAACATTGTGTGCATTTTTATCATTGTAAAGTGAATGAGAGTTTCACTGAAATATTACAATAACAGAGATGACATATAATTAATTTAATATTAATGTATACTTAACATTTTGTAGTAAACAATTAGAGGACAATAAATGTCATGCCTCAATGACTTTTAGAGTTTCCCACTAGAAGTGACATCACTTGAGGGAAGTCAGATGTTTTTTTTTTTTTTTTTTATATCAGTGCTTTGCAGATTATGTCTTTTAATAACCAGTGTAACAGAGTTGACCAGGATGTAGGGACAGACAAAATTTATATTTTGTAGTGCTGAGAAAAAATTAAGCGATTAATCACATTCAAAATAAAAGTTTATTTTGACCTAATTTAAGTGTGTTTACTGTGTATATTTATTATGTATATATGTATAGACACCACCTGACAAAAGCCTTGTCGTTGATGCCAGTGGTAAGAGCAACAAATAATAACTTGACTTCTAGTTGATCATTTGGAAAAAGTGGCAGAAGGTAGAATTTTCTGATGAATCATCTGTTGAACTGCACCCAAATCATCACAAATACTGCAGAAGACTGTGGATGGAAACATCAACAGCCTGAGGTACCAAGACATTTGTGCTGCTCTTTACATTACAAACCACAGAAGAGGGCATATTCTTCAGCAGGATAGCGCTCCTTCTTATACTTCAGCCTCCACATCAAAGTTCCTGAAAGCAAAGAAGATCAAGGTGCTCCAGGATTGGCCAGCCCAGTTACCAGACATGAACATTATTGAGCATGTCTGGGGTAAGATGAAGGAGGAGGCATTGAAGATGAATCCAAAAAAATTTGATGAACTCTGGGAGTCCTGCAAGGATGCTTTCTTTGCCATTCCAGGTGAGTTAATTGATATTTGCGTCATTGCAGAGTCATTGCAGAGTTAATTTGAGTCATTGCAGAGATGTGTGGATGCAGTCGTCCAAGCTTATGGGAGATATACACAATATTAATTCTTTTTTGACTGAACCATGTCCTAATTAAATCATTAAAAATCATATTTTATTTTGGTAAAATAAGCATAATCTAGAGGTCTTTGCATTTCATATAAGCCACTTCTGATACCAAATGATCAACTAGAAGTCAAGTTATTATTTGTTGTTCCTAAAACTTGGATAAGCAACAATATGTTTATGAGAATATCAGAAAATGTTTAACTAAGTAGAGTAAACACAAAAATCATAGATAATACAAAAAGAAAATTAATTTTTAAAACCATTATTAAAAAGTATTTCATGATAACTGAAGCTGAATGTATGATTCAGGAGTCAGAGACAGTCAATAATAAGTGGAAGTCTTTAAATTAATGTTAAGTTAAAAAAACAAAATGTACCTAAATACAAATACAGATGTTATTTTATGGATAACCTTGATAATTGTAATATGATGCAGAATTGCTTCATTAAAGTTTTTGAAACATATGATTTTTGGAAAATGCTAATTATATAATCATCTACAGTAGATATGTGAAGTTTATAAATGAATATACTTGCCAGCAGCTATCACTTTTACTTTCCAGAAGCTATCACTTTGCAGCTCTCGCAACCGCCCACTGAAGCTAAGCAGTGTTGAGGCTGGTTAGTATCTGGAAGGGAAACCACGTGGGAAAAACGAGGCTGCTGCTGAAAGATGTGCTACTGAAGACAGTCTTTCAGATGAGACATTAAACTCACTTTAAAAATTCTAGGATGTGCTTTGAAAAGATTAGAGGTGTGTTTCCGGCATCCTGACCAAATCTGTACATTCATGGCTTCCTAACCATGCCCATATCTACTAACTGGCTTCATCTCTCTGCAGTCTGGCACAGAATGTCTACCATTGTTTCATCCAGGTGGATGCTACACGGTTATAGAGGAGATTCCTCCCAAATGTGTAAATGTGCTAGAAAAAGCACTACATAAATGTAATGGATTATTATTATGATTATCACTACAGTATGATTATTATAATTATTATTTGACATCAGAAAAAGTGGATTTGAGAGCTCCATTACAGATATCTGCATTAATGAATATTAAAGCTGTCACCACCCACAGCTTGACCAGCAGAGCGTTCTGTTCACTCCTGCTTTTCTGTCACTTTTTTACTCTCATTAGTGGCCATTCATGCCCTAATAATCTAGAATGAGCCTATAATGTCCCATCTGTTTACATCCCCTCTCTATTTATAGATACTTAAACTTCTGTACAGTATTTAAAGATTGCAGTGGGGACTCAGAAAGGAGGTTAGGAGAAATCAGACTAACAGACACACTGGAGGAGAATCTGCAGGGACATCAGACTGAAAATCCCTGCAGTGACACACGTGGAGGTGTTTGAGCTTGGTGGAGATGTTTTCTGCCTGTTCATGTGTGAGACAACATTTCTGTTAAAAGTCAGGATAAAGCAGACCATCAGATGTGGGATTGATGCTCCAGCGCCCACGTCTAACTACATAAACACAGGTATTTTCTCAATCCTGCGAGATCCTGCCGTTCATGGTGTTCAGGAAATACGAGCAGACAGCAGGAGCCGATTACAGTAAACTAGATGATCTTCAGAGCCCGTGGAGCTGAGAGATGCTGTCTCAACATAAACATGCTGAATTTATTTCAGAGACGCTCTTAATATCAAGACCTCAGCCTGCTCTGGAAAAAAAAGCTTTTGATGAAGAATCTTTTCTGTGAACCCGGAACATGCTGTGTTTACAGCTGAGACTGAAGCTTCAGCAGTTTCTGCAAAGGCAGAAAGGAAACTAGTTGATGGACAGAAGTGTATCCATGAAAGCGAACCCTTCAGGGTAAAACAAAGCTTAAACATGTCTCAAATACAGGAAAACCTGGGGCAAAGATTCAAATATCAGCCAGTTTCCCTCAGAGGACGAAGAGTCAGAAGCCGGAAAACAGGAGCAAGAAGCTGATATTCAGTGCTGCTGACCTGAAATAACTGGAGATATGAGGCTGAAAAAAGCTATAAAATACTGTAAAATAGTATAAAATAAGCTTTGATAATCAATAACTCAATGAGTTATATAAGATTATATAGAATATTAACATAATCTGTTTATTATTACTGTTTATTTAACCTAATAACAGTACAGTAGCCACATGAATATACGTAAATAGTTTCCTTTAAGGTTACCTTAGTGTAAATGTGTGAATTTTTATGACTCTGACTCAATGTCTTACAGTAAAGTGTTTTTGAATGTAGCTCCAGACACTGATGTGACTGCATGGACAAGTTTAGCATTCATTCAGAACTGTGTGACCTCTGACTTCAATGAACGATCACAAACAGCTACTGTCTCAGACAGACACAGGGGAAAATAGTAATGCTAAACTAAAGGTTACAGGTGGACTGCCAGTGCCCAAAAATTTTTTTCTTAAGCACATGATGCGTTTGTAAAACTTGCCACCGCTATATTGTATTTGACAGTTGATTTGCCTTATACATAACATAATAAAGAATCCATCCATGATAATACAATACCCTCACAAAACAAACAGATAATTAACCAACCTCAGAAAGAATTGAATGTGTATTTTCCCCAAAAATATTAATCCTTCTAAGTTTCTAGTTTTAAGTATCTATAAAGAACGAATGAACAGTAAAACTGTATTTGAATGAGATCCCATATGTTGCTTGTCCTGCTCTACTACTCAAATGGACTGGTGCGATTAACCCTAAAAGAAGTATGGAACTGAGTAATGCTTACATGCACATATGAACACCATGCAGCATCTGTCGTTTCCATGGTAACTGTTAGTAAATCTAAGCATGATGCCACCTAATTATCTTATGAGAGGCTTTAAAAGTGACACCGTAAACAGCTTTACCTTCTTTCTCCATTGAGCATGTAGGAGCTGCGGAAGAAGCCCAGCAGCTCGTGCTCGATGTGCGCGGTGAAGGTGATGTTGATCTTGTATGTTCTGAGGGGCTTCATCTCTCTGTGCAGCGCGATCACATACACCTGTTTGGGCTGATAGTGGAAGCGGCGCTGGATCCGCATGGCGCCCGCTTTCTTACTGTCCGAAAACACCAGCACTTTGTCCAGCTCCAACCGGTCCGAGTGCAGCACGATCAGCTTGGTGGAGTTGACGCACTCAAACTCGATGTTCACCTCGCCGGAGAAGCTGAAGTTCTCCATGTGCACGGTCAGGCGGAGGTCGTAGTGGCGCGGCCGCAGGGTGGCCGGCAAGCGCAGGTGTCTCCAGGGCTGCTGGCCGTCCTCCGAGTCTCTGTGACTGATGTTCCCGTCCCGGGACTGTTTCCACTTACTGTTGCTGGAGCCGTTGGCGGCCAGAGCACCGCTGCTCTCCGCGGCGCATCTCTCGAAACTGACGCTGAGCGTGATGGCGATGGCCGTGACGATGATGAGGGTGAGGATGGAGATGGCGAAGCCCAGCACCAGTCTCTTATGCACCGTGATGTGCTGCTCGGTAGTCCGGGGTCGGACCACCACGCTGTCGGCCCACTGATCGGACAGAGCCCGTCCGTTCCTCATGCCCGCGTCCTCGATGCCCATTATATGCCCGATCTGATGTGTTTCATACTCATCATCAGCCTCCGTTCATGCACTGTAGCTCACGCTGATTTAAAGGCGGGAAATGCCGCAAAGATCTCGCGAAAAAGCTTGGGACAGAATGAAAGAGCCGCTGATCGATGAGCTCGAGACTGAAAGAGAATCTGAAGTTCGTTCGGTCAGATGCTGGAGCTCATCGAGTCCTACCGTACAGCCATTTTTCCTCGGACATCAGTGAGATGTGGATGAAAGTCCAGCACTTGCACTGATCAATGGAGAGAGTGTTGTGAATCTCTCTTCATCTCTCTATCCTCCATCCTCAGCCCTTCTTCTCTATCTATGCTGCTGCATCCTCTCTTTCAGCCAGTGGGCTGTGCGCTCTCTCTCTCTCTCTCTCTCTCTCTCTCTCTCTCTCTCTCTCCTCTCATCTCTCCTCTCTCTCTCTCTCTCTCTCTCACTCTCTCTCTTTCTTTCTCTCTCTTCGGAGAAACTCACTTCAGTAATAGCGTCTAAATCTTATGTTCAGTTAAATCACATTTAATTAAACGGCAAAATATTCAGACAGGCTGATGGGACACTTTCATCTAAACAAGAAATGCTGAGTTGCACGAATACTAAACAGAACAATACCTTACAACAAATTAAATAAAGGGGAAAAATTAGACAAGCATTTGAGGCGCGTTCATGTCAAAATCGTACACACATTTTCAACAGTGTTTATCGCACAGTGGATTAGAACATGTCTGCTGTGTACTTTCACAACGAAATCGTGAAATGGATATGTTGGGACAGCCAAAAGACAAAATTGCCTTCGTTTTCAGCACATATAATTTATGTGTAATCAGTAAAAGTAGCTGTCAAGTTTTCCGCATAACTAATAAAGTACACTCACACGTTGTGAGCTGTCCATGGTGCTGAATCAAACACCATTAATCAGTTTCACGCACCTCTGCACCACTAGACGGTGCAGTATCCTCAACAGAACGGATAATAATCGTTTTCACTGGAGTGGTGTTTTCTACCTGTTCATCCCAAGAAGTTCACCCTCAAAAGCTTTCTAAAGTGACCTTCATATGCTCGCCTTTATATTTCACACCTCTCGTTCATCTCAGTACATCTGCCATTGTTCCAAGAAAAGTGGTGGCTCTTTGAACAGTATGACGGCTCCAAACACCAAATAACACCCTCAATTTGCAGCCGTTGGCATGGCTGGTTAAACAGCACAGCGAGAGGAGAGCGGTGAGCGTGTAAAGAGACCCTTGAAGGAGCCCAGAGAGAGAAGGAGAGCTGGAAAGATGACAGGATGCTGAAAAGGAGAAAGAGGGCTTTGGAGTTCAAATGGTTTTATTCACATTTGAAATTCTCTAAACTAGAACGGACAGGAAATGCATTTAGATTCCCATTCGATCAAGATCCACTTACCCCCTTAACCCCAATGGAATTTAAAACCTATTTTTATGAAATAATGGGGAAGAGATTGAACGTCCAAGAATGATTGTGAGATCTCCAGATTGAATGAAAATGTAGGTGCATTTACTGGAAAAATAAGCAATTTCCACGAGGCTTCTGAACACAAAGGCCTGTGTCGAGGTTGTGAAATGGTTTGTGAACCAAAAGCCTCCTGTTGAATGAAAACATACAACACAAGATCAGTGTGGAGAGACTGTGAGGGGGGCTAATTGAATAAAAGATGTCAGAAAAAAAAATGTCCTTCAGGGCAGCTGTGACTGCCGGCATACAGAGGGTCATTTCTGCTGATAGAAGAGGAAAAAAACACTCTCACAGTAATAAAAGAAAAAAATGGCCAGTTTATAATGTGGCAACTATATAAGCAGAGCAGAAACACATCGCCCCCTGCAGTTGACAAGCAACATTACATTTCTCAATTAAAACTATTTTAAGTGGGTAGTTCTCCCAAAACAGAAAATTCTGTCATCATTTACTCACCTTTCACTTGTCACAAACCTGTTTGACTTTCTTTGATCTGTTGAACACAAAAGAAGATATTTTGAAGAATGTTGGAAACCTGCAAGCATTGACCTCCAACGTATTTGTTTTACCTACGGAATTCAATGGTTACAACTTTCTAAAATTCTTTAAAAATATATTAACTCATAAAGGTGAATGCAAGTAAAAACTGGGTAAATTTTCCTTTCTGGAACACTTATTGTTTTGTAATTTAAGGTAGATTAACTTTAAAATTATACACAAAATTCCATTAAGGATAAAGAATTAGGTTAACATTTGATAAACATTATCTCGCCATCCAAAGTCTTGGTTGTGCAGGTCATGGAACACAATATTTTAAGCACTTCCAAGGGTGAAGCAGTCCTAATAGCAAACCAGAGCTGCAGACTTGACGCAGTTCTGTCAAAAATGAAGAGTCTGCCATCAATCACCTCAAACATAAATCTCTGGGGAAGGTTTTCAGCACTTTGAATCTTTGCCACGAAGAATAATACATCTTCTAAGTTAGTGTACGTGTTTTGTTTTCTGACTTGAATGTGTATCATGTCCTAATAATGAATTCCTGGCTGGGAGGTACAAGTTCCTCATGTGTCTATGCGATATGCAGTGAACACACCTAGATGCAGGACCTTTGGATAGGACTGATTTGTCTGTGCTCATTCTTTTATCACGCATTCAGCCCATTTGGTCAGTTCCACTCCATGTACATTTGAAGAGATGGGTAATTTGCACTCTCTGTGGCTGACTGCTAGCTTACTTTACATGGTCATTGATTAGTTAACTTTCTGTTGTACTCTAAGGAGATATCTGGTTAAGAATAATGAAATCATAAACTCTTTAGGCATAATGTTACATCCCTGATCTTGTAGGATTTTCTAGGCTAGGGATATTCAGTTCTATTCCTGGAGGGTCGGGCAGAGTTCAGCTTCAGCACACTTGTCTAAAAGTTTCTAGTGAGTCTGAAGACCTTGATTAGCTGGTTTAGATGTGCTTAATCAGGAAAGCGTCCTTCAAAACAAAGAAAAAAATGTAGAGTGTCAGTTTATGTGTGTCATCATGAAAAAAACGTATGACAACATTACCAATTAAAAGCAGGATTATTGAAGGGTAATGTGTGAATTTTTTAGATGGTCCTCAATAATTTTCTTGTTCCAGTTCACAAAATGTACACAGGCACATTTGGAAGGAAGCTTTGGAACAAGACTTGGAGTCTATTCAAGGTACTCGTTTTAACAACACGTGTTCTCTGGAACTAAAATCATGATTTTTGCACTAGTGTAGCACAATGTACCAACGGAGCTACAAATCCTGAATTGTTGCAAAGATGGAAGGATACAATCCATTACGTCTTACTCATAGTAGGAGTACTTTTATATGACTTGGGGTTGTATTTCAGGAAAATAAGGGATCAATACAGCTGATGTACAAGCGATATGCATACATCTTAACTCATCCATGGCAATGCAAGTATTATACTTAGCAGAAGTTAGACAAAACTGGACATAAAGTTTTCAATGTGAATATTTTTCTTACAAAAATGCATTAATTTGCTAAATAAGTCCCTAATTCACCCCTTGGGTCCACGTGTAACACTTTCTATTATGGATGGATGTGCTTTATTGGACATTGGTGGATGTTGCCATTGTATTCACCTTATTCTCTGCGTACGAGCGGGCGCAGCCATTTGAATCATTTTGGCTCGAGACTTCCGGTCTCATTCACTTCCATTCATTTTTAGACGTTAAAAACAGCTCGTTCTGCTGCTTGATGTTGCAAACTGAGGGTTTCTTATTATATTATTCTATTTTGTCTGTATAATCATGTAAACACCTGTTTGTAGAGCGAGTAATTTGACCGTTTTCAGCCGTTTATTATTCCTAGTCATTTCTCCCATAGGCAACTGAATCGGAAGTTCTAAAACAATCGCAAAAACGAGCGCACTTCCGCATTCAAGAATAAGGTCAATAGCTTGAAAGTGGAGATCTTTAAAAAAAATCATCTCAGATTGGATTCAACTGAACCAAGAATGTTTTGCTGCTAGGACGCCTTGAGGGGTAGTACTGTAACTCATGGGCTAATTTAAATTTCTGTGTGAACTAACCCTTTAAATTAGGTAGTAGATAAAATAGAGGTGTCCAATTATTTTCCCAAAGGGCCACTGTCCCACAAATCTTAGCTCCAACCAGCTACAGCACACTTGCCAAGAAGCTTCTAGTAAAGTGAATACATGAACTGGTTAGGATGTGTGAAATTATTGCTGGTTCTAATCTAAAATAGACAGGAAATGCATATAGGTTCACTTCCCATCAAGATCCCCCCAGCCACCTTAAACCTATGGAGTTTAAAATCTATTCTTAATAAACAATGGGGCAAATTATGAACATCTTAGAATGATTGTGAGATCTTTGGATTGAGTGAAAAAAATGATGTGCATTTAAAAAAATCTAATAAAAATTTCCATATGGCATCAGAAGAAAAAAGCCTATGTCTACTGCTGAATGAAAACATATAACACTAGATCAGCCTGGAGGGATTGTGGCTGATGGGATTAATGTCAGTAAAATGTCCTCAAGGGTTATTTCCTCAGAGAGAAGAGAGATGAATTCTGCTCCTGTTCTATACATTTAGCTCCAGCACAAATGCAATGCAGTTTGTTTCTAGAGAGACCTTGATTATGCAGTGCAGGTTTGTTTAATTAGGGTAAACTTTACCCTACAACACCCTTGTGCAGTATCATGAGATTCATTATCTTGATTTCCTTAACCCTGTGTTCATGCTTATTAACTTAAGCATCATATGAAAAATCAATGACAGAAATGCCAAATTTCAAATACAATATTTTAATACTAGCTTTAGCTAGATTTTGACTTAATAAATAATAAAAAAATAAACAAATATTTGTTGAATAAACTCTGACATAGCGAACATGATGTAAACATGCTTGACTTGTTTACTGTTGGTTAGTTAATACTACAGTCAGTCACTCTAACAACTTGTTAGAAATGCACTTAATGTGTAATTTTTTTCATTAACTTTGAAAAGATTTGCTTCACAATGGGATGGAAACCTGATGAAACTGGGATTGGAAACTGAAACATAAATTCCATTTCATTCTGCAAAATAAATTATATGGTACATTTGCACAAAGTGCACACAAATATCTGCTAAAATGCAGATATTAGGGTCTTGGAGTTGCTACTAATAAGTGGATATTTGATTCAGGTGTGTTCGATTAGGTTAAAATGTGTTGAAAACCATGCATCCATGAGCAGCTTTCACTAATTCTGTCATTGCAGACAAATCCTTTAGACTTTGAGCCCATTTGCACCAGTAATCACTTTAATAAAAAGCCCATTTGCAAATGGGAAACACTTCACTGCTCCACCTGCAAACCTTCAGAGACAACAATTAGGACATTTGATGGTGTGTCATTGCATGTCCATCTTGTGTTAGCAGATCCCTCTTTTATTTCCTGTACTTTGTCTTTTCTGTAGATTTATTTATAGTCTGTCTTCACAGACGCCTCCATCTTTTCCGCCACTCATTCGTCTCAGTACATCTGTCATTGTTTTCAGAGCCTCTATCACAAAAGAAGACCAGCGGCAGCTCTTTGACCAAAATGACAGCCCAAACACCAAATAACACTCTCAATTTGCAGCCGTTGGCATGGCTGGTTAAACAGCACAGCGAGAGGAGAGCGGTAAACGTGTGAAGAGACCCTTGAAGGAGCTGCGAGAGAGATGGCGAGGTGGAAAGATGACAGGGATAAAATAAAAAGGAGAAAAGGAGCTTCCAGTTCAACTGATTCTATTTACAACTGGGCAGGGAATGCATTTAGATTAGCTTCAGATCAAGATCCTATTCATTCATTTTACCCCAGTGGAATTTAAAACCTATTTTTATGAAATAATGGGGTAGAGATTGAAAGTCCGAGAATGATTGTGAGATCTTCAGATTGATTGAAAATTCATGTGTACTTAAAATTGAAAAATAAGCAATTTCCGTGAAGCAACTGAACACAAAAGCCTTTGCCGAAGTGCACAAATAGTTTATGAACCATAGAGTGAATGAAAACATACAACACATGATCAGTGTAGAGGGACTGTGATGGAGACTAATTGATCAAAACATCAGCAAAACATCCTTGTGGGCAATGGTGCACTGTAAAAATATATCTGTTAATTAACAGTTTACGTATTTTTGTGATTTACAGGTGTTTTCTGTTTATTTGCAGTTGTGAATTGCATTATGAGAGTTTTATTTCTGCTCTGAACATGCAAACTAAACACAGAAATGCCATCTGACCCAGCCGGGGCTCGAACCAACAACCTTCTTGCTGTGAGGCGATTGTGCTACCCATTGCACCACCGTGCTGCCCCACAGTTTACATTTACATTTTATATAATATATAGAGAATAAAGTCTGTAAAATAACAGAAAATGTACTGGTAGCTTAGTACCAGGTTTTTGTACTGTAATTTAATATATTGTTCCAACCCAGAAAATATATCACTTTAAACTATTAAAACTGTCAAGAAAAGTCATTTTTTAAACTTTTCAACAACAAAAGCTTTTAGAGGACAGATCAAGATCCAATAATGCAATTCAAAATTATAAAAAGAAAGAAAGAAAGAAAGAAAGAAAGAAAGAAAGAAAGAAAGAAAGAAAGAAAGAAAGAAAGAAAGAAAGAAAGAAAGAAAGAAAGAAAGAAAGAAAGAAAGAAAGAAATGTTGGCACTCAAATACTTGTTGGTTATAAATAGATTTGAAATCCTGTTTGGAAACCAATATTTTTGTCATGCTGTTGTTTTTTCCTATAGCAGACCAGAAATTATGCTCATAATTTTTATGAACCAAAGGTATGTTACATTTAGCAGATTCTTTTATCTAAAGAGACTTAAAAGAAAAAAAAGGTTAAAAGAAGCACTTCAAATTACCAGATGCCATGACAATGAAAGTTAGTTAGAATAGAGTTAGTTACATTTGAAAATGTACAGGCAGCTTATAACCAAGTTTTTGTACTGTAGTTTACAACACCAACGCAGACAATATATCACTTTAAACTATTAAAAGTGTCAATAAAAGTCACTTTTTCAGACTTTTCAACAACAAAAAGCTTTTGGATGATAGATCAAGATCCCATAATGCAATTCAAAATTATAAATAAGTGAAAAAAACAAAAGCTGAATCACAAAATTAGGAAAACTGTCAATTTACTGATATTTTTTACAGTCTGGGTCATTTTAGAAAAGAAGTATTAACAAAACACTTACACAGAAAGACAGAAAGAAAGAAAGAAAGAAAGAAAGAAAGAAAGAAAGAAAGAAAGAAAAGAAAGAAAGAAAGAAAGAAAGAAAGAAGAAAGAAGAAGAAAGAAAGAAAGAAAGAAAGAAAGAAGAAAGAAAGAAAGAAAGAAAGAAAGAAAGAAATGTTGGCACTCAAATACTTGTTGGTTATAGATAGATTTGGAAACCTGTTTGGAAACCATTATTTTTGTCATGCCGTTAAGTTTTCTTATAAGGTACATTAGACTTAGCCATTTAGCAGATGCTTTTAACTAAAGAGACTTAAAAAAGTTAAAAGAAACACTTCAAATCACCAGAGATCCTAGATGCCATGACAATGAAAGTTTAGAAGTTTTTTAAATACATGCACACACATGTGGAAAGAGTGTCTCCTAGAGCTGATTTGTTAAGTCCATTCACATGCGTGTAGCACATTCAGAATTGCACAATGTTTTCCAGAAATATGGAGTGTGTATAATAAAGTGTCTGGTGCATACGTAGAGGAGAGCATGTGTCCTGCAGGTAGTTTGTCAAGCAAGCCCACTCAATGCATAAGCACACTCAGAATTGCAGTGTTTTTCAGAAATATGAAGTGTTTATAAGAAAGTGTCTGGTGCATATGGAGAGGTAATTAGCGTATCTACTACAGGTGGATTGTCAAGCAGGGAATAAAAAAACAAATCCAACAGTACAGCACAACCTGATTTAATCACAAGCGGCAATTTGCAGTAACTGAAACATTGCCAAATAATGCAATGACAGATATGAAACATAGTTTATTGTTCTCTCCCTATAGCAGTGTGTCCAAGTCAGTTTAGCTGAGACCTCTGGATACGAAGCTTCTAATAAAGCTTTAAAAGCCTCCATAGCTGTAGCACCTTACCTGCCAAATCTGGCGAAGTCTCTCTGAAACCTGTAAAGCTTTGCTGTTATTCATCATCTCAGCAATCAGGCAGATGTCCTTGTCCAGTGAAACTTCTACAAGCTTAAACAGCTGTTCAGTTTCAGGCAATGGATGAGCCCACCTGCAGAGCCACTGCAAATCCCAGCTCACACACCTGCTTGAGTCACACTGATGACAAGCTGCTATTGTTGGAGTTTTGTTAACACCACAATAATTTGTATAATTTTGCATTGAGCTTGTTCCAGGCCCTAATATTAAAAAAATTGTTTGGGCACATCCTCCACAGTGCTATCAATGTAACCAAGTGTTTTGCTGGAGGGAAGTTGATTCTGTCCAGAGATTTTTCTCATCATTTTCAAATTCATCTGTCAGCAGACTCGGTGGCACACACACAGTTGACACTCATTCATAATTCATACGTCAGTTGGGTATGATATTGTGTAAGCACAGTATGACACAGTAATACAGCAGGGAATTGGTATTTTTACCCACCACTATGATACAACCTGACTGGCTGATGCAAACGCTTTTGTTCACCGGCAGACAGAGGTGCATCTGATTCAGGGATGATTCCTGAGAGATGAATGTGCTGAAATGTTTTTACATTATTATGGCACCAAAAAAAGAACAAAATGTTTTACCCTCACAGTATGAATAAATTTGGTGTAAGTAGCTTTAAATTAAAAGCTTTGGAGTGTGGAGTGAAATCTGCCTGAGGAGGGAGATGCTGTTTCTGCATCTGAATGTTAGTAGCAGATTTTTCTTCCATTCATTGGTTATGAAGCAGCACCAAAGAAACTCATCCTAGCAAACACACTGTCTGACTCTGCAATAAGATTGTCAGTTAGCTCAGAATGCATTGATTTGCAGCCTTTTATCAAGTGAACTGCACAAACGAGGGTTGAAAATCCACTGGACCGACTCTCACCTTCTAACACTGTATTAAGGAAAAACAGCAGTGATTGGCAGAGATGCACAGATGAGAATCAAGCAGCATTACAGGGAAATAAAGCATGCAGCATCATCAGGGCTGAATAATCAATGTAGTTTTGGCATTTCTTTGACACTGTTTAGGATAAACAAAACAAACACTGACTCATCTCTTTCCATGAGACTGCAGAACTTCAGAGACTCTCACAGAGACTCATACAGCCACACTAAGCTGAAGATTCACAAAACACTTGAGAGCTGATCTATAATATCACCTTATTATATAAGAGGCTAATAAACGTTTTTATTATCATCAGACTTGATCATCAATATCCTGATTCAAATCAGAACAAAGATGAATCGGTGTGACATTAGTGCTGATAAATGCTTCGGGACACATTAAACTTATGCCTGAGTCGCTCCAGAGATGCTCGTCTCTTCTTTAACAGAGCAAATGCGGCTCCTCATGACAGTCTGATGATTTATCGTCCATTCAGCAGCTTTTATCTCATCATCTTGAGAAATTCTCATGATTTCCCTGGATCAAACCGCGCTTAGAAACAAAGCAGCCAGGCAGGTTGAAAATGAACAATCGTTTGGTCTCCAGGGGTTTTAAGTCCTGGTGTGTTTCTGTATTCAGACTGACATTCAGATGCAGTTTGCACTGGCTCTTGATGGCATGGTGATTTATACAGACCTGTTGAGCATCATATGAGGAAGATGATGAGAAAACGGTCATTCACATTGTTCACACTGACACACCCCTGTTAATAGATGAACCAGAATCCTGCACGATGTCCTTTCAAGCCCTTTCAGCTCATTCTCATTAAATGAGCAATGAAATTTTATAGGTCATAATGTCCTTTACATTTAACAAGCAAGCTGCTGTTTGGACCATAAACAGATGCAAGATTAGTAATCCAGCATTGTCAATGTTTACATCCATTTTTTTTTGTGCAGTATTCAATCTCATATACGTAAAATAAAAGTTTAGTTTGATCAAACTCTCATAGAGTTGCAGCAAACAGGGATGATCCGCAAATTGTTTGGGCTGAGTATTTTCCCATCATTCTCTCCGCTGATTAATTACCATGATTTTCTCTGCTGGTTGTCAAGGCAGCAGCAGTGTTCTGCGCTCTCAGCGCTGTTTGGGCCGGTGACAGTATGTAATTAAATATAAGCAGTTGCTATTAGGACTGGAGGATACACTGTAATTATAAGCCTCTGCTTGTTCCCTGTGGTTTACCAGGCTGCTGGGGAGGCGATGTCATTCAGATGGCCGCCCAGACGCCCCCAAACACTGATACAGAGGTCTGTCTGTTCCTGAGAGTTTACATGCTGATAGAAACATTTCTGGAGTTATAAGTTTGTTAACACAAGCAAGGTTTACCACAGACACATAGATAAATTCCTGTCAGCACTGCTGACAGAATCATAAGATAATACTGTGTCCTTGGATTGTGGTTTGTCACACTTTCATCATCTTTAAAATTTTAAAGCTGCTCTACACCAGGTGAGACAGCATGGTGGCTCAGTGCTTAGCACTGTCGCCTCATAGCAAGAAGGTCACTGATTCAAGTCCCGGCTGTGCCAGGGAGCATTTCTGTGTGGAGTTTGCCTGTTCACGTGGGTTTCCTCCAGGTGCTCCCCACTGTCTATTGACATGCGATATAGGTTCATTGGATAAACTAAATTGGCCATACAGGAATGAGTGTGTGTGAATGAGAAAGTGTATGTGTTTACCAGGCAGTTTAATTGGCAGTTCGATCCACTGTGGTGACCCCTGATAAATCAGGAACTAAGCCGAAGAAAAATGAATGAATGAATAAATGAATAAACTAAGTAAAACAAGAAGAACCCAGTTCTCTTTGTATTCACACTGGTTTTGGGACTGAAAGTGAATTCAGGGTGTATTAACATTAAGAAATTTTGTTAGTTCTCTTTCTTTCACCCAGTGTTGTAAAATGAGGGAAAACATGATGGAGGCAGAACTGATGTAGATTATGACCAATGCAGAGACCAAGATTTTGAAAACCTCAAAGGAGACAGATCGACTCAGGATATTGTTGGATCTGAGCAAAGGAGGAACCCAACAGAGCCCAATGGATGGAGTGACAAAGCAAAACAAGAGGAGTGGAAGACAAGGCTGGTCTGCGTTGTGGAGTAGACATTGAAGACTTTAGTTTGGAGATGGTCAACAAGATGATCAAGAAAATTCAGGAGACAATGTAAAGCTGAGAGGAACCAGCGGAGACACGGGAAATAGAAGAAAGTTGAGTTGAACCAGAGAAAGTTCAAGAGGCAAAGGCGAGTTAGGATATACATTATCAAAAAAAAAAGCAGTTATTATATGAGCAGGTAAATAGGGGATCAAATTGTTCCAATTTGATCATTTTTAGATAAAGTAATAAGACTGGCCAGTTCAATAAAGTGATGTTCCTGCTCTAATCAAAGAAGCTTGAATAGGGGCATGTCCATTGTGCAAGGGAAAGGAAACAAACCAAAACAAAGAAAAAAACGCAGCAAAATTCTACTATTTGTACTCACTTTTTGAGGACTGGTTATTCTGTAGTATTGCAAGTTGTACAGAGAACTTTAATAATAAATCTAGTAAAGTCTCAGGAGCAAAATGTAGCAAAGTATCATAACAAACCAATAACTGTCAAGGAACTGGAACAAAAAACAGAGCTTAAAGACACACAGCTGTAGAAATAGAAAAAATGGCTTAACAAGTTAAAAATGATGGCAGGAAACAGAAGGACAAGAACATATAGTTGTCTCCTCTCAATTTTTTGTCTTTTCATAAAATGTATCTTCTAATGGAATCTAATGGAAAAAAATTTAAATAAGCATTTCTTTTATCACACTTTATCTTTTATCAAACATTTTCTCAAAACAATTTTCTCCTGCACTGAGCCATATACTTCATCTCCAATTCAGGTTTTTACAGACGCACATGTTCATATAGCCTGTTCTACATTTTATTATTTAAAAATCTAATATTTTAATTTAGTTGTCAGTATTTTCAGAAATACAGATTCTTATTTACACTCACTGGCCACTTTATTAGGTTTATCTGTTCAACTGCTCGTTAACACAAATTTCTAATCAGCCAATCACATTGCAGCAACTTAATGCATTTAGGCATGTACTGTAGACATGGTCAAGATGATCTGCTGCTGTTCAAACCGAGCATCAGAATGGGCAAGAAAGATGATTTAAGTGACTTTAAACAAGGCATGGTTGTTGGTGCCAGACAGGTTGGTCTGAGTATTTCAGAAACTGCTGATCTAGTGAGATTTTCATGCACAACCATCTCTAGGGTTTACAGAGAATGATCAGAAAAAGAGAAAATATCCAATGAGCGACAGTTCTGTGAGCACAAATGCCTTGCTGATGCCAGAGGTCAGAGGAGAATGGCCAGACCGGTTTAAGCTGATAGAAAGGCAACAGTAACTCAAATAACCACTAGTTATAACCGAGGTATGCAGAAGAGCATCTCTGAATGCACAACACGTTGAAACTTGAGGAGGTTGGGCTACAGCAGCAGAAGACCACACCAGGTGCCACTTATGTCCGCTAAGAACAGAAAACTAAGACTACAATTCGCACAGGCTCACCAAAATTGGACAATAGAAGATTGGAAAAATGTTGCCAGGTCTGATGAGTCTCGATTTCTGCTGTGACATTCGGATGGTAGGGTCAGAAGTTGGCATCAAGAACATGAAAGCATGGTCCATCCTCCCTTATATCAACAGTTCAGACTGGTGGTGGTGGTTTAATAGTATGGGGGATATTTTCTTGGCACACTTTGCACCCATTAGTACCAATTGAGCATTATGTCAACGCCACAGCATACCTGAGTATTATTGCTGACCATGCCCATCCCTTTATGACCACAGTATACCCATCTTCTGATGGCTACTTCCAGCAGAATAACGCGCTATGTCATAAAGCATGAATCATCTCAGACTAGTTTATTGAACATGACAATAAGTTCACTGTACTCAAATGGCACCTTTGTGATGTGGTGGAACGAGAGATTCGAATCATGAATGTGCAGCCGACAAATCTGCAGCAACTGCTTGATGCTATCATAACAATATGGACCAAAATCTCTGAGGAATATTTTTAGTACCTTGTTGAGTCTATGCTACAAAGAATTAAGACAGTTCTGAGGGCAAAAGGGGGTCCAACCCAGTACTAGTAAGGTGTACCTAATAAAGTGACCGGTGCGTGTATGTTGAACACTGAACATTTTGACAATATTGAAACATCCATTGTTTGCAATTTTGAGCAAGAAATGTATCCAAATTAACGCATTTTTAATTAAATAATTAGCACTAACATAGTTAAACATAAAACATGTAATATTTTTTTACATTCATTTTATATTTTTGCAGTCAATCAACTGGGGAATTTTGTTAATAACTAATTGTTTGCGTGTGTGTTTGTGTTGCAAATCCATGGTTGAATTGTGTCTACCTATAGCCAATAACCATGAGTACTTTATTTTAATTGTAGTTTTTTTTTTTTTCAAAAGAGCTGATTCTGAAGACCTTGATATAGGCTGATTTAGATGTTACATGAAAGGTCAGTGAGTCTCTAGAAGCAAGGTTGAAGATAACATCTCTTCGCAAGTGTGGTTTATGTCAGTGAAATACAATAATTTTGTTTCATACAATCATCATGCTCTACATATTTGTCAGTATTTGCACTAGTGATTTCCTATACATGGATGATACTTAATACAGGAAGTCTAGTCTGATCTATATCAGAAAAACCAATAAATCAGGAATATGAAATCTGAACAGACACACAAGCTATACTGCATCATAATCATGTTTTCTCCTTTATAACATTAGCCATATTATTTACTCACTCTCATGTGGATGACTGGATGGTTTTCTTTCATCTGTGGGACAAAATACAAATATATTTAGGGAAAGTATAAAGTGATAAAGTGTTGACTATATGAAAATAAACAGCATGTAAGGTATGTTTTGATGCTGGTTTGCTAGTACTTTGCTGGTCCTGTCCAGCAAGAACCATCATGAACCAGCAAACTGCCATAAAAACATACCCGCAAGTTGTTTTTATTTTTTGTTTTTAGCAGGGAGGCCTGAAAAAATTGGTAATTTACCACGTCTTGAATATAGGGTGACGAGACATCCTCGTTCTGCGGACAGTCGCGGTTTTTAATGTCCTGTTCCTGACTGGAGATGTTTCCTTAAATGTCCCCGTTTTACAGCACGTTCAACAGCTTACAAACACACTACAAAAAGCTTGACTAACACTGCTGGTTGACTGATACCAAAGCAATCGTGTCGTGTAGTGTTTTTTCTCCAGCAGGGGTCGCGCATTAGCGAGCTACAGTACATTGGTTTTGTTTCGTTTTTTGTTCGATTTTTTTCGCGCCTCTTCTGGAGAATGAAGAACTGAATCTGGACGAGAGCAGAACGACATTATTACCAATTGTCAAAAGAGACACGTTACCAGTTTAAAGGTAGTTACATATTTAAATATTTGTGTTTATTTTAAAGTTATAGTGTTTGTATGTACGGTAGGACTACAAACAGTCAGCGTGAGGAATTGTTAGCACACAATTCTGGAAAACATTCTGGAAATTTCCATCCTCACAAGGAACGTTAGTGGAAGTGAAAACCATCAGCTACACGATTACTTGTGCAGAAGCACATAAACTATAGTTTGTGCACAAAGTGAGGCAAAATTGCTAAATAAAACAGTAAATATTTATTATAAAAAAGGATGAACCTTGTAGCTAATATTTGAGTGAACGTTTTAAATTTATGCCTAACGTAAATTTAAAACGTTCACTCAAATATTTACATAACTTAACCCAGTGGTTGGGTTTGTTAATATTTCATTCAATTTTATGTTTAAAAAACCCAGTAGCCTATTATTTTAGTGTAATAAAAATTTAATTATAAGAAGGGGTTGTGAACACCAAACTTCAAATACAGTGTAAATATGCAAGTGTATGTCAACAACTAATACTAACAAAATAATTATTGAAACGAAAGAATGATGTATACAACATAAATTCAACTAATATTTATAGCGGGGTGACATGGTGGATCAGTGGTTAGCACTGTCACCTCACAGCAAGAAGGTCGCTGGTTCGAGTCTCAGCTGGGTCAGTTATGATTTCTGTGTGGAATTTGCATTCCTGTGTCGGCGTGGGTTTTCTCTGTGTGCTCCGTTTTCCCCACAGTCCAAAGACCTGTGGTATAGGTGAATTAAATAAACTAAATTGGCTGTAGTTTACAGTGTGTGTGTAAATGAGTGTATATGGATGTTTCCCAGTACTAGAAGGGCATCCGCTGTGTAAAACATTTGCTGGATAAGTTGGCGGTTCATTCCGCTGTGGCAACCCCTGATAAATAAAGGGACTAAGCCGAAGGAAAATAAGTGAATGAATATTTATAGCATTTAGTGAGTTTTTAAAGAGACATTTTTAAAAGGCAAAGTCATCATGCTACAGCAATTTTTGGCGTAACTGTTATTTAACTGTTAAATATCTGGTGTTTTTTAGCTTTAAATCATAATTTCTTCTACAAACATTTTCTTAGTTTCAGATTATGTTATTTAAAAGGTAGAGCCATTACAGAAAAATGCTAAATGTAACACAACCATTGATTAAAATGTGAAAAATCCTCCTAAAAAAACAGCCATTTTAGAGACATGACATGCGTACATTCAGAAATGAGAGCTGTTCAATTATGCATGAATTTTTCCATGAATATCAAAAACAGTTCAGCATGACAAGCAAATTCCTCCTCCGCCGCTGACAATAAGATGCCCATAGAGCCACATAGACTGCATGCCATCTTAATGTGCCACATCAAGTCAGAGCACAAAGCCTCTGTCACCGGTCCTACGCAAATGTGTTTCTTTCAGATCCCCCCGCTCGCTCCCGAGCTTCATTATTCTCCGAACATCATGAAAATACAGCCAGACACTGTTAACAGAATCAAATGGCTTCCTTCAAACCATCTACACGAAGCCTCATGCCATTTCATCCTTCCAAGATCGACTTACAAATGGCAGTCCGATGCCCAAGACGCCCACAAGCCCATTTCCACAGAGGAAGAGCTTTACAGTATATGCTAGATGTGTATTTCAGAGTATTATGATTAAATTATGATAGGGAAGAATCGTATGAATCCAGCTGGAAAGATGCCCTTATAATAATACAATGAGTTAAACGAAGCTATCTCTTTATGTTTCCATCTGCTAAAAAATGACATTAACATTCTATAGTGGAGAAGCAGTTAACGGATTCATGTCTATATACTAACAAACAGATTTTAAAGTCTGATAGAAGTCTCTGACAGGGAATTGCATTATATGCTATATTTATATCACTTTTTAAAATGCTTGGTTGTATCAACCCAAATTTGGATAAAATATTTACAATCCCAACTACTTGTATTATAAAAGTAATTTCAAAAACAACTTGTATATTCATTCATTTTCTTTTCAGCTTAGTCCTTTTATTAATCAGGGGTCGCCACAGCAGAAGGAACCGGCAATTTATCCAGCACATGTTTTATGCCTCATTCACAGTAGCAGCGACTTTGTAGCTGCCTGTCGCTCTGGGTGGCGACCTGCTTCAAACGCAGGGATTTGTAGGTCTATACAGCACGAATACAACCGGCCTTTGAGCGAGGATCATGTGAGCTCTACTGGTGCTCCTATTGGCTGTCGCTCAAGAAAGTCGCTCTTCATTTGCATAAAGTTGAAGGATTCTCACTTTGTCACATCACTCAACACTCCCACCTGGTCGCCAACTGTCGATATCACTCACATCCACTGCGCCACCGAGCTGCCCCCAACTTGTATATTATCATACAAAATAATTATAGCAAATAACATATTTGCAGAACTGTTCATTTTAAATAAAAATAAATTGCACATATTTTAAATTATTTACTAAAAATCAAACACAGAAATGCAGATACTCTAAAACTCTTCAAAAGATTTAATAAAAAAAAAGATCAAATATGTTTGCTTGATTTAACATTTTGTAAACATAAATGTGCACTAGCCTTCAAAAATGTTACTTGTAACTGTTCTACAACCTGAACTATAAAAATATTAAAATTGAATACCCATTCCTTGACCAGAGATTGGGCTCTCTTTAGAGTCAGTAGTAGTTTCATCCAAAATAATGAAGGAAAATGACAAAAAAGTTATGCATTTACAAAATCAACTATGCATTTTTTTGATGTGCATGGAATGAAAGCACAACAGCATCCAAATGTGTTTTAGAGGAATCAAGGGGCGATTTCTGATTCTCAGATGGCCATATGGAAAAATGTGCTGAGCATTTTAAATTCTGACAGTCTGGTCTGGAAGAGACGAGACCACAAGCATTTTGAGCAGCTGAAACATGGGAAACTGAAGTGCCTGAGGCTTCTATCAGCGGCCAGGATTGTGATGAGTTATTGAGTTTGAGGAGGAGATTTGAGTTTGTGCTGAGCTAAGCTCACACAGAGACAGAAATGAAAAAAATAAAAAGTCTATGGAAGAAATCCAATGTTCGATTACCAACCTCTACTATGACCTCTTCAGATTGTTAACAAGACACCAAAATCCAACAGAAATGGTCAGAATCAAAGGTACAAGATCACCAACAGACAATAAAACAAAACAACTAAAGGTGGAACAGTTTTGTCACTGACAGATCTGACGTCTGCTCTTTATTGTGTTTAGATCTTCAATGATTGAAGCTTGTTAACAAAAATTGCCCATCAAAATGAAGCTTTTTCATGTTGTTCAGGTTATAAAATACCTGAAAGCTCATTTCAAGCTTCTGTTGCACAGTTAAGAAGCATATCAGTCTTCATTTAGTCTCAGTCAACAGCAAGAGATTGTAAATGTGCTGAGAATATCTGGATTTAAATCTCTTCATGCCTCATTTTCTCCCTTTGGATTTGATTCAGCAAACTCAAGGTCAACAGTCAAACCGGATGAGCCAAACAAGTGGCCTAAACAAACCTGTTATCACCTGGACGGCACACACTAAACACTTTCCTGATATTTGTCCCCATTGACCTCCAACGCCAAAACACAGAAGCCACTGCGGTTCATCTCAGAGAAAATGAGCTCCTTGCACCTTTGTCACGTTTAACTTTCGCAGAGCTCATTTTTCATGTGCCCGTGGCCTCTTCCATTCCTCTTCTCCTGCTCTATGTTTGCTTTATTGGGAGCCGCTTCTCATTAAACCTCTTGAACTCATTTTATATGTGTGTTTTCAAATTGAATCTGCATTTCTCCAGGCGCTGTGTGGGACTCGCTCGCATAAACCTCCTCGTTCGTTCTTTAAATCCTCTCGACCGGCTGGAGGATTTCACAGACAGATAATCGTTTTAATAGTCAAATCGATCTGTCGACGTCACGCCGTCGGTCGCTTGACATTTGTGAGCGTATGAAAGTATTTGCAGCTTCTGCGTGTCGTGTGGGTCACGGCCTGATTCTCAAACCCCCACACAAACCTGTTGCACCTCGAAGGCAAAAACACTCGAGCGCTTCTTCAGCAGAGCTTTTCTCCACGTGTATTTCAGTGACTCTGGATTTGCCCCAGAGAGCAGCGAAGTGTCGAGGTCCACAGGAAGCAGATAATAGATAAACCCCGGAGCTCTCGCTGAACACAGCTGCTAATCTCCACATTTGTATGTATGTGCTCTTCTCTATCACTGCAGCTCCTTTGAGGATGGAGATCTGGAGGCTCTGTGAGTGTCTGAGAGCTGAGTGACACAACATTTAACTTTAGTCCTGATAACAGACAGAGATCAGCCTCTCTTCATGTGTGAAGACGCATTTGGGATTACAGATGTCAGTTTTGGGATTTTCTTCATACTGCACACCCCAGATGACAGCTGAGGGAAATGTTTAATATGTAAGTCTGTTTAATTGCAGTAGTGATTATTATTTGTTGATACATTTGTGTACAAAAGTATATAAATTTACCTATTATTGCTTTTTGATACTTGTTTTTGTACAAAATGAATCATTATAAAATGCAAACTCAGTAAGTTTTGAGTCACAGGCCTTTTATGAAAAGCTAAACTAAATAATGAACACATCACAATGTATTTAATTAGATGAGAAATTGGTAATATTCACAATGTCAAATAGGAATCATAGCAAGCACCGCAGTCTGGGATGATTTATTTGAGTGAGTTAGGGTTTAATTGCAAAGTTTAACCTTAACAGAGCGGATGTTTTCATTTGCATGTGTTTTAAGGCCTGTTGCTGTGCATATGCCTTGCAAAAAAGTATTTAAAGCCTTCAAGCGCTAGAAACAAAAACATTTGTAGTTACGCAAAGATTATTCATTCATTCATTCATTTCAGCTTTGAAAGTTCAGTTTTTGATAGATGAATATTGGAGATCATTCATCAGGGGTCGCCACAGCGGAATGAACCACCAACTTATACAGCATGTTTTACACAGCGGATGCCTGTCCAACTGCAACCCAGTACTGGGAACCATACACTCTCACATTCACATACATACACTATGGCCAATTTAATTTATTCAATTCACCCTTAAGGGCAGGTCTTTGGACTGTGGCGGTAATCGGAGCACCCGGAGGAAACACATGAACATGGGGAGAACATGCGAACTCCATACAGAAACACCAACTGACCCAGCCAACTGACTTGAACCAGTGATCTTTTTGCTGTGAGGCAACAGTGCTAACCATTGAGCCACCATGTCACTCTTTCACAGAGATTATTCATTCATTCATTTTCTTTTCGGCTTAGTCCCTTTATTAATCTGGTGTCGCCACAGTGGAATGAACCGCCAACTTATCCAGCATTTGTTTTACGCAGCGGATGCCCTTCCAGCTGCAACCCATCGCTGGGAATCCGTACACACTCATTTACACACATACACTATGGACAATTTTATCTTAAACAATTCACCTATACCGCATATCTTTGGACTTGCGGGGGATACTGGAGCACCCGGAGGAAACCCATGCGAACACAGAGAGAACAAGCAAACTGCACACAGAAACGCCAACTGACCCAGCCAAGGCTCGAACCAGCGACCTTCTTGCTGAAAGGATATCATGCTACCGACTGTGCCACCATGCAGCCCCTTCACAGAGAATATTCATTCATTTTCTTTTCGGCTTAGTCCCTTTATTAATCTGGGGTTGATTAATTGTATTTAATTTATACAATGAAATGAAAATATGGTGCTATTTGATTATTCAATTTCTGTACCTGAATACGGTTAAACTGAGTGTTCCTTCAAAAAAAGTGTTGTACTTTAACAGTTTTTTTTCAGTCGCTTTGGTGCATTTCTCACAACACTATTTACATTTGCACAACAGTTAATGCATTTCTCAAAACAATTAGTCATTTGTGCACATCATAGTAGCAGTTTCTCATTCCTTTCAACAAATTGCAAATGCTTTTGGACATGCATCAACTGCTTTCATACAACTCTCTGTTGTTTGTAACATTATCATTTGCTTATGTCATGTCAGTCAAAATAAACTAAACTTGTGGATGCTGAATAGTCATTCCATATAAAACTAATAGTCCTCATTTCATTACTTGAGTCATTAGTTACATACAAAAATGTTGAACTAGTTGTCAAAATCTGTCAAGCTAATTTTATTTTAAAAATGTTAAATCTTTTTTTTCTGAAAATGTCTCCTAAATTGAACAGTTTCATGAATGATTTACAGACCTGTGTATGTTGTAGGTTCAGTTCCAATATGTACTGCAATATTGTTTACAGTTGTGCACAGCTCTACCCAAAGGAAGTTTATGTTTGTTGTAAATAAGGGTGTATTTATTCTTTTGCACAATGCTGTGAATAAATTAGAATTGCAAAGAGCAAATGCAGTAAAAATGTGAAACATACATATTCAGTGTCTTGTACTCAGATACCTCACTAAATGCAGTGATGTCTAACTTTACTGTAGTTTTCAAATTGCTGTGCAAATAGTATATAGTGCTGTGTTGAGCATTTTCAGAAAGTGTCACCAAAATCTGACTTTTTTGCATTGGAAAAAATGTACAGAGTAAACTGTCATAATGAAAACAGGACAACAGGACTGTCTTGTTCATAAACAATGGTGTCAGGACTTTTCATTTTGATGACATTGACACTTTCATTGACATGAATACTTGCTTTTGAGGAATGAGCTTTCCATTTTGAGCAAGTGACACGCTTTTGCAGGTTATCCACTAGGTTTTGCAGTTTGCACTAATTGTTTTGAGAAATGCATTAACTGTTGTGTAAATGTAAATAGTGTTATAAGAAATGCACCAAAGTGACTGAGAAAAACTGTAATATTGGATATATTTTGAGTAGCATGGAGGTGCTGACAAATGGTGTAGAAAGTATTAAATATATAAAAAAAATATATAAAAAATATTTTTTTTTCTTAACAGAAGCCAGAAGCAAGAAAGTCATACATTATTGGACATTTGAAGCAACATGGTGGTGAGTAAATAATGACAGAATTGGCTTTTAAGTTTTTCACACTTTCTAAAAAAATTGGACAGCTTTTAAACAGTCACACCTTTATTGGCTTGATAGGAGCACATCAAAAAGGCACAAAGCAATCAACCGCAATGCAATTGCAATGCAATTCAGCTTAAAGAGATGAACAGGTTGAATCATTCATGCCTATGGAAACAAGTCTAGTATGGTGTGTTTTAACAAAAGCAGGGATAGTCTTGAAACTTTTACCTACTTCACCACAGTCAGTTTTTAAGAGGAAACTTTTTAAGCTGCCTTCAGGAAAAATATATGAAGTTCAAATTCATGAACTGCAGTGATTTCTGGAGGCTTTTCTCCTTCCTCAGTTATTTTTGTAACTGAAATGGCACCTTGGGTCCCTCTTGAAGTCATTTTAAATTGCACAGGTTTTCAACATTGCTTCGTTTGCTTTGCATCAGCACGTCACAAACATTTAATGGTGCAATGTTTATTTAAAGACAGCGCTCCAGTTTTCTTATTGCTTGCTTGAATGAGAGTCACAATGGCCAGCACTTTCAAAGTCAGACAAGCGCTAAAATGATTGGCCAACTTTATTTAATGTCAGGCTCAAAGGGTACAGGTTTTTAATTGTTGCTTCATGTTAAAACCAGCAATTAGGGAGTAGTGAATTCTTCCCTAATTACACTAACTTGCCTAATTAACCTAGTTAACCTAGTTAAGTCTTTAGTTAGCACTTTAACCGAATAGTTTCTTTAAAAATATCTAGTAAAATAGTATGTACTGTTATCATGGCTGAATATTTTATGTTCATGTTCAGAAAAAACAAAACAGAAATTGAATACAGCCACAGGGTGGCTATTAATTCAGGAAGGCTAATAATTCTGACTTCATCTATATATATGGATGGATGGATGGATGGATGGATGGATGGATGGATGGATGGATGGATGGATGGATGGATGGATGGATGGATGGATGGATAGATAGATAGATAGATAGATAGATAGATAGATAGATAGATAGATAGATAGATAGATAGATAGATAGATAGATAGATAGATAGATAGATAGATAGATAGATAGATAGATAGATAGATCATCACCTTAGAATTAATAATTCTATATGAGATTTTTGTCAAAATTGAGTTATTGACATATTCTTATTAAATGACAACTTATTTACATTTTGGGATGTTTTTTTACAAGTTGTTTACATTTTAAGACTTTTTATTTAAAAACACATACTGTATATGCTATATGGAATGCAAAAACTTTGAAGCTCAATATCTCAAAATAATTCAGAACGCAGATAGAGCCTTATAATTCCAAGGTGACGATATATATATATATATATATATATATATATATATATATATATATATATATATATATATATATATATATATATATATATATATATATATATATATATATATATATATAGCATTTACTAATGTATTAACATCCACATTCATGCTTGTCAACATTAGTGAATGCACTGTAAACTAACAAAGACCAACTTTATTATCGTTAACTTATGTTAACAAAGATTAATAAATTCTGCAATAAAGGTATAGTTCATTGTGTATTCATGTTAGTAAATGCAACAGCCAACATTAACTAATACAACCTTACTGCAAAGTGTGACCATTTGTTTTAGTTATAAACCTGATTTATTTTTATCAATTTCACAAAGACAAACAAAACTTCCTATTTGGTCTTGTTGATTCTTAAATAAATTCAATAAATACATTAATTACAGTTTTTCTCAGTCGCTTTGGTGCATTTCTCACAACACTATTTACATTTGCACAACAGTTCATGCATTTCTCAAAACAATTAGTGCAAACTGCAAAACCTAGTGGATAACCTGCAAAAGCGAGTCACTTGCTCAAAATGGAGAGCTCAATCCTCAAAAGCAAGTATTGATGTCAATGAAAGTGTCAGTGCCATCAAAATGCAAAGTCCTGCCTCCATTGTTTATGAACAAGATAGTCAAATGGCTTAGTCATGTTTTCATTATGACACTTTACTCTGTACATTTTTTCCAATGTAAAAAAGTCAGATTTTGGTGACACTTCCTGAAAATGCTCAAGGCAGCACTATATACTATTTGCACAGCCATTTGAAAACTACAGTAAAGTTAGACATTACTGCATTTAGTGAGTGTCTTGAGTACAAGACACTGAATATGTATGTTTCACATGTTTACTGCATTTGCTCTTTACAATTCTAATTTATTCACAGCATTGTGCAAAAGAATAAAGACACCCTTTTTTACAACAAACAAACTTTCTTTGGGTAGAGTTGTGCACAACTGTAAACAATATTGCAGTACATATTGGAACTGAACCTACAACATACACAGGTCTGTAAATCAGTCATCAAATTGTTCAATTTAGAAGACATTTTCAGTGGAAAAAAAGATTTAAAGTTTTTAAATAAAATGAGCTTGACAGATTTTGACAACTAGTTCAACATTTTTGTATGTAATGACTCAAGTAATGAAATGAGGACTATTAGTTTTATATGGAATGACTATTCAGCAGACACAAGTTTAGTTAATTTTGACTGACATGACGTAAGCAAATGATAATGTTACAAACAGCAGAGAGTTGTATGAAAGCAATTGATGCATGTCCAAAAGCATTTGCAATTTGTTGAAAGGAATGAGAAACTGCTACTTTGATGTGCACAAATGACTAATTGTTTTGAGAAATGCATGAACTGTTGTGCAAATGTAAATAGTGTTGTGAGAAATGCACCAAAGCGACTGAGAAAAACTGTAAATACATTATTTATTCAGAAGGTCTGGTAAAAGGTATTTACATTTTCTTGTGCAGAGTAGTTATTCAGATTTATAAAAATTATAGGTGGGCATAGATTAATTTTTTTAATCTAGATTAATCTAGATTAATCTCAAAATTAATCTAGATTAATCTAGATTAAAATGGCTCATTTGAATTCTGCCGAAGGCATTCAGAATATGTTTGCTACCCAAATTATACGTCTTTGAGAACGGGTTTTTCAAGCCAGGTGTCGCATTAGACCAGGGGCTCATCTCCTGTTTCCAGAGTGCATCACAAACTGCTTGAGAAAATGTTCTAATTGGTGATGAAAATAAATGATGTTCAATAAGATGTACTTGTGTTTACTAACTGTTTATTCAGTTAAACGTGAATTTTGAACTGTAGGCTTACATAAGCTCTAAATAGCAATTTTTGATTACCTTAATCCGACTAAAGTCAAAACTGAACTAAACAGAAATGGAATTAAGACATGTGGAGTATGCAGAGATTAGTGGCATTATAGAAGTAAACACTGCGGTCTTTAGGACCTTTCGCCATGTTTTCTGACAAGATCCACACGCGGCTTTCAGTAAAGGACCGCGCACACACATACACAAACACACACACACACACATCGCGAAATGCGGAAGTTTTTTTATTACCATTTGGCGTGCATTATTAAATTCCATGACACTCTCACCAGTCCTTACTCCTTATTTGCGTCTAGTACCCCTGTTTGTCACGATGGTATGAATGAAATGTTCGTGAGTTAGTGAAACTGCCGAACTGCAGTTAGAGTCAAGCATCCTGCTGATTTGATTTAAAAGGGCACTCTTTTGTCAGACGGTTCACGAGTCAGGTATACATCCGCGCTAATATATCAAGGTGAAAGTCATCATAGCTTGCATAAAATAGACCCAGCTCCCATCCCACTTTGAGAATAGATTAACGGCGATATTTTTTATCGCGCGATAAGAGTCTCGCGTTAACGCAGCACGTTAACGCCGATAACGGCCCAGCACTAATAAAAACATAAGTTATCTCAGTGAAATGAATGTAGAGCTATGAAAAGGTTTTTTGGGGAGTAAAAAGCATTCGGGTTTGAAATTTTAAGTTTTGAAGTGTGTGTCACTGCATGTGTGCTCCCCATAAATGTAAATTTAGAGGACATGTTGTATTCCATTTAAATTAAATTTAGAGGACATGTTGTATTCCATATAAATTGTAATTATATTTTATGTATTTGGTCTTACAAAGTCTTTAAAATGTCTTAAATTTACATTTTTAAAACCTAAAAAAAATACCTGATTACCCTGCACTGTAAAAAATGTCTGTGATTTTAAAAGTAAAAGTCTGTACAAATACAAACACTTCTACAGTGAAAATCTGTTAAATGATTAACAGCTTATTTCTGTACAATATACGAAAATAACTGTACTAGATCTAACCTAGGCAGTGTCTGAAATCTCACCATACACCCTTATTCACTAGTCCCTAAATTAGTCAATTAGATTAGTCCACTAGACAGAGTGAATGACCACAAATGACTGAATTCAGACACTGATGGACACCTGCTGCTAACAAGCACAATCACTGAAGGAAAGAACAAGAAATAAAACTATAAAGACGCCCTTTCACCAAAGCAACTGAATTAAAACAGAGGATTAAACAACTCCATTAAATAACAGCATTACCAGCTTCACTGATTAGTTTGGCTTCATTTCTGTAATATCTGCAACAAGATTATTTGATAATTAACAGAGGTTTATATATATTTTTGAAAATGTTTCATTTGACCTCACCATCATGGAGATCAGAGGCTGCTTTAGTTGGGCTCTTGATCCTTTACACTTTTATCTTAATGTTTCTCTGGCTGTTATAACTGTGTTTCTAAAACTCATCAGTTATAGCAAGAAAGGCAATGCGAAACTATACTGTATGTGCATAATTGCTACAGATATAATTATAAATAATAGGGGTGTAACGATACACCAAAGGCACGGTTCGGTTCGGTTCACGGTTTTGGAGCCACGGTTCAGTTCGGTTCGGTTCGGTTTCTGTTTGCTGTGGGGTTAGGGTTGATGTCATCTTAACAGTAATGCTAAGGAACAATAGATTCACTTAATAACAAGAACAACTAAACTTTTTCTTTATTAACTTTGCCATCACATTTTAGTACAGTCAGGATACCACAGTAAACAACAAAAATGAAATAAATACCTCCAATATAGACTAGTCAGAAAAAACAATTCTCTTTAGTGCAGCCATCTTAAGAAAGTAAACTCAAATTAAATAAATAACTGCAGTGTTGACTATAGTGAAAGATAAACAGGCTTGTCCTTTCTAAGGACATTTGGAATATTCAATTAAGTTTTAAGTTCTTCTTTAAAAACACCATAATGTCCACATTCTCAGGTGAGGGGCTTGATTTCTGTGCAGACACAGACAAAGTGATGCTCATTTTAGTTATCATTTAGATAGATAGGTTTCCGTTTAAATTAATGAAAAAATAATATACATATAATGTGCTTGTAAAGTGTTTTTTACATGACCTATTAACCAGTAAAATACATTGCAGTTTTGTCTGAAACTAATGTTAGGGTTGTAGCCTTATATTAGTTGTATTTTTGCCTCTCTCTCTCTCTCTCTCTCTCTCTCTCTCTCTCTCTCTCTCTCTCTCTCTCTCTCTCTCTCTCTCTCTCTCTCTCCATGCCTGTCATTTCTGTATGTCCGCCTTCGCGACAGCTAATTGGTCAGGAGACCGATCTATCATTACTGGGCGACTTGGCGCGGGAATATAAAAATGACGTCAGGAAAAGCGGAGGAGAGCGCATCTTCCTTTGATCTCGTTTTTCGTGTATTTTGCTAACATGATTATGAATTTCGTTGTTTTTGCTTAACTTTCGTTTGGGCAAAATTATTTTGCATTAGTTTTGCCCACTTTGAGAAATTTTGTGATTTTTGTACACTTTTATTTCGATTGATTTGTTTGTTGCTTTTTGTTCA
This sequence comes from Danio kyathit, assembly GCA_903798195.1. Classification (NCBI taxonomy): domain Eukaryota; kingdom Metazoa; phylum Chordata; class Actinopteri; order Cypriniformes; family Danionidae; genus Danio; species Danio kyathit. The sequence continues at coordinate 27,990,283 of LR812522.1, read as the reverse complement.
GCTCTTTCTCGTCATATTGAGCTTTACCTCCTCAAGTTCACTCTTTTCTCAGAGTAAGGTGGATAGGGAAGATGTCTTACGACTTCCATTTTGCAAACACGTAGAAAATGTATTGTTAAAGACATCAGGTAAGAGGTGAATGTCATCTTTGTATTTATTTTATTCTACAGTTCAGTATAGGGAAGAATAAGGCGCACGGCGCTGAAAACCTTTTTGTCTTTTCATCAGTTTCTAGCGAGGTAAGGGGTTAAATCTCTTTTGTTGGCAGTTCTGTTGGCAGTGTCTTTTGCGTACACCCTCACATTGTGAAATTTACCACATTTTTTAAATGTTATTCCTTATTAAGTTTCGTGAAACAGTTACGACAGATAGTGTGCGCTTTGTCTACGACACGAATTCCATTCCTGTACTCCACTGGAAAACCAAAATGTTCCCAAACAGGAGACTTAAATGTATTTGGGGGATCTGCAATCTCAATATATGCGAAACAGCCGTCCTGCATAAACCAAGAATCAGGATATGAACATCAACCATGGTTGCTAAAATGAAAAAAAAAAGCTGCATCATTCATGCCGCAATGCATGTTGGGTGCCAGCATAGTACAAAACTCCCAGCATGCACTGGAGCACGAATTATTTGATTTTTATTTTTTGTTTGTCACCATTATTGAGATTCAAAGACTAATTGTTGAAGCTGTGTCTTTTTTAAGTTCTGCCATAGTCCTGCCAAACATTCTCATTGTGAATGGTGTATCTAGACCTGATAAACAATCAATGAAGCTCCAGTGGTTTCATTTATGTGTGCTATGAATTTCTCACACATGACTAACTTAATATTGAATAAGAACACAAGCAGGTGAGGGTGGCTTTGATATCATAGTTAATCTCGTCAGACTTATTCTTATGTTTTCTTTAGGCTTTTCATGCTATACAAATAGTGTGATTAACACAATTAATTATAGCAACCAAAATAAAAACTAGTTTTAAACCAGTTGAAGAGCCAAACTAAAGCAGATGCTTTAAATTTCATTAAGAGCTTTTGTTCATGTGACAGAAATAAAGCCAAAGGTCAATAATAAGTGAAGCTCCTGATGTTTGTGGAGTTGTTTAATGATCTCTACTGAGATCTTGAGAAATAAAAAAATTTTATTGTGTAATTTTTTTTATTTTTATTAATTAGTATTTTTATTTAGAGTTTAAATTCAGTTGATGTCATCTTTGGTTTTGGCTGTGTTTTTTTGTGTTTTATTTTCTTCAGTGATTCTGCTTGTTAACAGCTGTTCATCAATAATTCTCAATCCTCCTTTAATTAGACACTTAATTATCTCATTAACTTTACCACTGCCTGATTGTTCAACCCTCTGTAGTGAGGACACCAGTGAGGATTTTGCTCTGGCATTTAAGGGGTTAAATGTGTTAGATGAAAAATAAAGAGTGTGGAATGTATTTTTAACAGAAATATTCTGTAGATTGAATTTACGAATGTAAAATGTTAAAAACAGTAGATTACTGGCAACCACAGCTATTTGTCCATAGAATCAAAAAAAAAAAGTAGTGTAAAAGTATTTTGTGTCATCATTGTGGAGGATAGTAGCATCTGGGTGCAAGTCCAAGATGAACTGAGAGTATCTGATGTTATGCTGCATCTTTTGTTTAAATGTAACTGTGTAGTTACTAATGCAGTGAAAATTTGTTTGTTAATTGTAAACACACACGAACACATTAATGCATTTAATGACTTTACGTTTTTCGTGTACTAAGCTACGTTTTTGTGAACTGAACATTGTATCAGTTGATAAAATTCAGTTATTTTCCATAAATTTAAACAGTTCTATAAAACTTCAGTATTTTTTTACAGAAAAATCCTGGCAACCACAGCTGCCGGTATTTTTCCGTAAATTTAATGGATTTTTTTTAACTGTGTGGTAAACTTTGTGTTCTCTAGCTAAAGTAGTTTTTCTCCGGGAAAGCATTTAAATATAGTTTCTGTCTCATGTTGTTTTCATTTTTGTTATGCATAAACTTAAAGCCTTTGTAAGATAATGCAAATATTGGTTGCAAATATTGTGGTTGCTTGGTGAAACAAGCAATAAGTTTTCAGTAAATTTGCTCTTATTTTTTATCTTAATTGCAGTGGTTAGCACTGTTGCCTCATAGCAAGAAGGTCTCTGGTTCGAGTCCCTGCTGGCTCAGTTGACATTTCTGTGTGGAGTTTGCATGTTCTTCCTGTGTTCGCGTGGGTTTCCTTTGGGTGCTCCGGTTTCATCCCTAGGCCAAAGACATTTAGTGCAGGTGAATTGAATAAACTAAATTGGCTATAGTGTATGCGTGTGAATAAGAGTGTATGGATCTTTCTCAGTACTGGGCTGCAGCTGGAAGGGCAAATACAGTGTAAAACATATGCTGGATAAGTTGGCGGTCCATTCAACTGTGGCGACCCCAGATGAATAAAGGGCCTAAGCCGAAGGAAAAAGAATGAATGAATGAATGCTCTTCTATAACCATGCTCTTTTATGGTATCTGTATAGCTCAATTCCTTGTAGTTATATTATTTTAGTGAACATGATTTTAACTTAATAGTAGCTCCAATTTGATTCACTTAATGTATAGGTAGAAGCAAATCAGAATGTGTATTTTTAAGGTACAATCATCTTGAACTTAACTCCTTTTGGTGTGAAATACACACAAAATTTAGTACTTCAGTCTCCTCAAGCAATCATGGTGTGTTTGAGAGGTGAGTTTGTACCATGTCTTTCACTCTTCTCCCCGGTGTTGACATACTTTGATGAAAGTCGTCCCATCTCTGGTCTGCCCCGCAGCGATAGATTAAATGTCACAGGCCTTCTTGTAGGACAAATTTCTGCTGTTTCTCTCCTCAGCTGAGTATATCAGCTCCTCTCCACTTTTCTGATAGATTTCTAATCCTGCTACCAGTGATAGAATAACAATGAAGTTTGCTCTAATAGTCACACTTGACTGAGGACGTCTTGGTGTCCTTGACTCATGTTTGATCCACTCACAGACGGAAACACACACACACACACACACACACACAACAAAGCTCACACTCCCAGACACTGGATGTTTGATCAAAGCCTAAATATGCTATTGAATTGCAGGTGAAACTGAAACCGTTTCTGTTGAGAAAGCTTTATATTTAATTATTTCACAATGGATAACCATTACATCAGAGCTGTTTAATAAATGATTAGAAATCAGTGATCCAGTGAGAAACAGGCTCATTTGATCTCAGTCAGATGTGTGTATGTGACGCTGATTAACTGAACGCAACAGCTCTGACGTGTAATTAGCAATATTTGACATTTACTGTAATAAAACATGACGACTGACCTCTCCGGTCACATTTCAGTCCAGAATTAGTTGTGAAACAAAAATAACCATAAGAGAAACCTATTTTAACTAAGAATTGCTGTATATGGAAACATATCTGTCCCCAGAGACAGGAGTAAGAACATAAAAATAAATGAAGCATGTATAAAAATGCACAACCATGGGCTGAAGATAAATGATAAAGATAAATTTGCTCTGTTTTGCATTAATGCATCATTTTTCACACAGGCAACATCAAAAACAGCAGGCAAACAGGCATGAGAATCATTTAAATAAGACATTATTATTTGAGCACAAATGAAAATGCAGCAAGGCAGAAACTTGGGAACCAAATAAGAGCAAAGATGAACCAGAAAGAGAATTTTCTTTTTTTATACATATTTCTAAATTGAATATGAATATGAGTTTTAAATCAGTGATTACCAACACATAAGAAATTACTAAGAACATAAATGTTGACCTATTAAATAAGTTGACTATAGATGCTGATTAACATTCTTTCAGACATTGGAACAATAATGAAAATATTTTCAAAATATAAGAGATTTTTGTCCTTGCATTGAAAGCCAATACTCCCAAAACTCTGAATATCACATCGTTTTTAAAGAAGTCAAAAAATAAATCCATATGTATGAAGTGATTTAATTTTAATCTTCTTATACGTGATTGCTTCATTTGATTAACAGATTTAATTTAGGCTTTTATTCAAATATACATTGATCAGTGAACATGCAAGGTCAATCGCACCTGCTCAATGTGCAAGAACAAATGCGATTGGTTCTTACAGAGCCTTAAACTTGCTGACGTGACAAGAATGAACTCACTGGTACTTCAAGCAAGCATAACTGAATAAAATATGAATGTTAAACATTGTTCACTGATCAATGTTTATATGTGACCCTGAACCCCAAAACCAGTCATAAGTGTTCACATTTTATGAAATTGAGATTTATACATCTCGGGAAAGCTGAATAAATAAGTTTTACATTGATTTATGGTTTGTTGGACAGGACAATATTTGGCTGAGATTCAGATCTGGAATCTGAGGGTTACAAAAATCTATATACTTAGAAAATCATCTTTAAAGCTGTGCAAATTAAGTTTGTAGCAATGCATATTACTTAAAAGTTAGGTTTTGATATATTTACAGTAGGAAATTTACAAATTATATTAATTGAACATGATCTTTACTTAATATTCTAATGATATTTGGCATTAAAAAAGGGGTCCAGGGTCACATTTGTGTCTAAATTTAAATCTGTGCATCTTATACAGTGATTATATCTGTTCAGAAAACAAACAATTATCCACTGTATGGATTTATTTTTGATATTTTAATGAATGAAGTCAGAGTGTTTTGTTGGCATGTCAGTGGATGGATAGATGGATAAATCTCCCAGATTTGATAAAAACATCTTTATTTATGTTCTAAATATAAACACATTTCTCATGGGTTTGAAATGATTAAGTGAATAATAACATAATTTTCATTTTGGGGTGAAGCGTTAAGTGAGTTATATCTGCTTTCTTTACAAAAATATGCACATACAGTCTGTTTGCTGGTCAGAATAGGCTTCACTCGTTGTTTTGCATTGTTTCATAGGGCTTAAGACATAGCATGAGAGAAACACACAGGTCTAACCTGAAATCACCTCACAGAGACCTGAAATCACTGATTCCCCACAGGCCTGATGTCTTCAGTATCTGTAAACATCCGCACACCTGTGGTCTGTACTAGAAGGCCTTTTATTGCTTGACACTCTTCAGGACTCATGAATTATTTAGAAACGTCTGCTGTAAAGATCTCACCCTTCAGCAGAGACGGCCTTGTGAAAATACACCTTCTCATTAGGTGCTTCTCATTACTGTGGCATGTGAAAGAGAAGAGGATCTAATGTTAGACACTATAACATGTTGGAGACACTTGTAGCTAAGGGCTGGAGAAAGGGATTGTTTACCCCAAAATTAAAAATTCTGATTCACTTTCATGTGCTTCAAACCTGTATGGCTTACTTTCATCTGTGAAACATAAAAGGGGGATATAGTGACCAGGGGCTGTCAAAGCAACAACAACAACAACAAATAGTGTGACTCTGACTATATATTTTAAGCCAAAAGGTATAAAACAATAACTTTTTGTAGAAATGTTGAAATTTAAATCATTATTTTTTCAATATCTTTGGCTGTATCTGAAATCGCCCCTATACACTCGTTAATTATTTCCTACATTCATCCACTAATACAGTCCACTTAAAGAACTGAATGAAAACGATTGCATTTGGATAAATCCTTCAGGTGAATTAGATTCTTGTCAGACCCTGTGATAGTTAATTAACACTTAGTCAGCTGTCTTTTAGTAATGTAACAAAAGGTTAGAGAGTTGGAATCCAAAGGTTGCAGGTTTGAGTCCTGGCACCAGCAGGGATTGTTGGTAGGGAGAGTGAATAAATCCACCTAAAAAGTTAACATTATTGGTATCTTCTAGCTGTTGAGTGTACATCAGTTGTACACTCTTTATTGTGGTGCATTGTGGGATTGATCCAGTGCACTTCAGAACATCTAATATGGTTTCAGAAACCACAATTGGCTGCTCTCTCAAATAGAGCACTTTTTAAGGATATAGGGGTGATTCTGGAAACAGATTTTCTCTCACCCAATAAAGAAACTTTTATCTATTATCAGTGAATGATGAAGCTCTTTTTTTTCTTATATGAATTATTGCTTCATGTCCATTCAGGTGAAAGTTATAAATGACAGAGCCATTGAACCTGCATTAATCAGCAGCAGACACTTCTGAATCAGCTGAATAAACAAAGGGTTTTGTGTAAATTTCTGACATGAGCTTTCTGAAGTTAATTGCTTGTGAAAGATGTTTCATCAGAGCACATGTAGTGATCGGCTGTTGTCAGGTTTCTAGCGAGCGTGACTGTGCGTATATAATCAACTTTTAAACTTTCACGGAGAGGTTCAACAGCCTTATTGATTAAAATTTCCTCTGGCAGCGTCCCATAAGTCTTGTATATGCAGATACAGGACACACTTTTCTGGTCACCAAGGGCTTTTTTCTCAATCACAGGGCAGCCGTTCATGCAAGCAGGACTTTTCTCTTTGCTAAGTCAAGCAGCAAATGTTCAGCTTTGATACATTTTCAATTTTCCACTTCCTATCTTCTATTTATGGCATGCATAAATCATAAGTGAGCCGTGTTACTTTCCAAAAGACGTCAGATATGAAATAGCACACGCACACAGGGAATTCAGACACAGTAAAGTACAGTAATGATATCGGATTTTACATACTTCAGCAGCAGGACGGCCACTAGTTATAGTATTTAAACACTTTTAACTGCTTAAAATTTAACTGCTCATAAATGCTTGACATTTCCATTCAAATTCAAAACAGCACATTTGCTGAAGGTTTGAATGGGATTTTGTAAATTATATTAGGCCATAAAATGAAATAAATTACAACATAAATGAAAGAGGCAGTTCCTTTGGGAGATTTAGAGCTTCAGTCTCCTTCTACTGTCACAAAAAAGGAAATGTTTAGCTTGCAATTTATGCTAAATATTTTTCTTTTTAAATACTGTGGTAGAAACAAATTCATTGAGTTTTACAAAAGGAAGAGGAAGTAAACAATATTCTTCTACTAGTTTTTTATTCTACTATTTTAGGTTAAGATAACTTAATTTGAGGGTATTTACATCCAAATCAGGTGAACAATGCAGGAATTACAACAGTTTGCATATGTGCCTCCCACTTGTTAAGGGACCAAATGTAATTGGACAGAATAATAATCATAAATCAAACTTTCACTTTTTTTTATAATAATTTTTTTTAACCTTTAATTGACAGGACAGTAGAGAATTGACAGGAAAGCATGGGGAGCAGAGAGAGGGGAGGATCGGCATAGGACCGCGAGGTGGAAACCAAACTCGGGTCGCCGTGAGCACCGGAGTGCATGTGTTGACACACTAACTACTTCACCACTGGCGCCAACAGCACTGTGAAGGCTTTTTTAGAACTCTAATCTGGCCTTTCTGTTTTTGAGACTCACCAATGGTTTACATCTTGTGGTGAACCCTCTGTATTCACTCTGGTGTAGTCTTCTCTTGATTGTTGACACACATACACCTACTTCCTAGAGAGTATTCTTGATCTGGCCAACTGTTATGAAGGGTGTTTTCTTCACCAGGGAAAGAATTCAGTCGTTCACCACAGTTGTTTTTGTGGTCTTCTGGGTCTTTTGGTGTTTCTGAGCTCACTGGTGCGTTCTTTCTTTTTAAGAATGTTCCAAAAAGTTGTTTTGGCCACCCCTAATGTTTCTGCTATCTCTCTGATGGATTGATGGTTTTGTTTTTACAGCCTAATGATGGCTTGCTTGACTGATAGTGACAGCTCTTTGGATCTCATCTTGAGAGTTGACAGTAACAGATTCCAAATGCAAATACCAAACTTGAAATGAAACCTTTTATCTGCTCATTGTAATTGGGATATTGAGGGAATAACACACACCTGGTCATGGAACAGCTTAGAAGCCAATTGCCAATTACTTTTGGACTCTTAACAAGTGGAAGGCACATATGCAAACTGTTGTAATTCCTACACTGTTCACCGGATTTAGATGTAAATACCCTCAGATTTAAGCTGCAGTCACACTAGAGTTTGTGCATGCAAAATTCTGTCGTAAGGCGCTGCGAATGGGGCGGGATTAACCCCCAGGGGTCGAAGACCTCGGATACGCGTTTTGAAGCGTTTTCACATGAAAACAGTTTCAGTTTTGATCGTACAGATATGAGCAATACATCAATCTAATCTGTTAGGTGTTTAGTTTTTTTTTGGTACACTCACAATAACAACAAAAGTGTGTGCTTTTGCAAAATAAGGAAAATAAACAGTAAAGGCACTTTCTCTTTTCTCTCTCCGTGAACTGTTTTTACAAACGCGTCAGTAAAATGTACTAAAACTCCGCGAAAACTAAACACACAGACATGACACATATATCTATAGAAAGTTTGAAGTGTCTACTTTTAAATTCAGCAAGTGCATGTTGAAAGCAAGTATTGCTTGATAAAGTAATCAGTATGAAACCAACGCTATGTCTAGTTTCTCTGTCTGAGCTCATTATTTTTAATGCGACCACGCCCACGAGGCTTTGTTATTACAATACGAATACGAGACATACACATGACAGACATACCTGCATAAAGCTTGGAGGGTGAACTTTCCAACTCATTTTGAAAGCAAATGTTGTCTCGCTAGGTAATCCATACAATTCTCCCGGCAGAGCGCACATCACGCCGGCTCTTCCCACTTCCGCCATTAATACAAACAATGACGTAAGCTGTCCACACGCCCACAGCGTGCTGGCTAGAACGTGACGCATGTAATACGTGTTATTAATTACATTTTTATTTATTTTACCTTAGTTGAACTTGTTAAAGTTTGGAAAAAGTTAACTAAGGCTGCAACTATTTGGGCAAAATATATATAAAAGGTCTTAAAATATTATTTTGATTATTCTTGTGTTTTGTCATTATGCCAGAGTTATTCAGAAATTGTTATTAAATGCTGGATTAATGCACAAGAAAGTTTTTATTACAACAGTTTTGCAAACACGTTTTACACCATTTCAAATACTTGCCTCCATTTCTCAGTGAATATAGGCAATGTATTTTGATGCATTTAAACAAAACAGATTTATTAAACAGATATATTTATTAAAATAATATTTTAGTCACCAACTATACAGTATTCAGAAAATGAAAGATAATACAATCAAATTCAAGCAAAATATTGAAAAAAAATTACAACCTACAAAATTTTAAGTTTGGGTTAGCTTTTGCAGATGGACATTGCTTTACAATGTCCTTGATGGGTGAGTTGGGGAGTGTCTTTTGTCTCTCCAGGTGTGAATTATTCATGACCATTGTCACTCACGCATAGACCTGAGATGAGCCAAACAAACTTAACAAAATGTAAATCTTTGTAATGTTTCCTTTGAATGAGAAAATAAAATAATTTTTACATAATTGTGAAGTAAATATTCTAGCCTACCAGACTGCTTATTCACAAGTCTTGTTCAGGCACATTTAGTGTGTTTTTTGGACCTTATTTCAGCTACATTTTTTCTCCAAATCCTACTAACCACGCATAATATTTTTTTTCTAAAAAACACAAGCATGTACATTAATATTTGTCACAAATTATTGTAGCAGAGTTTGTGCTGAATACAAATAAAATACATGTTGGCCAATACCATGTAATAAGTAGCTGAAATTAGCACAAATGTCAGGGCATGTCAAAACATCTCAGGGGCCCCAAAATCACCTCAGACCCCTGAGGGTTAAACAAGATTAGACATTAAAAAAAGTGAGCGATTGGTCTATGTTTTAAATTTCTGTCCAGAGGTCATGTTTTGACCCTTGACTGGTCTCACGCAGCCAAGTGATGCGATTCTTGACCTGCGAAACTTGACGCATGACCTTGCGTTTCCGGTCTGACGCATTCGCGTGCGTATGAATGGAAGTCTATGGGGAGAAAAGTCCAGTGTGACCGCAGATTTAAGCTGACAATCTGCAGTTAAAGCACATCTTTTTCATTTTATTTGAAATTCATTGTGTAGGTGTATAGAGCCAAAAATGTTAGAACTGTGTCGATGTCCAAATATTTATAGACCTAACTGTATATTACCCCAATTATTACACAGCTTCTTGCCAGAAAAAAAAATAGCGATAACACTTTAATCTAAACTGTAACAAACTGTTTCATTAAGCCTAAAGTTTGCTGAAAGTAAATGCTACCTTCACTTATCTACACATTATTCAGTTACGATGTGGTGTCAGATAAACAGCAGCGTGACAGATAAACATATAAATATGTATATTAATATATCCACTAATGGTCAAGATTATTCATAGTACCATATACGCCCATGTTATTAGTTTCAGCAGTTGCTATCTGGAAATAACATAACTTGGAATGTAATGATTGACAAATCAGAATTAAGTATTCCAGAGAGCCGTGAAATAAGCAATAATAAACAGCACAGTTGCATAATTATTGATCTGTCAGAGTAACTTTTTTATGGTAACTGAGTCGTAATTGCGTTAACCTGCATTACTAAGGGTGACCTGACTAACACAAACAGCCGCTCTAAATACACACGAGAGGGAATGTGCTGGCCTGCATAATGAGAACACAGACGTCCCTCAGAGGACACTGAGGTCTGAAATCTGCCATCAAATACCCAAATAAGACCTTGCTTATGCATACTGAGCTTTTTATATGCCATGTCACGATATATGAGTCACATCCAAAGTGTTTTTTCTTATTCTCAGGAGATCTTAGAGGTTATCGTTGTTTTTAATAACAGGATTTCCTTGAAAACAAAAATGCAAGAATTTTGAAATAGATTCTCATGTGACTAACATTTTTTTTTTAAGTGGGGTTTACATAAAAGTAACATTATTTAAAGTAACATTATTTCCTTACTTCCAATGGTCTTAAGTGGCTATTAACTATAACCTAAAGTCTGTCACTATTCTTAATAACAAAAGGTCATTCGGGAAATATGTCGAGTTGGATTTAAAAGACTTAATTTAATAGCAATACAGGTCAACAATTGCACTGTAATAATCCCTAACAATGAATCACAATAACTAGTCAGTTCATAAAGTATGGCCGAACACTCACGTATTGATGGTGCACAATGTCCTGGCTTTATCTATAGGGCTGCACAATATCGTTTCGGCATCAATATCGCAGTGTGCGAACCTGCAATAGTCACATTGCAGGATCTCAAACGATTTCAACCCTTTGGACAAGAATTATAAATTTTGCCACTTTAACAAAGATTCATTGTTTATATATTTGTACAATGAAGACTATACAGTGGTTTTTACATTTGATTAATACATTTGTGCACCTTGCATACTGTTATTGACTCCACTGAAAACCACAAAGTGATGTTTATTTATTTATTTTTTTATCTTTGTTTGTTTTTTTTTATCTGTGCTTAATTTATTTTATTTTGTATACATTATATATTTTTTTAATTTTATACATTTTATTTAAATGTTATTATTATTATTAAAAAATTGAATTATTAAAAAATTCATCCAAATAAATGTAACATTTTTAATTTGTTTCAAAAAGTCATCTTGAGAAATTATATTCAAAACGCAATATATATCGCAGAACAAAATAATTATTGCAATGTAAGGTATTTTTTCAATATCATGCAGCCCTAATCTAAAATCATCCTCTATACCCTTAAATAGTGCACTATTTGAAGGGAGCAGTGATTTGTAGTGGTGTCGGAAATCAAAGTGGACATTCTGAAGTGCACCAAAAAATGCACCACAATAAAACATGTACAACTGAGAATGTTCTGTATAGTAAACACACAGAGGCAGAGTTGACAAAAAATGTTTATGTCAATATTCGTGAAAAGTCGAGTTGGATTGGCTTGACTTTGTCAGGCTAGCTTCATGAAACAGGCCACCTGTATTCTAGGCCCAATCAAAGGGCTTCAAAATTCACCCCTAGGAATTGGGACAGCACTACAGCACCTGCACACGTCATCAGATGTCATTGCGATCTCTTGCTTCATATGAGATTGACGATCGCGACTGCTGTAGTTATTCCAGTTGTGTTATTTTTTGGTATTTATCTTCAGAAAAATCACTGAAGGCATATATAATGTTATCATAATGATCTGATGAGGCAATCAGATCGTAACTACACTGCACATTTACACCGTGGCCATATTCATCGATGTAAACACACCAAAAACAACATTAACATTATAGCAGACACTGTAAAAAGCTCATTCTCAGCTACTAGACTTATCTGACAGGGTGTTCGAGTGTCATTGAGTGTCAGAATGTTGTTGGACTGCTGTACGGAAGTTATTATTTTGAATTATAGATCGCAAAATTTAGCAGTTTTTATTTTAACGTTTTTTTTATAAAAGCATGATGGTAAAACATGAATGTGGTTATCAATATATTAAAACAGGTGTTTGTTTGTTGTAAAAATTAGTAATAATGACAAAAAAATACAAACTTGTGGCTTTCCTTACTTCCGAGTGCAGCGAAACTGCCGTTGTAGCTTGTGTATTCTGGGAAATTTTCTTACCCCTTGGTTTCGAGTGTGGTCCTGAAAAATCTTCGTTCGCAGGGTATACCCCTTCCCCTTAACCCTACGCCTTCAAGCTAAAGAGAATTGGGACACCCCTAAGGGGTGGGTAAGGGGAGGGCTAAGGGGTAGAATTGGGATTGGGCTTTAGTCTATCTTGTTTATCTTAGTTGTACATGTTTTATTGTGCTCAATCATGCAGGTTTTCACTCTTCAACATCAGAAAAATCAGACCCCTCCTAACAGAACATGCTGCACAACTATTTGTTGTCATTTCAAGGCTAGACTACTGCAATGCTTTTTTAGCTAGACTCTTATCCTTAACCCTTAAACCCCTACATATGATTCAGAACGCTGCAGCTAGTGTGGTCTTCAATGAGCCCAAGAGAGACAAAAGACAACTTAAACTCATCTTTTCTGAGAGCACCTTAACCCCGGTAAATAAATCCAAGACCTCTCTTCTCTCCCCCTCCTCACCACACACCAAAATACTATAAATTCGGAGTGTGCCTCACACAGGTGAGTGGGCTTAACAAACCACCTAGAAGCACTTTCTCTCACTCACTCTCTCTCTCTCAAAAAAAAAAATTAAAAATTAGTACTCGTACTCTAGCACTAAATTCTCTGAGCACAAACAAGTTACTTTCTATATCTAGCACTTCTTGTGTGTATTAACTCTTGTTTTTGATTAGTTCGAGGATAGAGTCTGTGGGTGCATGTATGTATGGGCTTTTTCTGATCTTGTGATGTAACATTGTGTCCTGTTATGTTTAAAAATTCTAGTAGGCGGAGAGTAGATGGTCTTTGGTGGCTCATCAAATGCATTCGACTATGCACTATGAAAGCAATCAACTCTATTTCTACGTACCTGTATTTAACATTGCCCACTTTTGATCAGATCAACAGAAATACCGATATAACAGGTGTAAACAGAACCAAACTAATTAATATGTGACCCGAAATTAGATCTGACGAAATTAGTTGGAAGTCACACAGTTCTATTTTAAGATACAGGCCGATAATGTGAAAGGTTTCAAAGTCCAGATCATTGAGTAAAGGTATTTAAATGACTATTAAAGTTTACTTAAAGATTTACTACATTCGCTGGAACATTGCTTTTCTCAATCCTCTCATCGCTTTCTCTATATTCTGGGTATCCCATGAAACGCCAACATCTCTGCTCTCCAAATATGGTGTTAAACGTTGTATAAAACCAATCAAAAAGCTTAGAAATGTACACTAACAGTGACATGAACACTGATCATTTGTTAAAGGAAAGTCCCGTTTCAACTGACAGGCACACAATTGGTCGCACCATTCCTGTCAGAAATAGCAGCACTCTGTGTAAACAAACTAGTAGATCGCTTCAGAAATATCCAATACTGTGTAGTGTATTATAATGTAGTGTGGATGAGAATGATGAAAATGTAGAGAAGCCTGTGACAGTTGTTGGGGAACTTTAAGTGTAGTTGTAAAGCAGTGTGTGTGAAAACATTTAGCATGGATCGAGATGACGAGTTAGCCAAAACATGTGCCGTTTGCTGTAATGTTGTAAAGATAACAGTGGAGAGCTGTTCTCTGTTATTTATTGAAGATTTTGTTTACAAGTTACGTCTGTCTCTGGCCTCTCTTATCAAATACAAGATTTATTTTAACTTAATGTTTAACTGTTGGCATCTCCGTTTTGAATTCTTTAACACAATTTTCTTTTACTTTTTTCTGATTTTAGTAAATCTGCCTTTTAAAATATTTATTCAAATAAATACGTAAAAATAATTTGAGCTTCAGCCTGGTTTAATAGCATTTGTATATATGTACAAATTAAGCTGTAAAATTAATAGTAATAAATAGCAATGGATTTTGAAGGATATCAGAAAAAAAACAGGAAAAAAAACTTTTTCTCACTATTTTCTCAGGTTTTCAATAGAAAAAAGGGAAAACAAACATAATTCAAATGAGTATATCTTCTAAACCATTCAAGCAATTTGAATAGGATATCATTTTAGAGCCTAGAGCCTCCTTTTTCTATTGATACAAAAATCTCAATTTTGAAATTTGGGTCACTGTGACTCATTTTCCTGGATCAGGTCATATATAATGCAAATAAATAATCATTTTTTTAACTATAATACTGTGGGATCACACGGGGCTTTACACTTGCAAAAATGATTTGTGTTTCATTTGACTAATATTGGCATTCAAAAAGCTTCAAGCAAAAGAGTGTCAATACTGTATTTATAAATACATATTATTATTTATTATTATAAAAAGAGATACTATTAACACACTCATTAAAGCAATGGGTGAAAATACTGCAAGTGTAATCCTGTCACACCTATTACACCAGCAGAGATGAGTGAGGAAAAAAAATCTTACAGTATGCCATTTTCTGTCAAAATTGCACCAGTCTGTGAAAGTATTGCTGTCCGCAGTGGTCATACTGTTCTGTTTGCATGAGATAATGGAAATAAATCCACTCAAAACTGTGTTTTTAATTAGTAACACAAAAGGCACATTGTCAGCGTAGCGTGGATGAGCCAGTGGTTTAATCCTAATTGGTGTTTAATTCTTTAGACATTAGAAAATGAGTTACCGCATATATGAAATATAAATGTATTCATGCTGTTCTTTCTCCAGCCAAACTCTTTCAGTGTTTCAAGTCTGTTTTTATACTATTTTTGTTTGAGATTTAAATGAGGTTTCTATCTGATTCTAACAGGATCACACAACAATTCACTAAAATTCAAATAATATTTAGGTAATTTTGACATCTTTATTTAGTAACAACATTAATAATAATGCAAATGTTGTTGCTTTGCAGAGATTATCATAGGTTATACAATCATAGATTTTAAGATCAAGTCATTACTCTTTCCATATTTCCATCTGATCTTATTTAAGGTTAATTTTACAGGTGTTTTTAGGTTTTCTGTTAAAGTTGGCCTAGAATTAAGGTATTTAAAATCTGTGGGGGAATAATAATAATAATAATAATAAAAAAACTAAAGGAATCAATTAATTCTTCTGCTTTGTACTTTTGCATCACCTGTTCCGGTTTTAAGAAGGTTTGCTGCTTGCGTGTGTTGCATGTCAGCATTATTTTGAGCTCTGCGTGTGTGTCTGCAACACCCGTGGCAGATGATGGAGTCGGCCTGGTGCTGCCAAATCGAGCAGGGCAAATAATTCAAATAGCGAGTGGGTGGAACAAGATAATGAGGACCTCCACCAGGAGGGCGGATGATCTGCCGCATGAAAACAGAGAGGAGCCAATATAGCTGCAAAACTATCACAATGATTTTCACTTCAAACTGACACCAGATCTGTAGCTTTGCCTGTTTGCTGAACAATACGTTACCAGCCTCTTATTAGCACATTTTACGTCTCAACTGCTTCTATCGTAAAAGAACGATCTGATGAAGATTGAGAGGATTGTTGTGGAGTTATTTAGTGTAATGTTCCTGCTGCATAATTTGGAAAAGAAATTTAATTGTCATTCATTTATCCACATAGCCACTTATTTATTCATTCATTCAACTCACCTACTCACTCATTTATTCATTGACTCAGTAATCCATTTTCTCATTTACTCAGTCATTCATTCATTTATTCATTCATTCATTTATTCATTCATTTGTTCATTCAATATTCCACTCACTCACTGACTTATTCATTCATTCACTCATTTACCCACAACTTGTCCATTCATTCATTAATTTACAGACTGACTGACTCACTCCTTCATGAATTCACTGATTCATTCATTCACTTATTCATCCACTCACATACTCAATCACACTTTTTTCATTCACTCATCTTTTATTGATTCATTACATCACTTACTATTTTATTCATTCATTCTCTCAATCACTTTTTATTCAGTCATTCACTCAAACACATACTGGCTCATTTAATCATTCATTCATTCATTAATTTTTTTATTCATTTTTTCACTGGTTCACTTACTGATTTTAATTCACTTACTCAATTACTTACACCCTCACTCAATTATTCATTCATTCATTCTTTACTTGCTCACTGCTTCACTTATTTTCCCATCAACTTATTCATTCCTTCTTTGACTTACTGACAGACATACAGACTCATTCGTTCATTCATTCATTCATTCATTCATGCATTCCTTCATTCACTTACTTGTTCACCCACTCACACACTCAATCTCTCTTTTTCTCCCTGATTCATTCATTCACTCACTCAATCTTTTATTCATTGATTCACTTGCTTAGTATTTTATTTTTTCTTTCACTCAATTACTCTAGTTCATTCATCCACTTAATCAATCACTCATTGACTCTTAATAATATATTCACTCACTCACTGCTCTTTTATTCAATCAACAACTTACTCATTTATTCATTAATTTGTTCACTCAATTACTGACTCTTTTCTTCATTCGTCCACTTACTAATTTATTTATTCATTCATTCATTCACTCACTCACTCACTCACTCACTCTTATTCACTTACCCACTCTTCTATTCACTCACCTACAGACTCTTGTATTCATTCATTTATTCATTCACTCTTTTGATAGTTAAACCATTAAACTTTAAATCTGACAGAAAAGTAAGCTTCTTTGTTGACAACAGCTGGTTTATAAACACTTCTCATTAGAAAGCTATTTGGAACATGTTGCTTTACTCAGTGGGCGGTATAAACTCAGAGCAGGTGCTGAAATGAGTTTACGTGAAGAGATATTCACTGTGATCCAGAATAAAAACACTGTAAACACTCGATCATGAGCTATGTATGTATAAAAGAACACTGCACTTCACTTTACTCATATATTTATATAATGAAATTACATCTGTAATTTGATAACTGCATGAATAGTGCTGTTTTTTTATATTCTCATATGCTAACAACTTTACACAAATTCAATTTCATAGTAGCAAATGACCTTGAACTGGCTCATAAATAACTAATAAGTATGTATTATAAATAATATAAGTGAATAATAAGTTTCTTTCATAATTACAAGGTCTATCAGTTGAACCAAAAGTCATTTGTCTTCTCGTATGCGAGTCTCTCGCATTAATGAATGCATTTGCTCATCGTCATTTGTTCATCATAAAAGTAATTTGTTTCTCCTTCCACCATTGGTTTTGTCGGCCAGATGTCTGATTTGTCCCACATGCGATGAGATTTCAGGGACTGTTAGCCATCCTAGGATTGTACACGTAAGACTGACGGCGTCTCGTTTCCAATTAAACTAATAATGTGTCCGATAGCAGCAATCAATGAGAATCTCACCTCGGTTCTTCCATATTTCTTTAGTCATCATTAATACGCCATTATGCTCACTGACCACAAATAGAGGCACGTATCGACATCCCCCTCCGTCTTATTAATATTGTTTTTGCTTCACTATCTTCAGAGACGCATCAGTAATGTTTCATTAACCTTTGAATGAATTGTGAGGCTGTTGCTGTTTCATCTGATCGAGTTGGTGCTACGCGATAATGAGTCACATATCGTATTAAAAGGGCATTCACTGAGAATATTGTCCTTCTTATTGGTGGAGATGATGGCGCAGTTGGGTTTAAAACAGCATCAGTGCATCATTTATAATGAATAAGGAAATGAACCATAAAAAATACAGTGACAATATTTTCCGGTATATTATAGGATGGCAACTTATAATAATATGTTCACACCAGATATGGATGAAACATTAAGCGTGAGTGATTTACATGCAAAGATGAGATAGTTGTGCGGTGCGAATGACACATTTCAAGCTAATTATATGGCACAAATTAAGTGTTTTGGGCATTTGACGTGCATAACGTGATTTGCGTGAATCGATCGAGTTGAAAAATCTGAGGTTTGACAAAAATTTGTGCCAGGTTAACCAATCAGGAGCTTGTTCTAGTAGTGTCCTTCTCTTGAAGTTGGTGAAACTCATTAAACTGGGTGCACATCTAAAGGATTTGATAGACCCAGAAATGGCTCTGAGTCTGCACCATTGTTCAGCCTTCAATAGCACATTAAGAACAGCTACCCTCTCAACAAAATCTATGTCAGCCAATTTGCAACAAAACTAGAAAGACTGTTGTGTAGCGAATTGAATAAACTCAAAATTTTCAAAGGCCTAATTATGCGCAAATAATCTGATTTATGCCGAGTTCAGACCGTATGATTTTAGCCCCGACAGGTTTTGAGAAATCACAGACAAATGCCTGAATCACAGGCAAATCGGTGCTCGTTCACGTGAGTAACCATCACACATTGTGAACTATAAAAGACACAATATGAGAGAATCGCCGATGAGTCGTCGACGCCTGTGAGATATTTGGCATGCTAAATATCTGGAGCTGTCAGCGATTCAAATCATGCCATGTGAAATGTGTTCTGATAGAAAATAACATCTGCGATCACCTACAGCCAATCAGAGAGCAGTATCCACTACTGTGGGTATCTGCAGACCAGCGCGAGATTGGAGGAGAAGTTAAAAGCGCTCATTTTTAGTTTATTTGGACCCAAGAAATGGAGGAAAAACTAGTGGAAATTTGTCTCATCTGAGAAATACCACAACCGGGTTGAAAAAGAAAAAAGTTGAGGAGAAATTGCTAATTCCCTTTAAAGCCAGGTGAACAAAATAAGTATTTTCAACCCCACTTAAGGCTTCTTTCTCATTATGTAGTTAATAACAAAAGATATACTACGTGACCTCACGTTTTTTTTCATGTCACATCTTGCGTGTGTTTGGTTGTGAGATGTAGTTTGGACAAAGTTGTCGGCGATTCTTCCTATTGTGAAGTCATGCATTGTGAAACCCTTATGTCGCTGATCCATCAGTGCAGATGCAGTGTGAAAACATCTGTGACATAACTACTTTGAAAATCATGCAGTCTGAACTCGGTGTTACTCGCACAAGGCACATCTGGTGTAAACAACTCATTACAACATATTTCATTAGTGTTCGCTATTAATGTTAATATACCAAACCAATCTTGAAGTGCCAAAGTCGTATTTTCATGTTAGAATTTCATGTGCTGCAGTAGAAAAGTGCATGTTCAGTTGTAAATTAGTTTCCTCTCCATATAACTTTGCAAAAAAATATATAAACATTAATGAAACACAAAAGCACAAACACAATAAAAAACAAGAAATTTATATTATTTTTTATAAAATATAATCATATGTGTTACTTTTACTGTTTGTTTGTTTTACCATACATTGGTTTTTCATATTTTACTTGCTAAATCTATACATTTGACAATATTTTACAATAAAACTGCATTTAATGCTGTTACCTCACCATATAGTGTAATATATATATATATATATATATATATATATATATATATATATATATATATATATATATATATATATATATATATATATATATATATATATATATATATATATGTATATATATATATATATATATATATATATATATATATATATATATGTATATATATATATGTATATATATATATATATATATATATATGTATATATATATATATATATATATATATATATATATATATATATATATATATATATATATATATATATATATATAGGTATAAGCTAGCATAGCATTATATGCAATTTTATAGTGAAATACTGTCAGATATATGGATTTTGCTTGTAAAATATGAATAAAATATAAACTGTATGCTAAGTTAACAAAGTTAGCCAATAATTTTAATTGTGCCTGTTCTTCAGAATGTTCTGCTTCATGTAGATAAAGGTTTAATATCCGTATGCCGAGTGTCTCTGAGGGATCCAGACTGAGTTCACCTGACTTGAATGTTGATTCTTCAGTCGCCGCACGAGTCCAGCACCTGAGAGGCATGTCAATAGCAAACCACAACCATCTAGTTCCTGTTCAGTTCAGCAAACACACAAACATACAGCTGCTCTCGCTTCCCAGCAAAGCACAGGCTTGATGGGTAATTTCAGCTTTGCAGAAGCAAATGACAGAATAATTACCTGCATATTTTCAGTGTCTGCTGCCTAATTGGCATTATTATTGTAAAGAACAGGTAATTAAAGTATATAAAGTCAAATTATATTCAGTGTTTTATGTCTGTTTTAGTTAAAGGCGTGTGGTGAGAAATTACGGGCTGACTTAGCGAGCGGTGTGTTTTCTTAGCTAGTTGCCAATTATGTGCTTTGTGCTCTTTATTCACTATGAAAATAAAAAAAAAGCATCTGCTACAAAGACTACTGTAAATCTGAACACACAGAATGAAAGACATGTTGTCAGCTCATGCAGGAGAAATGGAAAGTTAGTGGCTTCATAATTAAAAGCAACATGATTTAGCATAATCTTTCATGAGAATATCAGAGGAGTCGCAGCCTGACGGTTTTGCGTCGCCTAAATCATTTTAAGCTTTTCAGTCTGCCGTGTCTCTGACCGTGAAACAAACCTTCCCACGCATGCACATCAGCGTCTCTCAGGGCTTCCTGAATATTACAGGTGTGTGTGTTTGCGCATCCAGCTCGTCTCTCCATTGTCAGACGTCCAACAGGCAATGTTCTCTGCCAAAACAAATTGACTAGAAATCCTGCTATTCATTTGCATTATGCATCGATCTGTACCAGACAATAATGGGATCTGACTGCATTTCACCATCGCCGCTTTTCACTGGAACAAAATAATGCGTTTGAAAGGCTTCCATTAATTTCACAAACTCTTCAATCTTTCTGTTTATTATGCACAGAAGCGTATCTATTAAAACAGTGGCCATCTGTTTGGTCTTGAGTTACTGCCATTTTAGTTAATTTGCATTCTTATGAAAGTGTGATACGCTCATATGAAGTGAAGGGAGCCTATTTTACTTAAAAAACATTTAAACAAAAAACAATTAAACTTCAGATCAGTTAAAAACTGACGCCACAAATTAAATCACAAACAAATCGTTTTGGCTTGTGAAATATTGCAAGTCTTTATTCAAATGACCATAATTATTGTAATTAGTTTAAAAACTGGTAACTTATTTAAAAAGACTGTTATGTGCAACTCAGGCTCATTCTGATTACATACCCCATAGACATATCTGTAGAGAGCAAAACACGTCCCAGGAGCTGTTTTTTTGCCATTTTTGTTTTCGTGAACCCGCCAGAGGTCGCTGTGTACACTTTTTTTAGATCTCAAATTTCTCTCGTGAGTGCTCTCCTTGCTTAAGTCCACCAGAGGCCGCTGTTGACTGACTAACTGACTGACTAACTAACCGACCGATCCCTCCACCCTCCCCCTTCCCTATACCCAACTGCAGTTTTTTGAAAAACAATCCAGAAAAAGAAAAGCCCTGGCCTGATTTTTAACACGTTCCCACACTGTTATTTACTTGTTTATTAAATTTTTGGCTTCTGTTTTTGTCTTACCTGCTTTCTGGAACCTTTTTTTATTCGTTCGTCATCGCAGTCAACTCTGCTTTGCATCTCAAGTCCGCCGACGTACGTGTCGAGCTACCGAACAACAGCTGAAAAACCATCCACATGCAGGTAGGAGCACCATCATACCGCACTGTAGCATTAGTTATAAGGATAAAATGCATCCATACGTAGCTCTGGCTACATAATTTGCGATCTCCCCAAACGTATATATGGCTACGTTTTCAGAATGAGCCTATGCTGCTTGTGTCACCATGACACATAAAATGAACTGATGTTGTGGAATTGAATAAATAGAAAAATAGTCAACAAATAGTTAACTTACTAAGCAAAAAAAGGAGCAATATGGTTAGTATGTAACAACAGATACGCCTGGCAGGGTAGTTGATAATGAAAATCCTGTCATCATTTACTCAAACTCAAGTGGTTCTAAACTTTATAAATTGAACATAAAACAAAATATTCTGAAGAATGTTGGAAACCAGCAACCATTGACATCCATAGTAGCAAAAATACTATAAAAGTCAATGGCAGTTTTTCCTCATCATTCTCAACAAAGGAATGAAACTCAAATTTGGTTTAGTAATGTGAAATATGAGTAAATTATGGCAGGATTTTCATTTATTGGTGAGCTATTCCTTTAATCGATTAAATAAGTTTTCAAGCTTATGACATTCAAACACACACTGGTCAGTCAACCCGGTCAATATAATTAGTGTTCATGTAAACACTAATTTACTCATTTACAAATCGGGTTGGTTTATTAATATTAGATTTTTTAAATGCATAGCAAATGTTCATCAGGTACGAAGACATCTGATATAATCGACTGATATTATTATAGTTGTGTGACTATTATTCTTTAAATTTAGACCATTATCTTAACATAGTTTTTGATCATGTAAATGGACATTTACTTAAGTGAAGTTTATTTATAAACTAATTCGAGAGGATCATGTGCTTATGATTGCTTGTGGCCAGTCCCGCAATATTCAATTTATGATTCACCAATCAGATGATTCCTAAGCCACTATAAATAACCTAAGCTCCATATAACAATCTATAATCTTCGATATAATAACAATATAATAATCTTCGTTTTGAAGATTCCCCCTTCCACCCCTACTCCTCCTTCTTTTCTAGATGGGTGGCACGGTGGCCCAGTGGTTAGCACTGTTGCCTCTCAGCAAGAACATCACTGGTCCTAGTCCTTACCAAGCCAGCCGACGCTTTTGTGCGGAGTTTACACGTTCTTCCCGTGCTCACGTGGGTTCCCCGGTTTCCTCCCACCGTCCAAAAACATGCAACTGAAGTTAATTGATTAATCCAAATCGGCACCATAGACATGCTCCTAGTAAGTAGTTATCTCTTAAGAGCAATCACTATCTGTTCATTAGCTACTACAGCAGGGGAGTTCTCAAGATTTACCTGAGCTCAAACTCCCCTCTCGCCTTGCAAACAGGAGGGAGCCCCAGACTCGAGGATCTTATGAGCTCAGGGCTCTCTCCCGGGACAGCATGCCAAACAAGCTTTATAATCAATCATCAGCTAAGTGTGAACTCTTGAATCTAGATTTCAAGAGTAGTGCATAATGCATAATTAATTTATACTGGTGTGTATAAAATTTTGAAGCTTGGATATAGAATACAGTACATGGTAGTTTTCAGCTTAAGCACAGTTCACATTTGTTGCCTCTGGTATCATTAGTTGCACACTTAATAACTTTTCAGTCTAGCTTAAGTCAATTTCCATGTCCATTTTTATTTTCCCTTAAATGTAAAGATTTAAGACACACACATATTTCTCACCACTTTTAATAACTTGGTGGGCTCTTATCTTTATTCCCTGCAGACACTAATTGAATATGAAACAAACTCATTCAGTCTCTAGAAACAATAATATTTCACAGTGACTCATAACAGTTGAATGTTGGATGCCTCGGGCTTTACTTCCTTAACTCTAAATAAAAAAAGCACAAATTTACTGCTTCCAGCTAAAAAGTAACCGTGTCTATCAAATGTCAGTGTCCCTAAATACATTTCTGGCCTACGTTTTAAATCTTGTTAGATGAAACAAGAGAGCAGACATGATAACAGACTTGTTCTTAGAGACATGACACTATCACTAGTGTGAAAATAAAGGGCTTTTCTTTACACCATTAAGCAGTGCTTTTTCAAAATGTCAGAGTGAGCAACACTGTGAAATCCTTGTGTCACAAAAGGCTTGTTAGGGGTGTTATGGGTTCACTGTTTGTCACTGAGCTTTTTGAAAAACAAGACATCGCCTGTACCTTTTTCCAGCAAATCTAAATGCTGTTGCAGTCTGGGAAGTCGATCCTTCAATTCTGCTCACTGAGGGCTTATTTACACTGATGCATTTTAATTTTAAAATGGCGCTTTAGATTGAAAACAATCCACGTCCACACTGGCGTTTCATCTAGCGTTTCTGAAAAGATCGCCATCCACACTGTACCGCTGAAAAGGCACATCATGTGACCACACACACACTCTGGCATGCGCTGCAGCATATGTTCACATCTGAGTTCCAGGCAGTCAGCGGGTGCTTTGAGCACAAAACCCCAGGTGAGAGCAGCGCATGTCAGACAGTTCATCAAGGTTCTCATCTCACTAAAGTTGTTAAACCTGATATTTAATTAATCTTGTGTTTATCTAACTACTTTTTGGTCTTTTGAATGTATTACTTGTTCTCAGGTAACGTATTTTGGCTGAGCGCAAAGATAAGTTATGTAACCACATACACTGATTCTGCACATTTGACTGATTGCTTGCCTTTATTTCCTACACTGTAAAACCCCAAAAGGTATCTCAAACCATTTGAGGAAACCAATTGCAACAAACAATTTAAGTTAAAAAAACAAATCCTAATGAGTACTGTAAACTTAATCCATTTGAGAAAATGAAGCAATTTGAGCACAGTAAAACCCAATAAATGAAGAGAACTCAAATCAACTGAGTACTGTAAATTATCTACATGAGTACTGTGAACTTACTCTATTTAAGTTGAAGTAATGAGGTATTTAATTAACTCACAACCTTCAACACTGAGTTTAAAACTCTTTTCAAATGAGTAGTATTAACTTTCAGTAGATTTTGAGTTACAGTAACTGTAATGTAATGTGTATTTATATAGCACATTTATTGTGTATGGCCATACACCCAAAGCGCTTCACAATCATGAGGGGGGTCTCTCCACACGACCACCAGTGTGTAGCATGCGCTCATTTCCTTTAATAAAGTTGACTGTTGGGTTTTACAGTGTATATTGAATAAACTTATTGTACGTTATACTTTTATAATGTCCATTATTGATTATTGAAACTGATATTCAACAAAAGAGACAGGGTATGTTTCATATTTTTCAATAAAAATGAAATGAGGCAGTTATGTTAAAGGCTCTGTTTTGTTTTGCATACAGTGAAGTGAAGATGACAGTCATATAAATATGTAGCTACAGGATGCCTTAACATTTTTGGTGACTTAAGTTGTTAATATCAAAATTAAAATAAGCAGTTCCTTATGTCGGCGACGCAGTGGCACAGTAGGTAGTGCTGTCGCCTCACAGCAAGAAGGTCGCTGGTTCGAGCCTCGGCTGGGTCAGTTGGTGTTTCTGTGTGGAGTTTGCATGTTCTCCCTGCATTTGTGTGGGTTTCCTTTGGGTGCTCCGGTTTCCCCCACAAGTCCAAAGACAAGCGGAACAGGTGAATTAGGTGGTCTAAATTGTTCGTAGTGTATGAGTGTGTATGGATGTTTCCCTGAGATGGGTTGCGGCTGGAAGGGTATCCGCTGCGTAAAACGTGCTCGATAAGTTGGTGGTTCTTTCCGCTGTGGCGACCCCAGATTAATAAAGGGACTAAGCCGACAAGAAAATGAATGAATGAATAAGTTCCTTATGTCATGTTTTTATTTTATTGTTAGGATAGTGTTAGTGTTAGGATTATTGTTAAGATTGCCTTGTATCAGCTATTTAATTTAATAAATTGGCATTTTTGGAGCTTTGGTGTTGCCACCTTTTTGAATATATATTTTGCACTTTTTGCTGTTTGGCTGAGCACCCAGGTAAAGTGATGTGCGTGCTTTTGTAAATTTTTTCATTGTTAAGATGCTCGATTCTCAGGGCTCGAAAACTCCAGGGTAGTGTGGACGGAAGGTGTAACCATAGCAAAACAGTAGTGTAAACAGAGCCTGAGAAATAGCCGTGGATTCCAACCTGAGGCTTCAGTTGTACACTCAAAAAAATACCTTTGTTGTTTGTTCAAACTACTTATTTAAATTAACTGAAACAAAACAATTCTTGAGTTATTTGGGGGACAACTTGATTGATTTATGTTCAATCCACTTAAATTTGTAAAAACTAATAAGTTAACTTAGTTCCTTCATTTTTTCCCAACACAGATCAATTGTGTGGAACCCAGCATTTTTACAGTGTATTTAAACTAGATCAACTTTGGCTTGTGATCCAGCAGCACATATAATAAATACATTTAAATGAGCAGAGGCGGTCCAGATTGGCTCTTCTTTAACGCCCACATCTGCTCAGAGCCACAGAGAGGAGCAAATGTTTGGTCTCTTTTTATGTTCTGTGCTGCATTAAAACTGTTTCCACAACAGTCTATGAGAAATAAAAAGAACATAACTCCCTTTGGGAAGGAACACTGTGCATCTGTGTCTTTTGCACGAAAACATTTACAACCCCAGTCACAAAATATTTGGGACATTTTGTAAAATGCAATAAAACCAAGAATCTGTGGTTTGTTAATTCTCTTGTCAAAGTTTGTCAAAGTACAAAGAAAATATTTGCAGCACTTTCACTGACAAATATAACTAACTTTATGTTGGAGCCATTAAAATTTCTTTATATGTGCAAAAGAAAATGTATTTACTCACTGAAAACATTGAAATAGTTTTCTTACTTGTGTCAATTAAACAAAAGGTTAAATAGGAATCGCAAATCACATATTAAAACACAGAAATGTTGGCAATTGGGTTGTATATACTGTCTAAAATAGTAAGTAAGGCTATGGGCTCTATTTTAACAATCTAGTCGCAAAGTCTAAAGTGCATGCCGAAAAAGCATTAAGGGTGTGTCCGAATCCACTTTTGCAATGTTAAGGATAGAAAAATATGCTTTGTTCCCCGGTGCTTGGTCTAACAGGGTTTTGCTTATTCTCTTAATGAGTTATGGGTGTGTTTTGAGCATAAAATGCATTAAACCAATCAGAGTCTCATCTCCCATTCCCTTTAAGAGTCAGTTGCGTTGCGCCATGCTGAATGCTTCACTAGCGGGAAAACAGTTAAACAGACCTGCAGCATGAGGATAAAGAATGAGCCCCCTCCATTCAGCATCTTTACTTTCTTTTTACTTTACTTTTACTCATTACTTTACTCCTTTACTTTCGTGGATAAGGAAACAGTGTTGTACGCACTCCACTGAAGACATCCAGTCTACATATTTAATTTTGTTTGTTAAGCGCAAAGATTTTTTTCAAAACTATTTCTAAATTCAGTTCCAATTTCCAGCAAACGAATAAAGGAACAATAATAAAGTGTGATCAAAAAAAAGTTTAAAAAGTTAAAAAGTTTAAAAAGTTATATCCAAACACACGTCCTATTCTTATGCCCCAAATGGTGGTCTCAAAAACCTGAGGTAGACAAATCTAAACTTGTTTTTACTAAACAAATATAAATATGCATATAACAAATAATACTGCTAATAATATTAACATTATACAAAAGCAAATTGTCATAACTAAACTGAAAAAGCCCCCTGACATGAAGGAGGCATGTAGGTAGTGGTTTTTATATAGAAAATAATATTTTTTGTAACATTTTAATTCTTTAATTTTTTTCATATGTAAAGATTTTTGTATATTGCTGTACATCCTGTGTGTATTAAGCAATGTGTACATGTTTTGGACCTGCATAGGTGCATAACTTATGCACTCTGTGCTAGACTTTAGACCAGGTTTTAGTTGGTCTATGGTGCAGTCTATTTCAGTTTTTTCAAAATAGCAGCATGCCAACAATTCGCCTTAGTACAACTCCTTTTTAGATCGGCACAACCATGACTCCACAAAGTGGCCAACTGATTTTGCTATTTAAACAACATGGCGCAAAACATGAAAGTTAGAGTTGTGCTGGTCTGAAAATAGCAACAAATTGCACTAAACACGTCTTGTGTTTTATTGCGCCTGGTGTATGATATAGGGCCCTCTAGCTATGAAAAAAAAAATTAAACATGTTTTTCTGAATGAGTTCATTCTAAAAATGTTTATTAATCTATTCTGAAATAATTACATAATTTAAAGTACCTGTATACATATCTCTACATATCCTAATACATAATTAAACAATGATGCATGACAAGTTTTGATTTGTATTGTTTATTTCTTGCATTCAAGATTGACTGATAGGTCTTTCTGCTTCCATTCATAGCTGAAACACCATTTGTTTTCAATCAACGTTTTTCCCCCTCACAGAACAACTGCCGAGACAACAATCAGTCAGCTTTCAGAAGTGGATATTCAACAGAGAAATCCTTGCCTGTCCATCAGCAAAGCCCAGCAGCTTGTTAGAACTGCTTCCATCATCTATCCTTATTCTGTTGGATCTGTCGGCATCTCAGTAAGTTACCAGATCTTCCAGTATATGATAGGTACAAGTAATTACAGTAATAATGGAGGAACCAGTAGCAAATACTAAGGTACCCCAGTGCATAAGTGATGCAATTTATACTCTACTCCTCTTTAAGATTAAAAATACATTACAAAACATCAACAAGTGCATGCTATAATTATTCTATCAAACCACAATGAGCAGCACATGAATTTTTGATAATTTGAAGTTTAATGCTGCTAGGTATTTTTTAAAATACAAGTTTACAGACTTATATATTTATAATAGCAGCAATTTTTTGTGAAATATTCATTTGTTGGCTCACCATTAGGCCCACATTGAAATTTTTTTTATTGATTTTGTCTTACTGTTGCCAATAGCAACAAATAAAGAAGGTTAAAGAAAATGTGCTTTGAGAGTTTTGAGGCTAATACTGGACAGTAAATCAACATGCCCTTGCTTCCTATCAAGCACCTTTATAAGGTCACCACACTCAAGTTGAGTACACTCTGAAAAGGAAACTGAAAGGCTATTGAAGTTTGGCATTCATGGTTTCCTTGGACTGAATCGTTTGATGTTTTCCAAACTGGAATGTCTGCAAATGGAGAACTTAACAGAGGGAAATAAAACTCTTGGCCCAAACCCACACTTCTGCATAAATTCACTTCATAATTTCCTGTACAAACAAAGAATCTCTTAATGGCCTAAAAGCGATCGCATATTCATGCATAATTCAAATTGTTATTTCTAGGCTTTTTGTTCATATCTGGTCATTCGAAGTCATATATGTCTAAAGTAAAAAAAAATTGTGAAAAAGTATCCATGTTTATGCATAAAAATGAACCTAAACACATTAAAATGTTATGGCTCACCCTGCAGGCAAGCCACAAAGTTTTGTCCCAATTAAACTGAGAGAATGAGAATGCCACCTCTAATACCACAAGCAACTAAATAGCTAATCTTTGGCACAAATTTGCTGCAAACTCATGTAAACAGGCTTCTCTGCAAATATGAACAAACAGCTAATAAATTGTTTTTTGCAAAGAGCTTTCAGCACAGTCTATACCACACCGGGGGAGGATTTTATTGCTCAGAGGTTGCTCTTTTATTATTTAGAATATTTTTTAGAACATACTGTAGTCTTTTATTTTCTCAGAAGGTAAATAAATGAATAAGAAGCAAGAAACATGAGCAGAATTTTAATCTTATTGTGCAAAACAGACAAAAAAGAAGTTAATTATATTTAATTTAATACGTTAATTATATAATTTTCTGTTCTTTGTAGAAGTAAGCATAATATATAATACATTGTTTCACACCAAAGTAGGAAAACAGTTGGATTATTATTTATATTAATGTCAGCTGATGAAAATTTAGGGATGGAGCTAAAACTTTCCATTAACAACAGAGTGCTCGATGTTAATATTGACTAACAGAGACAGTTTGTTTTTCCAGAGCACCTGAAAAAATGAATCCCTCTTTAAAATGCATTCATCAACCATCTATGTGGTTGATTTAGATGAAATGTCTTCAGGACTCATGTGCAATTTATCAGAGCGCTACGGGGGAAGGTTGCAGCAATCAATCCAATCTGTGCAATATTCGGAGAAAAAGAAAAGTTATTGATGAGGAGCTGCATGCCGAATTAAAGATTCTCCGCACAAGAGGCCTTGAGGGGGGTGGCGAGGTGATTTGTGGAAAATGAAATGTTTAAAGGAAATTGCTTGTGTTTCCTGAAGTTTAGGGCATGTTTTTCACAAATGTGACAAGACGAAGCGGAGGAGCCGGAGCAATTATTGTAGCTGTCTGCATAGATGGATGAGCAGTCGCGCTATCTTTCCCAGTAGCGCTCGCTCTGTCTCTCTCTCCACTCTCAATTGCTTTCACATTTTATCATTAATCCTCTGGATTGACTGAAAGACTAAACATACACGAGCTGATTCCAGGAAGCCTTCTAACATTAAGACCCTCAGACTAATAATAAATAGGAATAAACTATAATCAAAGTTTCAGTCTTCAAGGGATTTCTTGACATGTTTGTTTTTCCTTTGCATTAAAATAAGTATTAAGAAGAAGAAGAATACTGCAACAAATTCTCACTCTCTTGCTACCTATTTTTAAGCATTTGCTCAGACAATACCAATTTTTAATAACCTTCCAGCAAAATAAAGTGGTATTTTGTCTTTTATTTAATTTTCTGTTATTAATTTTCCTTCTCTGATGTTTTATTGAAATTGTATTGACGTTTGGTTGTGTGTAGTTTATATTTGATTGTACAGCTCCTTAGGTCAACCTTGAATTGTTTTAAAGGAATAGTTCACCGAAAAAATTTAATGTGTGTATTTATATAGCGCACTTATCATGTATGGCCATACACCCACTTCACAATCAGGAAGGGGAATCTCCACACCTCGACCAGTGTGCAGCATCCACTTGGATGATGCGACAGCAGCCACAGGACAACTACGCCAGTGCGCTCACCACACACCAGCTATAGGGGGAGTGGAGAGACAGTGATACAGCTAATTTGGTGAATGGGGATGATTAGTAGGCCATGATGGTTAAGGTCCAATTGAGGTCCATATTGAGCCCCCCCTGTTTGCCTCACTAACACCACTTCCAAAAGCAACCTTGGTTGGCTGGCTGGCTGGCTGGCTGGCTGGCTGGTTGGTTGGTTGGTTGGTTGGTTGGTTGGTTGGTTGGCTGGCTTGCTGGCTGGTTGGTTGGCTGGCTGGCTGGCTGGCTGGCTGGCTGGTTGGTTGGTTGGCTGGCTTGCTGGCTGGTTGGTTGGTTGGTTGGCTCGTTGACTGGTTGATTGATTGATTGATTGATTGATTGATTGATTGATTGATTGATTGATTGATTGATTGATTGATTGATTGATTGATTGATTGATTGATTGATTGATTGATTGATTGATTGATTGATTGATTGATTGATTGATAAAATAACACTTTTATTGAGAAAGAATGGAATGAAAGAATGGAAATTGATCAAAAGTGATGTTTTTTTTATTCCAAAAAAAGCATTATTTATTCATTTAGTTTTTTCTGGAAGCTATGACCATTTTGTAATATTCTTCATTAACTAGACAGTTCCACACACTTAACACAATATAAAAGAGTTTGTACCAAACATATGCAGCCTTGAGCATAAAAAGCTATGTTCATATTTTCTTATTCTTCAATGGCTAGACATTTCACACACAAACACAGTATAACAGAATTAGTATGAAGCGTATGCAGCCTTGCTGAGCATAAAAGACTCCAAGTACACAGTGTACTTGAACTAGGTCACGGTTACTGCATGCTTGTCTGAGCCCTGGTGTGCAATTGTTTCATTTAAGGGCTTCATTTTTGCAGTACCACACATATTCTCACAATATCTGCGATTCTGCTTTTTAGCTTTAAGGAGGGATTCATTTATTATGTGCATGTAAATGCATAAGGGTTTTGTTAATAGTGTGCATAAGATAGTCTGAGCGAGTAATGTTTTTCCTTGATGTTTCAGGTATTGCTGTGCTGATTTCCATACGCTGCTTTTGGGCATGTGTTATTTGCTGCTCCACCTCTACATTTGTCTCGCCTTCCTCTCTTCCCCTCGGCTTCACTGTTTCATTTTCAAGTATAATAGACTCAGATAATGACACATGAAAAAAAGCAACCAAGCAGCTAATTGAGATCTATTCTAGAATAGCCTTGTAGTGCCGCAGGGACCCATCCGCCAAATGTTCAACATGTCGTAGTTCATTTCGCTTTGAAATCCCAAGCAGTTTCTCCCAAAAGGGCTGTCGGCAAAGCAACTACTAGTCAGAAGGTTAATATGATATCATTTTATTAGAATATCCCTTGCAAGATCTTTGAATGAAAGTGTGTGCATAGGCATGTGTGTAAAAGGATTGCGGGCAGAGGCCATAATTAGCACAAACGTTTGGGTGTGTTATACTTGGTGGGTTTGGCTCGATTAGAATGAACTCTAGTGCGATTACTTTGTTAGTGTGGTTAATTTTTTAATAAAGGCCCAGTATACTTCAAACAACATCATAGAACAAATTGAAATGACGTCATTTCAGCAACTAAAGCTGTCCGAAACTAAGTTCTTTTTCAGTTTGTTTCGCCAGTTCGAAATACCTCATCAATGCAAACTTTTGGGGGGAGTTTGTTTTGACTCCTAAACACCTTTGAGCTATCATTGATCTGTGGTGATTACACAATCGGTGGGTGTGACTTGGTCAGATTTGGGTGTAACGCTTTCCACAGTAACGCGTTACTGTATTCTAATTACATTTTTGAGGTACACAGTAATGTAAGAAATTACATTTTAAATTTGTGTAATTTGATTACAATTACTAAAGTCAATGTAATTGCGTTTTTGCTGCAACGTCAGTTAATAAGCATGTGCTTTTAAATTGCTGCAGAACGTGAGCTGAAATGGTTTCTGTTGAGAGCGGTTGCTTTTTCAAGTGTAAATACAGACATTACTTTGATTTCCTTGAGCGTAAAAAACTAAAATATTGCTGTGAAATGCAGTCTTAAGAACTTTCGACTGCTTTTAACTCGACCAGCAACTTGTTTAGCACTAGAATAAAAAGCATTTTACGACAATACTCATTATCGCCGCCCAAAAACACGGCGGCCTAATTCAGCCTAAACTGGCTAAATTGAATTCTTGTGCAGGATCGGGAGAGAAGGTTTTTTTAGAATGTGAAGAGAAGCATAGCTGCTTATGGGGCCGTTCACATATCGCGTATTTTTGCGTGCGCGCATATTGGAAGTGCATATTGCGTGTGCTCACATTTCCCAGGCGCACTCAGTTAAAAACCGCGAGTCACGTGACAAGAACTGACCGATCAGCTTCATACTTTGGAATATACACATTACAGAGTATGTAAATCTGTGGCAAAAAGAACACTGGAGAGTCGAATAGCTGAGCTGGTACAGATGTATCCGCACATGTATGATCGCTCACACACTATATGAGAAACCCACCTTGTTGTGCAATGTATTTTATATGAGAGTATGTAAATCCCTGGCAAAAAGTGTAAAGAATTGGTAGTTCCTGGTTGACAAGGCTGTTTGCCAGTATATGATCGGTATATGAAGCAAACACATTTCAAACTTCACTCCCATTTATTCAATATTCGTATTTATTTTATAAATAATTGACCAACAAAAAATGCATCAAAATTATATCACTCTAAATTTATTCCAAAAACAAGAATCTTCCTTTCCCCCACAGTCCAAAGACATGTGGTATAGGTGGATAAACTAAATTGCCTGTTGTGTGTAAATGTGAGAGTGTATGGGTGTTTCTCAGTGCTGGGTTGTGGCTTGAAGAGCATCCACTGCATAAAACATATGCCAGAGTAACTGGCGGTTCATTCCACTATGGCTACCCCTGATGGATCAGGAACTGAGCCGAAGTTTAGTGAGTGAGTCAGTAATTGTTTCTTTAATTAATAGCTACATAATAGTAAGGCAATATATTCTCTGACATTAAAGTTTACTAGAGGCAAGGTCTTAAAACTATTGTTGTATTAATGTTGGTTTTAACAAATATTGTTATTAGCCATCTAGTAAAAAGTACTAAAATTTTTATTTTTATCATGTGATTTGTGCCATGTTATAAAATCCAAATTATATATTTTTTCATAGATGTATTAATTTTGCCAAACCATTACGAGATTCCTCGAGCATTCTGTATAAATGATAACCACATATATTCTTTTTTAATTTAAACTGGTTTAACTGCTCTACTGTTTTCTTTCTATAATACAATATTAATAGCACAGTTCACATCTAGGTCTCTACAAACATAAAAATGAGCATCATGTCATAGCACATATTTTATTTAACACATTTGACATAAAAAGTTAATGCAAAATATAATTTCATGGCCGGTGAGAAATATTAATAACAGGCCATGGTTGTAGGGATTAAAGCTGAACAGCAACATGATTTACTTATGTTATGCCCTGCATTCTTAATCTCCTTGGAGATCAATGTTGAAAACTGGCACTTTTTTGTTTTTCTTTTTATGTTCGAAAACCAGAAGCCATAACTTGGCAACCCAGATTCACCCGCAATCTTCAAAACTTAACTCACCGAGCTGCGATTCTGCATCTCATCCCTCAAAATCTAATCAGTCTGTCCAGTGTCCAGTATCGGCCCACAGCAAACAGACCGAGAAATGTTCTCCTCCTCGTGGGTCATTTACCTCAACATAATTCATAGCCAACATCTGCTGTTTACAAAAGCAAAAATATTCCAGTCATCCCAACTGACAGCCACATACACAATCACAGGAAAAAAATAACCCTAAGCGACTCAGCTAGCAGAGTGGAAATTGTTCGGTTTTCTGTGCTAAGGTTGAAACCCTATCAGCAAAGCAGGTGAGCCAATATATGATATGCAACATGTATCAAGGAACAAGTAATGCTGGAGACAGAACCAATATCCTGCTCCTGTGGCTCGTTGACACATCCTGAAACAAGGATTTAACCTTCAGCTGCAAAGTTCCCTCAGATATAAAAGGCTTATCATAGCCCTCCAATACAAAACACATTCTGTCTTTGTCCTACCACACTACTGGTGCTCCACACCAACTTTTTTTCTTTTATTTTTTCCTCTGTAGTCAAATATTTAAAAAAATGTTGAACGGCTGAAACAACTGAAGAAATATGCTCTAAAATAGGGAGGTTGTTTTAACTGAAATATTGGACAAACCCAACCATTAGATTAACCATTGGGTTTAGGGATGCTCATTTCGGTTAATTTTACTTACCGACAACCGCTGCTCATTAACCGGATATTAACCGGTTAATATATATTATTATTTGAAAAAAAAAATTGACGTGTCTATTTTGTGTGACACATTAAATATTGCATTTTAAAATACTGATTTATTTTAACATGCAAACAGCAGCATACATAACAGACCATCTTTATGCACCTGTATGTTTCCAACAGCATAGAAAAAAAAGATTAAACTAAATAAAAAGAATAAAATAAATAGTCTTGCACTAGATATTTTTTCACTTAAATGACACATTTAAATTACAAAACGAAAACACTGAACCCTTTTTAAGAACCGGCAAAGGCTGTTTGTTCAATCATGTTTTTTTTTTCTTCTGTCAAAAAAAATATCAGGCTACCTCAAATCGATCGCTCCACAGAAAATATACATTTAATTAATGCTCCGCTGTTATTATTATGTTACAAAAACCTTTTTAACATTTTAGTAGAAGTCATTAGCCTAAAGATTATGTCATAAAGACTTATTTCCTCCGTCTCACTCTTCTCACTCACCGTTCATGTGCGCGCGATGCATGTGATGAAAGACAATAGTCGCTTTTCCACTATCGTGCCAAACCGTTCTAAGAACACTTCGGTACGTTTAGGGTTGTTTCTCCACTGAGCCTGAAACGGCGCGGCACGATTACAAACCGTTCTCGGCAGGGTTAGACAACCGTGCTGAACTGTGCCGACAGATTCTGTGTGTTGACGTCGCGGCTCCGTTGCCACCACATTTGGCTCAGCGGAAGCGCGCTACTCATCAGACATCCACAAGTAAACTACACTACATTTAACATGAAAAACTGATACAGGTCTAAACCATACCGTTTGCAAAGGGTTTTAAAACCACAGAGCAGTCTCTGGCAGAGAAGGGAGTCACTGGCCCACCACATTCTTACGAACATATTTTATTTATCAAAGTTATTATTTAATTGACTTGAATATAGTTACCCGTGTATAATTACTAACCCGCCATCTAAAATCTTAAAATAATAAAATAGCCTATATTGTTTTACTCGTGGCTTAAGCTTCTTTAATTTGATTGACATCCTAGGCAGAGACGTTTATTTCGCCTGACTAAACGTGAGTTTATTGCATGCCGTGCTGTATTTGGAAGCACAAAACTCGCTCTGAGAACTTTACCAATGAGTACATGCACTGCTGAAAACCCTTTTTTTTCCTGCGGCGCATCGAATAAAGAAATGCTTAAGATGGCTATATCCATACAACACAAACTTGCAGACTCCTTGAACAATAAGGGAATAATTGCACTTTTTAATTCAAAAAACAGACTGCAACATGCTTGTTTTGTAATTTAATGTCAGCTATACCACCTGAAAGACGGTTACGGCATGTCGGCCGTCACCGGAGAAAGTCTAATCTTTCTTAAGTTTTTTGGACTTTGCATGAAAGCTTTATGGAGTGGCACTGTCCGAGGTGCTCATTATTGTGTTAGATTTAAATAATAGCCTATAAATGCACCAATAAAAAAGTCAAATGAATGAATAAATAAAATAAATATGGATTGTTGAATGCCGGTAATGTTTTTACTCAAAAAAAAAAAATCAATATGTCTTGACAAATGTTTTATAAAAAATAAAATGAGCAATTTTCAACATTTCAGCTATAGGCCATTATACGATTCAGTTAAATAAGTTGGACATTTAGGGACATGTAACATGTTTCTGTGTTTTTTTTTTCTCGATTATCTTTAATATATACTGGGCAGCTGCGCAAAATATTTTTTAAAATGTCAAGCGGGAATGTGTCTATAGCTCGTTAGTTAATTATGAAGAGAAAAAAATAATTAAAATAACAGAAATAAAAGGATAAAAATACAAAGATAAAAAGAGCAGCATTTTGCTAAATATAATAGTCCTTTATATGCTTTTTATCCTCCTTTGTGTTGTTTCATATTCGTTTTTTATTTAACTTGATGGATTCAATGTTTAATGTTTGAATACTGAAACAAATAAAAGCCATCGCTTAAAAGCTTATTTTTTACCATCAACGTGTAGTATGTTTTATATCATTATCAACTTTTGATATAAAACCACTGTGTAATTTAATTTATTGTTAAAAATGAAATATATTAAGTGCTATATTTTTATAAGTGAAAGTGCCCGCTGACTTTTGACAAGGCCTGTCCAAAATTATACTTCAGAATCAGAATCAGAAAGAGCTTTATTGTCAGGTATGTTCACACATACGAGGAATTTGTTTTCGTGATAGAGCTTCTACAGTGCAACAGAATTACAGACAGGACTAAAAAACAGATAATAAATATATTTTTTAAAGTGAATGCAAATATACAAAATGACAAGTTCTGCCACTATAATAAAAATGCACTATTTTTGGTGCATTATCATTGTTTATTTTTCTGTTATGTACAGAGATTTGAAATATATTATTTATTTTCCCGCCAGTTATTTTCAATCATCACGTTACATTTTGGTCATTTTCCCTCCAAATCAAAATTTGCCCGGAGCCGCGCAACATGACCTATACTAAATAAATAGGCCTACTAGTGCTGTGACTTGTAGCTATAGGCCTATTTAGCACATACTGTATAAAAGAGCAGCATAACATAATTGAAGAATGAAACAGACGACTGACGTAAAACGCTTTTTCGGCTCAGTTGACTTTTATTTCAACTGGGAGCACACAGCGCGCAATGGCATAATGTGAGGCACGCAGGATGCATACACAGCGCTTAAACTATTCAAAATATGCGCCTCGCAAAAAGCGATTTCGGTGATCGGTCCCTTATGCAGCCACATTTTAAAAATATATAAAATAATATTTTTTAATCGTTTAACTGATACCATTAATCGGTTACAACACACCCTTTCGGTTAACGGTTAAGCGGTTATTTTGAGCATCCCTAATTGGGTTTGTCCATATTTTACTCAATTTTAGGTGGAAACAAGTGTAGAATCTAGAGATATTTGGCTTAAACTGGCAGCTAAAGCTAGATTGTGTTATCTAATTGAAGCTAATTGCATTATCCAACACAAGCTCATTAAAAATACATGCTTCAGTCTACATTTTTTGTGAAACGGCAATCTAGTGTATTAGAATCATCAGAGTAATCAAATTATCTGCTAAAATCAGTTTAATATTGGGTAGTTATATCGTGTGTAGTTGTATTGTTTAGTAATGTTGTCTAGTATTGTGTATTGAAATTTCAATACATAGTATAATTAAAGATGCAGTATGTAAGTTTGACACCCAGTGGATGAACTAGGTATTGGACGCCTGGTTCAAAATACAATCAAGCGCTGGTTGCCAGATTGACGACACCAACAGCATGTGCCTGACTGTCGAGCCTAACAACTGATTTAAGGCCGATTTAAGTTGTGTTATAAATAAATGCAACGGCACACAATAGAAGGAATATTTTCCATATTAAAATGAGCTTTTGTTCTAACCAACACCTGAATTGTATATTTTAGAAATGGCTTCTATTTCTTGCAGCTGAACAACAGAAAACTATGACAATGATCACCTCAGGTACACCTCATGTGCTTTATTCAGTGTTAAATGCTAATAATGTGAGTTAGAATGCCATTTTACATGACATTTATTGCCATACTACTGAGCAGCAGCAGATAGATCACCTCAGATCTTAAAAATTGAACTTTAGAATTGTGACTCAGTGCAAGCCAACACATATCAGTGGTTTAGCATGTACATTTAATAATCTTAAAGAGGTTTAAACCTAAGTTTAAATCCGAAGGTTTAAGATTGTAAACCTTACCATTTGGTTGTAGTGCAGTGGGTGCACTATTCTGTGCTCCTGAATGGCTGTATTTAAATTTCTGTCGTGCTTTGTCTGGTGCAAAGAGCCCAATTGCTTATGACTGGCAATCTGCAAAGTCATGTAGCATGTTGTTAGGACACAGGGTTACAATGTAACCTGCTCACCTAATGTTTACTTTCGTAATATTTATATTATTTTCTAATTAATAATCACCTCATGTGGAATTTTGAATATGTGTCTCATTTTGGAGGCAGCTACTGTCCACCGGAGGTTGCATTTTTGGTCACGGACGCATGCTCTGAGAGCCTTCATGACAGAATGAATGAAATACTCGGTTTTCCACAAAGGCAACATGTGATGCTGAAATATAATTGGCTAAACTGGCATGGGGCGGGTTAAAGAGACCAACATAAAGACAGACGTTCCGGCACGGAAAACAGATTTTTACTATCTGACTTCAGCATTGTTTTTCAGATAAGCAAGAATGTTCACTTAGCATGTTTCTTAAATATCTGCAAACATATTATGGTATTTTGATGCTTTAGAAGAGTCAAAAACTTACATACAGCACCATGTCTTTCACATTTTACATTCAGCAATGGTTTTAAACAAAAAGTAATTTATTTTGCTGCGGCAAATATTAAGGTTTTATCACAAGAACAAACTGCCATGGGTGTGACTATTTTGAAAAAAATCGCAATGTATTCTGGCATTGCAGCTCACTAGGTTTGTGTGCAGAGCTGAAAACTGATTTGTAATTCATCACAATATTAACAAGGGTAATTAATGTTGACCTCTTTAGTTGGATGACTCCAGATCCACATTCCATTGAAACTCCTCAGCATTGCAGAGCTCTAATGAGCCCAGTGCATTTTCTAATTAGAAGAATAACTAATTTACTCTTGGCCCGTAACAAATGCTTAATGATAATGCATACTTCATAAAATCGGTGCTTTGTTGGGGAAAATATCCATAATTTAGGCATTTTGATTAACGGTTGCCTCTAATTGGGCGCGAGTAATTATCGTTGAAGCATTATGTAGAAAATGCTTTACTCTGTGGCAAATGTGCTGTTAAAAATGAACACCAGGTACCTAGTTAATGATTAATATGGCTCCTTAGTGAAAAGAAAAGCTGAGAATTACTATCAAAGAAGGTGTGACATCAATCAAACTCATCGAAGTTGAAACTAGCTATGTTGCCATCCACCTTTTGTATGTTCATTTTAGAATATCGCGTAACAAATGCTTAATTGAAATGCCAATATTTGCATATATTTTAAAAATGCACATGAAAAACTTGCACACAGCTCAGTAGGATAAAGTTTTGAATGTGCATAAACTATGCTGAAAACACATTTACAGAATAAATAGCATAATTCCAGCATGCAAATCAAAAAAGTTATGTGATTTTGTTTTATCATATCATGCTATAACAAAAATGGGTTCGATGGAATGGCAATAATGAACAAACTGGTGGATTGGCCACACTGTAAAACATCTGGAATGTTGTTTTAATCGTTTTAAAATACCTCAGCCAAAGTTCATCCTCAAACTGTCTTGAGTGTCTGCGCTCCCATAGAGCATCTCATGCCTGTAAAAGAACAAGTAATTTATTATATAAGAAAAAGGCCCACAGTGGCTTCTCCTACCACAGCAAATGACATTTTTCTTTTTGATATTTGGTGCCAGTTTATCAGGAAATGACTCTTTGTTCTCTTTGACTTGTTCTCTTTTGATGAAATTGGTGCTTTATTTGCAAATATTCCAGTTTTGGGAATAAGTCTAATTAGCATTTTTGAATGAAAGCTACATTCTCTCATTTCAAGAGTTCACACTTAGCTGATGATTGATTATAAAGCTTGTTTGGCATGCTGTCCCGGGAGAGAGCCCTGAGCTCATAAGATCCTCGAGCCCAGGGCTCCCTGCCGTTGGCTGTAGGGCGAGGGGTGAGTTTGAGCTCAGATAGATCTTGAAACTCCCCTGCTGTTGTAATGAACAAATAGGGATTGCTATGAAAAGATAACTACTTACTAGGAGCATGTCTATGGTGCCAATTTGGATTAGTCAATTAACTTAAGTTTCATGTTTTTGGATGGTGAGAGGAAACCGGGGGACCCGGGGGAAACCCACGCAAGCACTGGGAGAACATGTAATCTCCGCACAGGAACGTTGACTGGCTTGGTAAGGACTAGAACCAGTGACCTTGCTGTGAGTCAACAGGGTAAACCACTGGGCCACCGTGCCACCCATCTAGAAAAGGAGGAGAAGTTGGGGTGGAAGGGGGGATTCTTCAAAACGAAGATGGCTGTGATATGAAACTTAGGTTATTTATGGTGACTTAGGAATCATCTGAATCATGAATTGGCTAATGCAGGACCAGCTGTGGTCAACCATAAGCACGTGGTGCTCTTGAAATTAGTTTATAAAATATACTTCACTTAACAATGTTGGGATGTTGTTGTGGAAAATATACTTAAAAACTCATTTTCTTTTTCTTTTGACTTAGTCCCTTATTTATCAGAGGTCGCCACATCGAAATGAACCACCAACTATTCCGGCATATGTTTTATGCAGCGAATGCCCTTCCAGCTGCTGCCCAGTACTAGGAAACACCCACATGCACTCATACACTAAGGCCAATTTTGTTTATCCAATTCAACACATGGAGAACATGCAAATTCCATACAGAAATGGCAACTGGCCCAAACAGGACTCAAACCAGCAACCTTCTCACAGACGACAATGCTAACCACTGAGCCACCGTGCCACCCCCTCTGAAAAACACTAAAAAATAGGACTTGTTAAACCTAAATTTATTCTTACTGAATTTATTCTTACTAAAACTAATTAATTGATTAAACTTAATTTAATTAGGTATAACAAGTTGAAGTAATTTTTTTTTTTTTTTACAGTTTATGCAACCAAAATATTACGTTTATATTTGTTTACATTACATATGTTTACATTACAAAATATCTACTTTACCCTGGCACTGCTTCATTATGAAACTCTGGGTACATATACATCAATTTATCTGAGAAAAACAATATTATGATTAAGGTGTTTACATGAGTTTTTTATTTTGAGACTAATCTGTTCATGTTCCGATTGATGTTACATAGTACAAGATCAATTAAGGACACATGTCAGTACATCCCCTTGGAATGCTATGCAGTATCTGACATTCCTTCCAGAATTCCTCTTAAAAGTGAATCTTCATTATGGTACCATATACAGTTTTGAGAGCTTTATTTTCAATTTTACAAAAGCGTCAAGTGCAGTTAATTATTTGTGATCCTATATAATCAAACAGATAGTGATGGATTCAGAATCAGGCTCAAAGCTATTTTGCTTTCTGTCAAACTTCTGTGGGCATTCTGTAACAAAACATAGTAAAATGTCCCAGTGGAATTAAGATTTGTAGATGTATATACGCTGAACTTCAGTCATGTGAGTAAAATAGGAACATTTTTGTTTACTTTGAGTATAAATTTACAGTAGCTAGAATGAGGTAATCAAAAATCTTTGTGGCAGATTCTTGAACAGAATATTATCTTGATCATGTTAATATTGGAATAATGTTGTCCACATACAGTAATGGCTGAGATTATAATTCAATTATGAGAAACAAAAATCATCCTAATATGGGCAATTCACACCATAATAAAGAAATATTCCAGATGGGTTTCTCTTGTAAAATAATGAATAAACGGCTGGAAAAGAGTGAGCAAATGTCATGGAAACCGATCCCCTATCTGAGTTTCCTGAGCATCTTCATTATGCCAGTATGAAGCTATAAGCGTGTTTGTTCCACTCTTTTAATATTCTCCCAGTTATCTGCTTTCCCAGCAGATGCATCACGCTAGTGTCTCGCCCGTGGCGTCTTGATCCTCATTAGAATGCAGCTTCACTGCACCTGACAGTCATCATCATGTGTGTTAAAAGCTGTTAAAGATGTGTTTTAGTTTGTTGCAAATCGTTTGTATGATCTGCATTAAATCGTTTAGCATAATGTAAAAGTTTTTTGTGTGATTTAAATTTGTTGCCTAATTTGATAAGATTTGACTGTTTATTTATGCAATTATGGTTGTGCCAATAAAACATATTCATTCATTCATTCATTTTCTTGTCGGCTTTGTCCCTTGCGGGGTCGCCACAGCGGAATGAACCGCCAACTTATCCAGCACGATTTTACGCAGCGGATGCCCTTCCAGCCACAACCCATCTCTGGGAACTTCCACACACACATTCACACTCATACACTATGGACAATTTAGCTTACCCAATTCACCTGTACTGCATGTCTTTGGACTGTGGTGGAAACCGGAGCACCCGGAGGAAACCCACGCGAACCCAGGGAGAACATGCAAACTCCACAATAAAACATATATAAAACACAAGATAAATGAATGATTTTTTTTCAGAAAATATGTAAAATACACAAAAACATAAATAAGACTGTATACGAGAATGTCACAAAAGAAGATAAACATTCTGAAAGCAGCTAGAGATTTTTATGCAGTGTGCAACAGTTATGGCTCATCATAATAAAGCTCAAATATTATTTAAGTAAGTAATAATTTAATAGTACCTTCACAGGGACTTTGTCAGTACACAGTTTATATGGACCAGTTTGTTCTTCCGCTGGATTACAACCTGTAAGTGTTATTTTAAATGGTTGCCTCATTTTCTGTAGTTTGCAAAATATGTATTTAATTGTGCGTTGTAACTTGTAATCACTCCGCGCGGCTTGTAATGTATTTCTTAGGTTTACTCTTTATAGGGCTATTCACATATTCCCTCCAAAACCAGGTTGAAAACGCAACACGTGCTTCTTTCTTTTTTGGCAATTTGGCATTGCATGATGTCTAATGTGTAACATGGCGATGGACGATGGCATCTTCACTGTAGGCAGCGGTGAATTAATTATTTATGAATAATTAATTTATTTATAACAAATTAATTATTTGTAGCCTAGTTTCAACTACCTGACCTGCATGGTTTTTGTTTTAACCATAACCGAATCATAAATAAATAAAGATAAGTTACACACAAATTACTGCCTGTCACTTTTTCCGCAGGACTAGGCAGAGTAATCTGTGTCGTTATAATGCCGTAGACAAACTTGGTTGGTAAAAAACG
Source organism: Danio kyathit (assembly GCA_903798195.1). Classification (NCBI taxonomy): domain Eukaryota; kingdom Metazoa; phylum Chordata; class Actinopteri; order Cypriniformes; family Danionidae; genus Danio; species Danio kyathit. Next base: position 27,946,085 of record LR812522.1, on the reverse strand, counting down.
GTGCACAACCAACAGTATCTAAGGTTTTCGCTAAAATTACTAAGTACAATCGTGAAAGCAAAAAATTGAAGCAGTGTGACTCTGTGATACGTTGCCTGATACATTCAAAAGACAGAAGAGTCGTTAGATAGAGACAAGATTAATTAAATATCACATTTAACATCTATAGTGAGACGCAATCCAGCGGTACATCCTTGATAAACTGTCCAACATGCTCTCTGGGGTTTTGTGCTCAAAGCACCTGCTGACTGCCTGGAGCTCAGACGTGCACATATGCTAGAGCGCATGGCCGTGTGTGTGTGCATGGTCATGTGGTGTGCGTTTTCAGCAGAGGGCTTTTCAGAAATGCTAAATAAAAAACGCCAGCGTGGACGTGGATCTTATTCGTTCTAAAATGCCAATTTAAAACTTCAAAACTAAGATATTAGTGTAAACGGGGCCTAAGTGTGTATTTTTCGTGATCGAGTTGCTGCTGTGACGGGGGTGGGGCAGAGGGTCGCGATGCAGGCTCAGCATCGTGATGTCTATCGGCCATCGGCGATGGACGATGGCATCGTCTATTGACCCAACCCTAACATATACTGTACTCTGGCTACTTCATAACCATGGTGGGCATTTCTTTCGAAACCGCGCTGAACACAGTTGACTAATTACAACAGACTGGGTCATCGGACTAATCCCCACAGATTAGCATCATGCAAAGGAGAGGGTTGGAACACTTGAATCACTGAACAAACCCTATGATAGTGATTGGGACATTTAGGTAAAAAATTTATACATGTTATAAGACAATGAAAGAGTATTTTTGACCCTGCTTGCATACCAGCCTGTTGTTGGAGACCCCCTAATCCAAAATAGAACTTTTTATTATGTATAAAAGGGGCACAAAGTTGAGCTTATTTACTATCTTAGCATGCATTCCTCGTTTTATATTTCATGATTCAGATATTTTAATACCATTTTTATATACCATTTAGAGGTCTCCTTAAATCTAGATTTATTAATTTGCTTATTTCTTTAATATTTTTCATTTTTGCAGTTTGCAAACAACAGATATGTTTTTCCTTTGTGAATGGATGACATGATTCCCGCTCAGACTGAAAAAACAACAAAGGGGCTGTATTATGCATGCTAGGTCTGTCAGTGTCAATGTTAGTTTGTGAGGAAACACAATGCAAATGTAAACATAGTCTGAACACATAATGTGAATAATGTTTTCACAGAATTGTGTTTCTGCAGTTTACAGAACCACAGTAATGGAGTTGTTTTTTTAAAAAAAACTTGCACTTTGAAACCTGTTTTAAAAGCACTTTCGGGCTACATTTTTCGTGCTACTGTTTTGTGTAAATGAATGGCCATTCCCTGTTTTTAAGTTTTTAGTTGAAAATGACACTCCCAGTATTGGATAAATGTCTGTGAATGCATGTTCCTGCTGAGCAAATGCCATTGAGATTAATAGGAATGGTAATAGCAACTTTAATAGTTCAGTCTGTCAGTGATCAGATCAGCACTGAAGTGCTGTGGTTTCTTTCCAGTTCAAAGAAAATGATTTAAGCATCTTGTACCCAACGAAGGAGCACTTTGAAAAGGATTTTCATTTGCTTGACTTACATTTGGGGATCTGTGGCCTGTTTTCAGAGAACAGAAGCCCCTCCGCCGCTGGTCATTAATCTTTTATGTCTTGTAGCATCTTAATTCAAGAAAAAAAAAGAAGCACAACAGGCCTGATGGATTTCTTGTTTACCTTTTCCCTTTTGTGGTTTTCTGCTTCTTCACGTGTTGAAAAAAAAAAGATTCTTTCTCTAACCTCAGAGGTAATTATCACCTGATTTATAACTGAAGGACCTTCTGCATGAATGGAACTCAATTAGTCTCTTGAAATACAATAGAAATGTCCCAGTATGACAAGTAATTAGACCAAGATGCATTTACGGAATCAAAATCTCATTTAATCATCTTCTTTTACCTTTCAGTTTCATGTTGGTTCATTATCATAAATCTAATTCTTTTGAAAATAGTATATTAGTGTTTAAAGAAATTGGCTAGTCAGAAATGAAAACTCACAGATCTGACATAGAAATGGCATGTCTCACTGTGGAAAAGAAGCCTGCTTAATTAGGCTTATTCAAAAATGAACTTTTATTCAGTGTGTGTTTGTGAAAGTAAAGTTTTAATGACCTAAAAAGTCATCTTTTTGGGACACGTTGTGAGAGCTGCACCAAATGATCTTCCCTATCTGCAGGGTACATGCATTGCGTAGGGCCCCTGCTCTACCAGGGCGCCCACTTGCTATCAAAGATTATATAATAGCAAGAGCTGTGCAAGAGAATATTGTTTTTGCATTTTATTCTGGTTTCCAGTGATTATGCAAACACTACAAAATGAGAAAAGGCGGCATTCCTCTGCTTTAAAGCCACGCGCCACCATCCTTCCTGTGTAAAGTGGTACTAATCAACTTACATAATACACATTTGAATGCATGTTAATTTGAGGTATAAATGATCTGGCTTCTCTGCTGACCACTTGTGATGCGATCACTGAAAATTTCACATGACTGAAAATTGCAAAAGCTAGTTTTCAAGCATCTTAGTACAGCACATTGGAACATTTTGTGAATAATATCGGTATGTTCCTCACAGAAAAGCTGCTGTGTTAATTGTGATTAAACTTATATTTTAACTTAAATTGTACAGAAAAGAGCAGCATGAACACCATTAAAAATATCTTCCTTTGGTTTCACTGAAGAAAATTAGCTGACATTTTCCTTTAAAGCCATTATTAAATCTTGCCTACACTCGTCCTTTACTGGCTGGCTGTTCAGTCATGATGCGCTTGATTGAACTGATGGAAAATAAAACCGGAGAAGAAAATTCTATTAGGTGCCGGTTTTTAATCAGAGCTTACGCGACTGAAAAGAGCTTTGAATTCATGCTTTACAAAAGGTCCACAGGGGCTACAATTACACAGAGGAGGTTAGTTTAATAACACCCAGGAGCTATACAGGACAGATTAAATTTCATATTCGGTTTGCTTGTTGAAAATGCATTGTATATACATGAGTGGTCCCATTAGGCCATGGCTTTAAAATTAGATGTCCTGTCAGCATTCATATTACTGGGTAATCAACATAATGTAAGTGAAACGGTGAATAAGAATGGAACGCATCAGATTAATGCTGATATTTTCTTGAGACGTACCTGGGCATTAATAAACAAGCCTATTTTGTGGGTTCATTATCTATATAGCAGATGTTAGGACTGAGCACGTTAATGCATTCGCATTTTCCATCGCATGATGGGAAACAATCTTAAAGCAGGGCTAAAATGAACTGTAATCCCCGCAGGCCGCATTCTGTCTTTATGATTCATTGTGATCTTCCGTGGTTCGTTCAACCTGTTTTGTTTTTAATATCCTTTCAGCCTGGAGAGGGGAAAAATGCTTTATACAACGTCCACTTCAGGAACAACACTAATGTGACGGATCTAGGCCTATTTAATGGTGACAGATGGATGACATTATAGACCTCGACTAACCTTTAAAGTTGGTTGATGAATATGTGGAGTGTCGAATCGTCTTTTATCTTTGGCCAAACGAGGCCTCGATGTCCGTTATGAAGATTAAATCAGCGTGTATGATGGCGCTAATGTTTTCTGGGTTTAATAATGTCACAGCGTTTGTGTTAAGATACATGAAATGAAGATTGATTGTGTGTGGAATTACACTCTCATTCTGTGTTCATTTTATTCGGTCGCCTTACAGCAAAAACATCTGCTAAACCGATTTGAGTAGCCAATGTAATGTAACACGCCATTAACTAGACGTCAGAATGGGTTTGAGGGGGGAAATGTTATCTTAGCGGTAATGACTTTTTATATTCCATAAAGTAGACCGAATGTCCATTTTAATGTACTTTTGAATGTACTTTCGTTTAGCATATGCAGTGAAGCATGATTCACTTACTTTTTTGAGCAGATTTCCCTTCAGCACTTTCATAATCATGTCCTAATAAATTCCTCATCAACAAGGTCAAAAAACTTATATATCCATTTTTACGTACTCTTAGCAAAAATAGCAAGGATTTCAGCCCTGGCTCATTGGAAAATCTGTTTATGGTAATATTTCTAAAGTTTCAGAAACTCATGATGGACAGTTTACATGGGTAGATGATAGTTTTGAAAACACTATATTATTCATACAAGGTCAGTAATTGATTTTTATCAACTGCACACATGGTCAAGTCCATTATTTTTTGGGTTTTACTCACTTGGAAATTGCATGACAATAGACTAAAAACATGCTATTCATACTGTATGGATGGTGTCACATTTTCACAAAGTGAAGTTTATTTATAAACTAATTTCGAGAGGATCACGTGATTATGATTGAACACGGCGGGTTCTTTATTAACTATGTACGATCCACCAATCAGATGATTCCTAACCCACTATAAAGAGCCAAAGTTTCTCACTTCAGTCATCTTCGATATGAAGAATCCCCCCTTTCACCCCTACTCCTCCACCTATATCTTCATCGTGCGGCACGGTGGCCCAGTGATTAACACTGTTGCCTCACAGCAAGAACATCACCACTTCTAGTCCTTTAACAGGCCGGCTGTCTTTTCTTGCAAAGTTAGCATGTTCTTCCTGTGCTCGCGTGGGTTTCCCCCAGGTTCTCCAGTTTCCTCCCACATTCCAAAAACGTGCACTACAAGTTAATTGATCAATCTAAATTTAGCACTACAGTCAAACTCTCATCCAGCAGCATATCTCTTCATAGCAATTGTTTTCTGTCATCAGCTCTTATCAAAAAGGGGGGGGTTCTCGAGACCTACCTGAGCTCAAAGCTCCCCTCTCACCCTGCAAATGGGAGGGAGCCCAGGGCTCAAGGACCTTTTGAGCTCAGTGCTCTCTACTGGGACAGCATGCCAAGCTTGCTTATAATCAATCGTCAGCTAAGTGTGAACTCTTTGTACACAAAGATAATAAAGTGAGATTGTGTTGTTTTCGAAAACTTGTACCTTGATACCCCTTTTGAAAAGCTTTTAGGCCCCCAAAAATGTTTTTATTATGATGGATGCTCTGCGAATTAAAAATAAGCATACAGTGAGTGGTGCTAAAAGTTTATTGCTCTGTCACATTGAGGAAAAATATCCTACTGAACACTAAACCTTACCCTAAAGTAGCGATAGCATGCTAAATAGTGTGATACAATATTTAAAAAAAAATATATATATATACACACGTTTCTTATTATTTCAGGAAAAAGAAAGCATCACTACAAATTCTACTGTTGCATAAAACAAATCAGAAATGTTAACAGTATAAACAAACAAAAATAGATAGTATATAAATACTGTATCACCACCACATTTACTTGTACAGTTTTGTCAGCTTGAAAACACAAAGAACAATCAGGAAAACAAAAACACTTGAAATGGAGTTGAGTTACTTCTTTGCAGTCTTATTGCTTTCTGAATATGGCTTGGTTACTTAAAATATTGCTTAAAATATCACAACAAATGATCGCAATATGTATATTGTGCAGTAATTCTCTAAACCTAACCATCAATGATAACAAAAGCTATCATCATAATATAAAAACATATCTGCTAAAGCAAAAATTTAAGTATTTGCTCTAGTTTGAATGCTACTGGCGTTACCTGTGGCCTTTTATACCCCAATCCAACAAAAAAAAAATATTATTGCTCTAATTATTAAGAATAGTTATAAGAAAAGCATTATAAGTCTTCACTGTTCATTGTGTGTGCTGGGATGCATGGAATTTCTGTGATAGCATAAAAGCCGTATAGCATCTTCTTAGCACGTTTCTCCATGTGCAATGTATTCAGGTGACATATAAGACATTTTTTGCATATCAATCAAACTTACCTTGAAAAAAACTACAGAGTGAAATTGCAGCTCCTTGCAGCAAATGTTCTATCTTGCATGTAGCATCAGCATCCATTAGCCACAGAGACACCATCCATTTCTTCCCACTCTCACCTCTTCAACCCTCTAATCATCTTTTAAAGAATTGATATTGAATGTCTTCAATGTTTTCATCCTCAATAATTTTACACTCTGGCTCAAACTGAAAAGGCAAAACAGATGAAAAATTTGATATCACTACTCAGAATGCATTGCAATGTCAAGATGCCAACAATGTTCAATAGAAGACTACTACCAATCTTTGTAAATGATATTGCAGTACTTCTACCAAGTAAGGCATTTAAGTCTTAAAGGTGCTGTGTACTGCATTGGTTTAATAAGGCAAATTGTTCTCTGATATCAGTTGATCTGAGGGATCCGACAGCCTTCATGTGTTTGTTGAAACATACACATCAAATTTCACAATAAACACAATAAATTTACAAAAGATACAAATAAACATACATTATGCCACTTCAGAGTGGAGCTGAATAAATGTATAGTCTGTAAATGCTGCATTTTGCACTGTACATTGCTGCATTTGTTTCTAATTTTGAGTCTCATTTTGGGATGATCTTCTCAGAAAATCACACTTTTTTGTATGCTTCAGACATGCCTTGGTTTTTAAAGACTCCCATGTAAGCTATAAATGCGTTTTCATTTTTAAAATACATACATTTTGTTAAAGTTAAACGATGCAATACTCTGGCATCTTTGCCCTGTCAAAATAGAGTGTTTTGAAAACTCAGTTTTAGTTTGGTCATGCTGGTGTTCAGTTTTAATATAGAGTGACTGAACTGCAAACTATGGGAAACAGAGGTGTGGCTATTCATAATCAGTTTCTGATTGGTATTCAGGACTATTGCATATTGTTTTTTTGATGTGTCAATCCCTGATCATATGACCATTACATAAGTGATAGACTGCAAATACAGATGCTGGCAAAATATGCGCATGCCCAGTGAGAATGGTCACATATCTTACGTTTTTGGTAGTGGTGGGCAAAGCGAGGCTTCATGAAACACTAAAACAGTCAAAGTAAATGTGTCGAAGGTCTGAAACATTTCGAAACTCAACTTTACAGTGACACCTAGTGGTCGTTTTTTATGTATTGCTCCGGAAAGTTAAGCTATCAAAGAAACAGTTAAGCAAATTGAGTTGTAGAGTTGAGGTTTCAAGTGTTTTAGGCCCAATCCCAATTCTATTTTTGTACCCCTACCCCTTGCCCTTGACACTTAAAACCGAGTGTGAAGGGGAAGGGTTTCAAAATGTACCCCTAAGAAATGGGACACTACTACAACATCTGCACGTCATCATATGTCATCGCGATCTTATGCTTTATATGAGATCAGACGATCGCGACTGCTGTAGTTATTCCAGTTGTGTTATTTTTTGGTATTTCTCTTCAGGAAATCACTGAAGGCAACAATATCATGTTATCATAACGATATAATGTGGCAATAAGATCGTAACTATACTGTGCATTTACACCGTGTCCATATTCATCTATGTAAACACAAAAAACAACCTTAACATTATAGCAGACACTGTAAAAAGTCCATTCCCAGCCACTAGACTTTTCTGACAGGGTATTCGAGTGTCATCGAGTGTCAGAATGTTGTGGGACTACTATACAGGAGTCAAGGTTTCCGCTACATTCATTCATCCGTGGCGGGCCGCCACGCCAAAATTCATCCCGCCACGGCTACATTACAACTTCTCATTTAAAACATTTAGTTGTGTTTTTTTATAGCGGATTATAATCGCACCAAAACATATTAGAGGTAAACAGCGCAAACTTTTCTGTAACCATAGTAGTGCTGTGCGCTATTTGTTCAACCCTTTAAGGTGACATGCTGACTGACACTCTGACTGACTGACTGACAGGTGCGTGAGTCCAGCAAACACTGCGTAGCTTTCAGTTAAGATGAACACAGTTTCCATAAGTATACTTTATTGATAAAGGTCAATGGCTCTGCATACAATGACTTTATCTTGCTGGAGTTTATAGCCGTTTCACTTTACTTCAGGACGCGTTAATGTTGGAAAACGCACAAAAACGCACTAAATCGCGCTTCAGCAGCGCTTACTGGAGAGCGCACAAGAAGATCTGCACTTGAACGTGTAAATTTGAGTGCGTGCAAGAAGTTCTGTGCACGAACAGAGGAAATCGGTGCGCAAGCAAAGAGATTTGCTTGCTCGTATTACATGAATGCTATCTCGACTTGTAATGCATGTAATATTTGTCTTTGAAATAGTTGGATCTGTATAAAAAAAAAGTCCTGCCGCCACAGCTGGAAAAAATCCTAGAGGAAACACTGGGAGTTATTATTAGGGATTATAGATCGCGAAATTTAGCAGTTTTTATTTTAAGCATGATGGTAAAACATGAACGCGTTTATATATATATTAAAACTTATGCTTGTTTGTTGTAAAAATTTGTAACAATGACAAAAAATACTAATTTGTGGATCTCCTTACTTCCGAGTTTAACTATCTGCCGTTGTGGCTGGTGTATTCTGGGAAATTTTGTTACCCCTTGGTTTCGAGTGTGGTCTGAAGAATCTCGGTTCGAAGGACTATCTACCCTTTCCCTTAGCCCTATGTCTTCAAGCTAAAGAGAATTGGGACACCCCTGTATACCCTTTCACGTGAATGAGCAAAACGAGGGGTAGGAATAAGGGGAAGGGCTAAGGAGTAGAATTGGGATTGGGCCTTAGTGAAGCAGCGAAAGTTCCAGACTAGCATACAGAGATAATGGGTTGCAGATTTAGATGTTTTTAAATGCTTTGTTCTTGTACCATGTTTTGTTTTAATATTGGTCTGACATTCAAATGAACACTTTGTGAAAAATATGTCTTGTTTTGGTCATAAAACAATAATTATTTTTAAAATAAATCAAGTCATAGTTTCAGAGTATTTGTACAAGTCTGGATTCGAACCCAGGCCATTTACAGCACAGGAATTTTCTGCACACGCACGGTCCACTAGACTACATAATGAAGAGTTTTTTCTTCCCCTGTCAGTCAAACGCAGATTCGCAAGGTCTCGAAATGCTTCTGAAGTGACTAATGCTTTGAATCGCTTTAGTCCCCTGACCTGGTTTTTTGAAACACTTTAGTCACATGATCTGAGTGGTTCAAAACACCTTAGTCATGTTACTTGTGTGTTTCGGATCATGCTTCACTGCAGTGTTTCGAAACACTTGCACTTCGGGATTTCAACACTGTTTCGAAACATCAGTTTCACGTCAGCCATCCCTAGTTTTTGGCTGTATAATATGGACAAAAATAAAATGCATTAAAACGCCAATCTGCATGAGGACTGTTTTAATAATAAAATGCTGTTTTAAAACAAAAACACAGTCTATAAATCACACTGCAATCTGTACAAGCCATACTAACTTCATTTATCAGCTAAGACTGCATCCAAATGCACTTGGCGCATTTTTTTGTTTGTTTGCATAATCCTCTCCAGGCAATATTTCTGTGTTTGTTGAGTTCAAAATTACTTCAAAGTCAGGTATTGTATGATCCTCAGTCTTTTATGATGCCCATATTTTCTTTGTAACCATTTACAAAGTGCCAAGCGTAGGATGCCTTTTTTTTATCTGTTCAAACAGTGTACCGCAGTCTAATCCAGAGTTGCCCAAACTAGGGACAAAGTTGGCCAATGGTAACCTTTGATTTGACCCACCATGCCATCTGAGAAGAGAGGGAGAATAATGACGATGGTTTAGAGATTGTATGTAACCTTTTATTTGTTTGTTTTATTGTTCAGCTACAAAAAAGCTAATTGAAATTAAATTCAGTTTCAACTTCAATGGTATAAATTAATCAGATTAGTTAATCAGACGGATAGAGGACAATGCAGAGACTTTGGTGAGTGAATCAAGGCAAAGGCAGACTGTTATAAATGTGATTGTTTTTATTGCATTAGTTAATACAATTCAAAGTAAAGTTTTTTATTTAGCAATAATATGAAATGAATTAGGAAATTACCCATGGCAACTTGAATGTGAAATAGTTAGATAGGTGTATTTGTTTTCGGCCCACTGCTCTCAATGATATTAGGTTTTTGGCCCTTCATACGAAAAAGTTTGGGCACCCTTGGTCTAATCACTTGGGAATAGCCATAAGCACAAAAACAGCAAAGCAACAAGCAAATGTTTAACATCAAGCCTGAACAAGTAACCCTTATTACACTTTAACACTTCAGCTACATGAACTTTATCTTACAGTTTAAAGAAAAACACACTGTGACATTAGGGATATTTAAAGCAATGTGATATTGTGCTAATTGCTTCAATTAGGCTGTTGCTATTCCTGAGTATAGACTTTCTTAAACTGTTAGAGTCTTCATCAACCTCTCCAATAACATTCAGCTCCAATTCACATACTGTATGCTTTTTGTATCCCAAAAGCTGAGAGTAATTGTGGAAATGAACTTGACAGTCAGTCCAATTTAGCCATCAGGTATCAGTCAGTCTAAGGTAGAGGCGGTCTGGGATTTCTCAGAAGGTGCCACAGGAGCTAATTTGAGTGATCCTTGGGTCCGTGGCAATTCTAACAACAAGGCCACAACGGGCTACACAAGTAACTTTATACAACAAACCGTCAACTTGTACTCAAACACAAATTGGCTTGCACAAAACGTGCTGTCCGTCAAAACACGGGGAGAATACGGTTGGGTGAACCCACAGGAATTAAACTGAGGCTAGAATCGCAAACAACAAAAAAAAAAGCCCATTGATATTCCGGCTGCAAGGTGTTCTTCGAAAGTGTTTTGGATGCTAACTCTGTAAGAACACAAGATCTGCCCTTCTATTTGATCTGTCAAAGTTGTCGCATGAAGAATGGAGCGCAGACGCATATTCATTGTTATTTCCCTAGAGGGGCGTTTATTGTGCGCGACAGCGACTAAGGTTGAATGGGTAAATATTTCAGCATGGATTGTGATGTGCTTTGGGAGACAAGGTGAATTATCCGAGTGCTCTTTGTTGAAGTGGTTCGGTCAAGATAAGGTGACATGTTTTGCTCTTTAGACAAGTGGTGGTCTTTTAGTGTTAGTCAGTCCAATCCTACTTGCTTCCTGCAATGAAATGTGTTGACTTCAGGTGTTGGCGTGCTTGTTAATCATTGCCTAGATGCCCTTACAAGGCCGACAAGCACTTTCACAACTCGTCTAGTTCTTCAGAGGCTCTCTTGTTTGGAGCTTGTACCAGGAGCTGCTCTAGCTGCGAGGTAATTGGAAAGAGCAAAGAAATGCCTCAAAGCTAAGTGTCGTTCTTCTGTTGTTCTGTAAACAATCGTCTCGTCAGATTTGCCATGACTAATGATTATGGAGTCCTGCTGTGACTAAGTGGTTCACAAGGACGCTTTTGAGCATGCACCTCTGTTCCCAGATCAGCGCTCTTTAACTGACGGAGAGTTCACTAACATTATAGGTGAAATGCTTTCTGTAGAGTGCTGTAAATATTAGTTTGAATGTACACAGTTAAACAATGGCAAGTTAGGTCACTTTGTTCAATCAGTGTAAATCTATTCTGCTCGGATGCTTTCAGCTCTCTATGCTAACACCATGTTTACTATCAGTGACAAGATGAATGAATTGGCAACTTTGCTAATTAGTGTGGGTTAATTAGTTGTTGTTGCTAAAGGAAACAGTGCTGCTGGGTCAATGAATAATCAGGTCCAAAAAGAGTGATTCTTTCCAATTCAAACCTCTTCTGTGACCCATTTTGCTTCTGTCCTATCTAAAGGGGAAAACAACAAGATAAAGAAAAGTCTTCAAAAGTTTAAAACAGGAATTTCTGAATACTTGTTTACACATTGGGATATTTGCACATCCAAATTAAACAATTAATTGCATGTGTATTTTTCAAATCATATTTTACAGTGTTTTTCTTTCATTCTTCCTTTATCCCTTTTTTAAACAAAACATAATGAATTATTCATTTAGAAATATCAGTCAGAACTAACCTTGCCTGTCATGACCTTTATTAGCGAACCAAAACTATTAAAATATTAATAAAGAGTAAATCAGTTTTGCTTTTAATATTTTCTTCTAATAAATTATAAATGTAACAAGCAGAAAAATGCTCAGTGGTTTCTTTTCTTTTCTTCTTTTTAAAGAGACTTTGGACTTTATTCCTCACACACACACGAACAAATAAATACATACTTACCAGAGGTGGGACCAAGTCATTGTTTGGCAAGTCACAAGTAAGTCTCAATTCATTGCCCTCAAGTTCCGAGTCAAGTCCCGAGTCAAGACAAGCAAGTCCCGAGTCAAGTCCCAAGTCAAAGGCCAACAAGTCTCAAGTCAAGTCCAAAGTCCTACAGTTTGACTTTCGAGTCTTTTCAAGTCTTTTTAACAGAAAAATAAAATGTATACAGATTATGTATGGTTGTAAGATCTGGATTTATTAAACAAACCTTTTTTATGAAAGAACAATGCTCAGATACATAAAAATACAAATGAAATTTTCTAAAAAAAAAAAGGGCTGAACAGTGCTGCGTCTCGTCTCTAACACTGTATACACCATCGCCAAAGAAGCTCGCCTTTACTAAGTTTAAACTGAAACTGCGGCTCATGACAAAGAACTGTACTGTGCAGGTGGTCATCGCGAGAATCCTGCTCTGCCCCGCTCATATAGCCTATTGGGTCGGCTGACTCGCCTGCTTTATTCCAGCAACAGAAAAATTTAAATCTTTAAAATGACACAAACCCAAACCAAAACTTTTAAAGAGTGACAGAAGAGAGACTTTTCTTTCATACTTTTGTCCGATCTTTCTGTTTATTAAATTGGCATACGTATACCAACAATAATGTTGTTTTTTTCACATAAGGTTGAAGAACTTTGCTTTCTACCCGATGCTCGTGCACCGATTTCCTCTGTTTGTGGACAAAACTGCTCGTGAGCTCTCAAATATACGCTGCTCAAGCGCAAATTTTTTCACGCTCTCTAATATGCACCGCTCACGCACAAATTTTCTTGCGCGCTCTCAGAGATTATATGCAGACTCACAATTTGTGTCTTGTGTTCCCTCTTCCTTTCGTTCTTTTTTGATATGATTTATATTGGTTCACTATTTCATACCTGTCAACATGTCAATATGTTGATTTGGAGCTGCTTCATTGTAAATAAACAGTTAAATGGTCAGTGATCTGTTTTATTATTATTCTTTACAAAAGAAAAATAAATAGTATACATTAGCAGCAAATACATTAGCAAATAGTTCAGCTTATTAAAATTAATAGCTATTATAATGAAATAAAATCAAGCTATCAAATCTCATTAGCCATTTTTTCACTGTATAACTTACACATTCTGATTAAAAAGCAACGAATGATCTCTTATTTTTTTTAGATTTTTTCGTTTGATTACATTAAATAATAGAGGTGTCACTTTAAAAATTCACACATCTAACATTATAAAGAAAGCATTCAATTGCTTTCCTAACTTTTTATGCTCATTTAGGACGAAATTAGTTGTGTTTGAAAAAAACCCCACCAAGATCTTAAGATATAATTATTATTATTAATTATGTGTCTATGTCTATTCAAGCACAAGATGGCACCTGTTTTTATATTTATTTTAAAGTGTTTTCATGCCTAAACAAAGCAAAAGCACAGAACAGACTCACATTTAGGAGCAAAGGGCGGCCCTTGGTGGTTTGGCAGTATGGGTTGAATATAGGGAGGCTCTTCTCTTTAATGTTTATTGCCACCCTTCAGAGAAAGACTGAAAATACAGGAGAAATAGGGGAAACTACCTTTACGGGATGATAGCGGGATAGAACTGTAAAATACGGGAGAATCCCGGAAAAAAACGGAGGGTTGACACGTATGCTATTTATTAACAATAACCAAAATACTAAAATAGACTTACATATTAAATTTTTAATCTAATAAACCATAACATTTTTGGCTGTATGTTATATGATGAGATATTTCCAGTTTCAAACACTTAAAGACACAGAGAATAGACGTTGGATGTAAAGAAAACATTTTATTTTAAAAACATTTATTAAACATCCAAAAGGTGCACCATACTAATCAAATAAAAAACATTTAAACTAAAATATAACTAACGCAAGCAGAAATGTAACTGTTATAGAAAATAGGGAAAAACTTGATATGGTGTTATAGCCTACTGTACTATTCACTCTTCAAATAAATCTCACGATCAACCCCATTTTATCTTAGCAACTAATATAAAGTGAACTAGTCTCTGTTGTCTTCCACATTGTTGATGAGACTGTGGAGGACATTTTCCCTGTCATCCTCTTCATTTTGAGGAGAAGCTGTTCCACAGGGCCCCTGAACACGTATATTGCCATGTACAGTGTTTTGAACAGTAGCCTACTACAGTAAAGTACTTCAATTAATCTGTTGTGGTAATACTATAGTTGCTATGGTAACACAAGTGTAATATAAACAAGTTACTCAGTGCTGTGTTTTTTTACAATATAGGGTATATTATACTACAATTCACCACAATTCACTGTAGTAAAACTACACTTTCCATTTCATTTCATCAGTTCACTATTCATAATACTACAGTATGTTGAAGCATTCATTAACAAGTTGTAAATAATACTAGCCTAAAAGATAGGCAGTATACCTAACACTCAAAAACACTAGAATTTATTATAGAATTTACCTTAACCTTTTAGTTTTTCGTGTATTGTTAATAAATAGTGTAGCAATATATAAACCATATCAACATTATTGGAATAACCAATTTAACAGGAAGATCTCTGGAGAGCAAAAGCACGAAAGGGAGATGAAACACAAGACATAAAAATTGTGAGTCCGCATCATCACCGCACCGCACCGCACCGCACCGCACCGCAGATCATTCGCACATGAACAGCAGTGTTCTGAGGGCGCGCGAGAAGTTTTGTCCATGAACAGAGGAAACCAGTGTGTGAGCAAAAAAATTTGCTCGCTCGCTCATATTACGTTACATGAATGCACTTTGGGCTTGTAATACTGCGCTTATGACATTTGTCAGTGAAATGGCGCCATAATAAGGTAATCTTGACATTCATTCAAAACCTACCTTTCTTTGTGCAACTTCAAGTGTCAAACAAAGTTGAAAGTTGTGGCATCTCTGTCTGTATTTTTCGACCCGCATGTTTTACATACTGCAATTCGTTTTTTTGTTTACCACCTCGTAAGTTTTATAGCCAAACCAGGGCTTAATTTGTGCCCAGAACACGCCAGATCCAGATCCAAAAATCTGGATTTCAGATCCAGATCTGAAATCTGATCCAGCACCTCATTTTACCGATCCCCCTCCTCAACCGCCCTTCTCCCCCGTTCACTGTTCATTTTCGCATTCTTCCGCGACTCGCCAACCCTCTTCACTGTCATCGGCGACACCCCCGCCCCAAACTTCGCAAACTGGCGTGTTCACGTTGTTGTCACGTTAGACGCTGTCGAATCAAAACAATCTTAATAAACCTGTCCGAACGCCATACAATCTACGGTACTTTGATTTGATGGATGTCATGCCGAATGCGCATGCTCTCTGTCACACACACGCACACAGACATTCAGAGATAGACGGTCCATGACAACATACTTTTTATCTTTGCGCTTTTTATGGGAAGTAGCAAGTCTTTACAAGTCAATAGGCGCAAGTCCAAGTGAAAGTCACAAGTCATTTATGTTCAAGTCCAAGTCAAGTTGCAAGTCTTTTCATATTTTATCAAGTCGAGTCTAAAGTCATCAAATTCATGACTCGAGTCTGACTCGAGTCCAAGTCACATGACTTGAGTCCACACCTCTGATACATACATAACAACCTTTAGGTTCATTTTTTTAAACTTATGTACCCATTTTTATTACAATATTCCCAATCTATATCCAGGGGCGGACTTAACCAATAAGCGAGGTAAGCAGCTGCTTAGGGCTGGAAATAGGAGGCCCCGGCCAATGCCAAGAAACCTATATTAATCATATAGCGCTTTTATACATTTTCTATTATATGTTGTAAAAATGGGCGACGCAGTGGCGCTGTAGCCTCACAGCAAGAAGGTCGCTGGTTCGAGCCTCGGCTGGGTCAGTTGGCGTTTCTGTGTGGAGTTTGCATGTTCTCCCTGCGCTCGCGCGGGTTTCCTCCGGGTGCTCCGGTTTCCCCCACAGTCCAAAGACATGTGGTATAGGTGAATTGGATAGACTAAATTGTCCGTAGTGTATGAGTGTGAATGAGTGTGTATGGATGTTTCCCAGAGATGGGTTGCAGCTGGAAGGGCATCCGCTGCGTAAAAACATCTGCTGGATAAGTTGACGGTTCATTCCGCTATGGCAACCCAGGATTAATAAAGAGACTAAGCCGAAAAGAAAATAAATGGATAAATAAATGAATGTTGTAAAAATCTGTCTATAACTGTTAAGATTTTAATGTTATTACTTCTTTTCAAATCTGGGGGCTCCCATGAATAATGTAACGTTCCTTCCGTACTGCTAATGCGCAAGGTGTGAGGGCTTTAATCAAAGAAACTGACAGCCATTGTTGCCAACTCAGCAACTTTTCAGACCCGGACCTAGCGGCAAATTTTCAAAAAAGCGACTAGCGAATGTTTTTAGGTGTTACTGGAGATTTTTAGAGACTCTCATATGTCCGTGCTGTACCGTTCCTAACGTCAATCTTCACAACGAGCTGTGGGTGATTCCATCAGTGTCTGCCCCGCTTCAGTCTCTCACACCTGCAGCCTTGAGAGCAGATCATTCCTCTGCATACTGACAGCAAATGTTTTAGCACCGTCAGCGTGAGGTATTTCCCTGGTACTGTCTAACTGATCTGCTTCTTCTCTGTTTTAAATGTAATAATTTTATGGATTGTTTATTATTTTCTTGCTGTTGTTCACAATCACAGAGATATTAGTGAGCGATTAGAGTAGAGGTAGAGTAGTATTATTAATCTGGGGTAGCCATAGTGGAATGAACAGCCAACTTATCCAGCATATGTTTTATGCAGCAGATGCCCTTTCAGCTGCAACCCATCACTGGGAAACATCCATACACACTTGTGAGGAAAAAGAAAATTAATGAATGAATATGTATATATATGTGTGTGTGTGTGTGTGTGTGTGTGTGTGTGTGTGTGTGTGTGTGTGTGTGTGTGTGTAATATACTTTTTAACATGCAGTTTACTTTTCAACAATGCTAGGGCTTAAGTTCGCCTCTGACTATGTCACCGATTGGATGGGTTCAGTGTATTTTTTTAACATTTAAATGAATGGCTCTTCACAATACTAATGTCCTGGTTTTGTTTTTTCCAGCTGTGGCGGCAGACCTTTTGATCTACCACATACCTTTGCCGTTATTTCAATGACAAATGTCGTAACGCAGTACTACAAGTCGAGATCGGATTTGTGTTATACCAGCATGCAGATCTTTTTGCTTGCGCTAGGATTTCCTCTGTTACTGCACAAAACTTCTTGCACGCCCTCAAATATACGCTGCTCAAGTGCAATTTAGCGCGTTTACATAGTGACGTTGTCTCCAACCTTTATTAGATTTGCTAGGAACATTTATGAACGTCTCCAATAGACCTACAGAGCGGCATTAATGCGTCCTGAGGTAAAGTGAAATAGCTATAAACTCCAGCAAGATAAAGTCTTTGTTTGTTGTATGCAGAGCCATAGACCTTTATCTATAAATAAAGTATAATTATGGAAAATGTGTTCATCCTAACTGAAAGCTATACGCTGTGTTTGCTGGCCTCACGCATCACGCACCTGTCAGTCAGTCAGTCAGCATGTCATCTTAAAGGGTTAAACAAATAACGCACAGAACTACGGTTACAGAAAAGTTTTCGCTGTTATAATTTACTTACCTTTTAATACGTTTTGGTGCAATTATAAGCCGCTATTTAAAAAAAACGACAATGTTTTGATTGAGAAGCTGTAATGTAGCCGAGGCGGGACGAATTTTGGCGTGGTGCCCCACCATGGACAAATGAATGTAGCGGAAACCTTGAGATTAGAAATTTGAATGCAAACACTAAAGAATGCATAACTCATCCCAAAGCCCCCAGAAGTATTGTGATAAAAGATCCTGAAGAGGTCTAACGATTAAAACAGTGTAAAAGAATGACACTTGGGTTATGTGAAACTTCACAGAGCAAGCATATACTCCTTTAACCCAGACAAGTATGCAAGTCATTACAGATCAGTATTGTACTGTAGCACATTCAGACCATGTCAAGATTGAATCCAAAAGTTCACAAATAATACCAAAACTATGCAAATACACTGTTGGACCCACTCTTGAGATAAAATCATGGGTGAACAATACCTGTCACATCCAATCTGGAATTCCAGTAAATATCTAGTGTGCCTTACTGGAACAGTGTCTCAGGTCTAGTCAAAATATTCTAGGCCAATTCTTAAAAAATATATTTCTTTTTGTGATTATGCCATAAAAGAGATTGGATGCAGACAGGAACAAGAACTTCACATCACAGCGGGACAAACATTCATCGTGCTAATGAAGTGCCTCAATCCTAAAAGCATCCATACTGTCGATTGCCAAGACTACAGATACATAAGAACTGACAAATGGATTCACTTGCCATCTGCTCAAACTGGGGCTTGAAACGCCACCCTAAACGCAGACTCTCTGCCTATTTTTACCAAGGGAGCATGAGACAAATCTCAGCTGAAGCTAACCAAGCCAATCCATTGTTTTGAGCTCGCCTCCTTTAAACCTATTGATGAAAGAGAATGCATGCAAGGGAAAAACAGTTTTGGGAATCAAAGGATTACCTCCATCACTTGAGTCTTCCCCTCAGGATGTCATACACCAGTGCTGCTGCAATTGGGGGGAACGGCAGGACATTTTTCAGTCGTGTAACTCCAGGGTGTTGTTTATGGACTTCAAAGTGAAGCATACAGAATAGCCTGAGGTAAATTAATGGCTGTCCAATCTCCCAACTTTAATTGACAGGCGTTTCCACTCTGCCTTTCTCGTGTACTCGAGGGCAATTTTGCTTTGACGAACTCTTCATGTAATGAGAAGCTACAGAAAATGAGAGACAGGGAAGGTCTGTCCATTTGAGAACTTTTTTAACCGCTTTTCCTCTCAGGCGTTTCCAGGCTTCCAACCTTTAAAAGTCACACATTGACAGTTTTCGGGTCCATTGTAATTCCGTCCTTACTGAGAACAAATGAACGAAAGCGCCACTCTCCAAGTTCTTCCACAATCCACACAAGAAATCACGTCCGAATGACAGAGTGCTCCAGTTACTGTCAATTACTATTATCTCTCCAACCAGGCGCACACTGAGCCTACAACTAAAAAAGATGATAAGCACAGACATAAAAATGCATTCCGCATTTCTGAATGACCTTACGAGGGACTGGAAATGCAGAAAAGAATTTTAATTCCACTGCGCAGAATATTATAATAAAAGAACCTGTCAAGGAGCCGTAAAATGGAAGGACATTCTGAGGAGAATGGCATCAAGATCAAATCCAGATATTGTAAAAGTGGACGCAGCAAAAGCAATGGCTTTACATTAACTTGGTTTTCTGGTATGCTTCATTCTTATTGAACATTTACAGCCTTCTGAATCGATTGATCTTGAAGAAAGACCACAAAACATTGATTGTCATTCTCCAACTGTGAGTAGTCATACATTTATGTGTGAATTCTGTGTATAAATGTTTTTTAGAATACATCAATGAACTATTAGAACAACTTTATGAAATATCAATGCACTATCAATTAACTATTTGAACAAATTTCACAAAAAGAACATCAATGAACAATTTAAAATGTATCATGAACAAAATCATTAATGATTTTCATACTAAACTGTATTCAAACTGGCCATAAAAATGGAAAACAATGGTGAATCAAGAAAGTCAGTCTTTGGGATTTTATGCACAAGCATCCATAAAATCATTTTTTTTAAAAAAGCAAACTCCCTTGTTGATTTCAGAGTTTAGAATACAGTAACTAGTTTGAGCTGACAGTAGGGGCTTTCACAATGGAGGAGCATTTGCACAGTTCCTATAACTATTGACCTTAATACCAGCTTTTTGTATTTCAGAAATGTAAAGATTTTAGTGATAGGGATGCTTTTGGAATCTAAATTAGCTCCTGGATTTCAAGAGTTTAACCAAGCACAATACAAACTGTGCTTGCACACTGATGCAAATGTACACTGATCAGCCAATCAGAATTAAGGGATACGTTTAACATTTATGTTAAGTTTAGGAATACAGTTAGGTGTATGCACTTTTACATGAGTTATTTGATGTTATTTATAAGCCTTAACTGGCACAAAATACAATGCAATACATGAGCAGATGAAGCCTTGAGAAATGAACCCTTAATGAGGCTTTATATCATCAACACTGGATAAAGCAGCAGAAGACCACACCAGTGCCAGTCCAGACCAATATCATGAGAAAAATTAACTATTTTACGTCTTTTTAGAGAACGGTCTAATTTGTATGAGGTTGTACAATTTCATTCAAATTAAAATGTATTATTTTTAAAAGGAGATGTCCCTCCAAACCCCACTGCTAAACACAACCATCATTGGGGATAAGCAAATCAAACTAAAATGCACGAATGAGAAACAAATGTATACAGATGTGTCAACTTTATTAAAAAGTAACAAACTGCTGTGAGATTGCATTGGCCATTCTTGTCAGCTAATAACAGGAAACTGAGGTTACAGACTCCGCAAAATTAAGAAGATTGAAAGTTCACTGGTCTGACAAGTTTAGTTGTTTTTTTTTTTTTTTTGCTGTGCCATGATTTAGAGTATGGGAAGCATGGATTCATCCTGTCTTGAATCAATGGTTCAGGACCCTGGTGGTGCAATTGTGCATTTTTTGTCCCACCTAAATATTGTTGCTGACCATCATCTATCATTTATGACCACAGTATAAGTTCAAACAATCTCAAACTGGTTTCTGGAACATAAGTGAGTTGTTGAATCTCTGCCACAAAGAATTGTGGCTTCGAAGCCAAAAATGGGTACAATAATGTACATATTAAAATGACTGGTGTCTGAATGTATACTCTACTATATAAAAAAAAGCTAATACACATGCACAGAGGCTATTCAGAGGCCTATTTTCTGTGTCACATGACATTGCTCAAATGTTTAATAATGTCTCTTAGAGGAGATTGTTATGTTTGAGTGATCAAATGCTGTAGAGATGGATTGTGGATGTTTATGCAAAATTACTCCAAATTATTAACATTAGAACAAGGCAAATAACTTATTTGTACGTATGCATTAGTTGTGATTGATTGATTGATTGATTGATTGATTGGTTGATTGATTGATTGATTGATTGATTGATTGATTGATTGATTGATTGATTGATTGATTGATTGATTGATTGATTGATTGATTGATTGATTGATTGATTGATTGATTGATTGATTGATCCAGGCAGATCCAGAGTTTGCTAAAATCCCCAAGTATTTTACTTTTGTCCACAACTTGTCCTGCTTGAGAAGCACTGCAGGAACCGAACGGGGGGTTGAAAGCTCCATTTGTGACTTGATCTTATAAAGGTCTTTGTTCTGCCCTCTACTCCTGTTTGTTTCTTTGATGCTTTAGTAACCTTTGATTATCTGAGCCTTTACAAGCCTTTTTTATCCCTCATATATGTCAGCAGACTGTTGTCGCACCTGTTGTGCTGAGCGTCATAGTCGAAAGCAAATTAAAGCAGGTGAGCCCAATGGGCTGCAGGCAGGAAATTGATTTTCTCTTCAGAAGAACTAAAGCCGAACTAACTCCGATGAGAAATTTCAGAGAGGAACGCTGCTAGTGGAAAGAGCAGATTTTTTTCGTGGTTGCCTAATCTCTTATTGGACAGGCTATGTAATCCACACATCTGCTATTCTGGAGAACACTGAGCAAGCATATGTAAAGCGGCCTTGGTTTAATGATTTATGGTCTCTTTTATTCAATAAATCATGGGCTCTAAGTGCAAAACCATGAGGGAGTTTTGAATCAGAACATGATCCTGCAGATGTTGTCTAATGGCGGGTCATAGGTCTCTGCTGATGTGCTGCAGTAGGGAAAAAACAAGAGTAAGTAAAAATACCACTAACCATAATGTGTGTGTGTGTGTGTGTGTGTGTGTGTGTGTGTGTGTGTGTGTGTGTGTGTGTGTGTGTGTGTGTGTGTGTGTGTGTGTGTGTGTGTGTGTGTGTGTGATCTATCTATCCATCTATCTGTCTGTCCGTCCGTCCGTCCGTCCGTCCGTCCGTCCATCTATCTATCTATCTATCTATCTATCTATCTATCTATCTATCTATCTATCTATCTATCTATCTATCTATCTATCTATCTATCTATCTATCTATCTATCTATCTATCTATCTATCTATCTATCTATCTATCTATCTATCTGTGATGTAATTTATCCATCTATTCATCCATCCATCCATCCATCCAATCATCATATCGTGTTTCTGTTGTTCTATCTACCCATCTAGAGGTGAATTAGTTTGCCTTTTGCTATTAGGCACTAATCAGAAGGCAATGAAGTTTGGACGTGCCCTTTAATTGCCTCGCAGTATCAGTATGTTTATGCAAGCAGCTTCTGCTCTGGAAAATTAACTGTCAGCTTGTTTGCTGATGTACGTAAATAAACAAGAAATGGATGCGAAGACAATTTGTTTTCGGTCCTTTCATCCTGTAACGGGGTAACTGTCAAAACAGATAAAAGGAAATGCAGAAAGTTTGCCAAGTGAGGGGAACAAGGATGAAATGAGGATGACACGATATTATAAGAGACCCCATTTTGCCACCTTGATGGAAGCAACGCATTAAATGTTGGGATGAAAGACGTCTTTCAACTTTAACATCCTGCGCTGTACTTATGTACTAGTTCCATACGGGTTGTACACTAAAAAACAATCCAGCCTTGAAATTGTTTGGCTGTTTTTATGTAGAGCTCTGCTGCATGGTTACCCTGGAATCTAGCAAAGGCTAATTAGTGGTGTTTGTTAAGACAAGAATCACTGTTCTTACTGTTCTGTGAACAAATCAAACATGATATCTTTCTCAGCTATTTACAATTACAAACATAGCCAACTGGATTTTTTAAATATAACCTTAATAACTTTAAACTTGTTTATATTTGACAAATTACATAAAATAAGACACTGTAGTGAAAAGTTTAATAGTTATGGGACATGACCATCTGTCAGCTGGCTTTCTCTGCTGTTTCACTGATTCACATGGTTATGTGTCCTCAGAAAATAGCATATATATTTATAACTAACAAGGCTTTAAAATGCAAGCAGATAATAAACTTATGAAGGACTGTAGTGTCTCATGAGCACTGTAGGCATGTTAAAACCAATCAAATGTTGTTTTTTCTTGAGAGTATGTAAAACAGGCTGTATGTTTCTTACGGAAATGGGGAGGAAGCAGCAGCTCATTTACATTTAAAGAGACACAAGAAAAATCTGTTTTTGCTTTAACTAATAAATGAAGAAATTAAGTGTCATTTGAAATGTTCTTCTAAAATAAGAATATTCTCAACCCCTTATGTTTATGTTCAGTTATTTCATTTTGCGTAATGAAAAGAACCTACTCATCATCAAAAATACAGTTTTTCTCAGTCACTTTGGTGCATTTCTCAAAACACTGTTTACATTTGCACAACAGTTAATGCATTTCTCAAAACAGTTAGTCAGTTTTATATTAAAAAAAAAAAATTCTGAAAATGTCTATAAACTGTACAATTTCATGAAGGATTTACAGACCAATGTATGTAGTAGGTTCAGTTCCAATATGTACTGTAATATTGTTTACAGTTGTGCACAGCTCCTCCCAAAGGAAGTTTATGTTTGTTGTAAATAAGGGTGTATTTATTCTTTTGCACAATGTCGTAAATAAGAATTGTATAAAAAATTGTAATTAGAATTGTAAAGAGCAAATGCAGTAAAAATGTGAAACATACATATTCAGTGTCTTGCACTCAGATACCTCACTAAATGCAGTGATGTCTAACTTTACTGTAGTTTTCAAAGGGCTGTGCAAATAGTATATAGTGCTGTCTTGAGCATTTTCAGCAAGTGTCACCAAAATCTGACTTTTTTGCATTGGAGAAAATGTACAGAGTAAAGTGTCATAATGAAAACATGACAAAGCCATTTGACTATCTTGTTCATAAACAATGGTGTCAGGACTTTTCATCTTGATGACACTGACACTTTCATTGACATGAATACTTGCTTTTAAGGAATGAGCTATCCATTTTGAGCAAGTGACACGCTTTTGCAGGTTATCTACTAGGTTTTGCAATTTGCACTAATTGTTTTGAGAAATGCTTTAACTGTTGTGCAAATGTAAATAGTGTTATGAGAAATGCACCAAAGCGACTGAGAAAAACGTTTTACACATAGAACCAGAGACTCTCAAATAGATATTCCTCAGCATGGCACATCCAGAGTGAAATTAAAATTAAAATTTCAAGCTATACTTGAATGTTTATATTTTACCTTTGTTAGTCACAATTGCAACTTTTCTTAGTTATCATAGTATGAAATAAAAACATTAAGTTCAATTCAAAATTATGACTTAAAAAAAATACTTATGTTGTTTTTTATACAGTAATAATAAGTTTAAACGATATTATATTTCAGTGTTTTCTAGAAAACTTTTTGAAAACTCTGACATATAAACTCACCACCACAGGTTATAAAATATAAAAACTCTGGAATCTGTTTAATAATATGTTTTATTCAGTTCAAGTTTCAGATAGATTTTGTAGAGAGCTACAGGAAGTAGATATAGTCATGCCGACAGCATACACACACACAAACTGCATCTACAGGTAACCTTTATGCATAATTTATACATGGAGAGAGGCAATATGTTCTGGAAAATAATATTCTTCACATTCTTCTCTCCACCCTTTCTTCACTGAAACCCCACTTTGTTGGTTTGAGTCTTACCTACCCAGTGTCTCACCAACTTTCATGGTAGCCTGGAGGGGAAAATTTCCAAAGCAAATGTATTGGTCATGGGTGTTCCTCAGGGATAAGTTCTTGGACCTCTTTTATTCTCAGTTTACACATTGCTGGAAAACACATCATTGAAGCATATGTTTTTTCCTCACAGATCTATATCTCATTTTAACTATTAGAAAGATTGGGCCCTTCCTCACAGTACAGGCTGCATAACTTCTTGTCCAAGCACTTATCATTTGTACACTGGACTACTGGAATGCTCTTCTAACAAACTGCTTTCATTTGTGTTAGGATGACAGAGTGGCCTAAAGGTGCTTTTTCCACTGCGTTTCAATACCTAGAACCTGGAACATTTTAGTACCACCTTGAGTGAGGATCCAAGCAAGCTTTACTGTAACCAGAACATGACATATACACACTGCTGATCACGGACTGCTCAAAGAGAACAATCTCTACCAGCGTGACGCATCATTAGATTTGCAACACGAGATACCAAACTCGCTATATTTAAATATTCAGCAGATGCCACTGCTGTCTTGTTGGTTCCCCCGATTAACCCATTTTTATTCCACCTTAAGAAAAAGACATCTGAAATTACAGCGTTGTGGTCAGTAGAAGAGGTCCAGATGTTCTTTTCATTGGCATCCAAGGTGAGATGGATGAGACAATCCAGAATGCAGTTTTTTCTGGAGGTCACGGCACTATTGGCATAATCCCACCCATTTTAAGCAGTACTAAACTTTAGTGAAAATGGAAACCAAGTTGAGCAAAACCAAGCCGAGCTGAGCTATACTGTATCATGCATTGGAAAGGAGGCTTTAAGTGCTCTTTTCAGGTCAAAGTTTCGGCTGCAGGCCTAGGTTGGAATCCCACTTCTGACAAAACAAATCTTTGGGCAGTCATGAGCTGATGGTTTGAGAGGCAGACTAGTGATCCAAATGTCACAGGTTTGAGTCTCAACACCAACAGGGATTGTAGACGGGAATGAATGTACTCTCTTTTACTCTCAATACCACCACTGAGTTAAAACTACTGAGCACCAAACTCCCAATTACTTCATTTCCTTGTACTGGCTACTCAAGTTTCAATCCTACCTAAGTCTTCAACCTCTTGAGAAGCCTTTAGTCAATAGGTGAGTGCCACCTTTTGGTACTATATCAGAGAGGCTCTAAATAATTTTCCAAAACTTTTCATTCACTGTTCTTCACTGGTGGAATGATCTAACCCAGGTGTGCCCAATTTTGGTCCTGATGTCATGCAGAGTATACAGTAGCTCCAACTTGCTTCAACATACCTGCCAGGAAGTTTTGTAGTAACTTAGTAAGAGCTTGATCACCTGCTTCAGCTGTGTCTAATTGGGCTTCAAGCTAAACTCTGAGGGTCAGGACTAATGCTAGTCACAGTAGAGTTTGTGAGTGCGAAATTCTGTCGTACGGCGCTACGAAAAGGGGCAGGATTAAACAAGATGATTAGACATTTTAAAAAGTGAGCGATTGGTCACAGAAATTTAAAATTTCTGTCCAAAGAGGTCATGTTTTGATTTTCAATTGGTCTCATGCAGTCACATGATGCAATTTCTCAGGTCAAAGTTCACCAAGCTTTCCAACGTAGCAAACTGCGAAACTTGACGCACAAGCTTGCGTTTCCAGTCTGCCACATTCACGAGGAAGTCTATGGGGCGGAAAGTGCAGTAGGACCACAGCTTAAGTTTGGACACCCCTGATCTAACCAATTTCATGTGGACTGATGAATGACAATGTTCAAAAGGCAGCTAAAAACTCATCTTTTCTGTAAAAAAAAAAAAAAAAAAGTCGATATCTTCTTCATTTGTAAATTGCTTTGTATAAAAGTGCATGCTAAATGACTACAAGTAAACTTAAGCTTTGGTAGCAATGATCAATGAACACAATGATACTAGTTGTACAACGGCCTCTCATTAGTTGACCACAAAAAAGGCCGTACATTAAAAGCAACTGCAGGGTAAAAAATAATAATGCATACTGGCAAACACAGCAAACTGATGCAGAAAGGATGGAAATGATGGAAGCTGTTGGCATGCTGCAGGCTAACACATCACATGTCAGTGTTGCCAGAAAACAGCATATAAACAGCTTTACTGTCTGTGTCCTCACTGTATTCAACGCTTTAGCTGACAAACAGGACAAATGACTGTCCAGGATCGGGTTGTACATGAATGACTGCACCAAAACACAGCCGACACTGCAGGCTTATCTAGAGATGTGACCCCCTCTGCATGCCCGTGGTCAAGAAGTTCATCTGAAACGTCTGCAGGAACGCGATAACTGCGGATTTAGACGCTCTGTGGCACGTGTAGTTCTGTCATGCAAGATACTGACGGCTGGCTGTTCAACATTCACAAAGCATTATTTTTCTGTTGATTTGTTGTTGTGCTGTTTTGTTTTCCCATTTTTTGTCCCTGTGACAAGTGCCATGAATTTTCCTCCAGGGATAAATAAAGAATGTCTGTCTGTTTTTCTTTATAGTCATTTCAACAACAAAGGCTTTATTTCAGCCCGATTACTGTGGGTTTTTATTGTGCATCATAACTGTGCCAATGTTAAATATATATAAATAAAATGATCCTTGCTGGAGAATATACTGCAAATGGATTGTACACTAGTTACATTTATAATTGGGGTGCATTTCAGACATGAGTTAAAAAATGAAAATTTAGGTTTTAATTATAAAGACGTAAAAAAAAAATCCTTCTCAATTTTCCAGCACAGTTAGTTTTATTTATAGGGATTAAGGATTTGCTTTCCCAATATGTTTAGAGGAACAGAGAGATTAGACATTTCATTTCAGCATTAGCAACACATACGCACACACACTCACACATTTCCTAATTCTATGGAATAGCAACATTAGCAGGAAACTCAGATTATTGTTGGCGGTTTTAATAATCAGTTGATTATATCATTTGCAGTAGTTTATAACTGATTACATGTCATCTGAATTATGCAATCATATTCCAAAAAACTCTGAAATTCTGTAAAAATGTTCTACTGAGATTGTATTTTTTGGATTACAAGATTACAAATTGTTGATACAATGGTGGTAAATTATTTATATTATATTCATTTTCCTCATTCTTTTTTTAAAAGCTTCCTTAATAATAATCTTAATGTTTATATTTCAAGCAGTACTTCATCCAATTAAAAATGTATCTTTCATTTTAGTTTAATATTATTTGTTTTATTTTTCAAGTAATATATTTTAAGTTCAAAACATAGTTAAATATAAATGTGTTTGATTAAGAGCTCAACTAAGGAATATTTGTTTTGACCAATGTAAAATTTTAAAGGGCCATGAAACCCCTACTGACTCAGCAGGGTGTTTTCACACCTCTAGTTTGAAAAAGGTCAGGAAAGTGGGTGAGTCCAGCTTTGTTTAGGTGGGAGTTTTGAGTGGCAAAAAAGGAAAGGGTGTGCATGAAAAGGGGAGTTTCAGTACGTGCACGCGCTGAATTTCACAGCAACAACACAAACACAGACACAGGGGAGATAGACAGTGACTACATTAACATGGACATTAGTAATCAAATTATTTGCCTTAATCTGAATAAGACAATAATATGATTAAGGTGTTTATGAGTTGCCTTTTGGATGCTCCTTTTCCTTTCATGCATGCAAGGAACTGCTGGAAGAGTGTAGTTATAATGGAATTTTTTTTCTACAGTACAAAAAGTACTGCTGACGATACTAACTTTGCCATCTGAATAAACATAAACAAAGAACATTGATCACACTTACCAAATCCATAGAGACAGGACAATCAACACAAACTGGAACCATAGCTTTTTTTAAAAGGAGACGAGTGGCAAATCCGGATTTCACCATTTCCAGATGTGAAAAGCTCTCGGGTAAAAAATGTTCCTTACAAACATATTTTTGTTGTGTGTTAGCAGACCACTGTAATCCACACATGTGGGTCCACACGCGAGCTGTGCTCTCATCGCAGGGAACTGGAAACAAAATCTTTGTTGCGGCACATTTATAAACGCAACACTGATGACCCATGTCTCCTAACAATTCTTCTTTACTTGTTTTAATTACGGTTGGCAAAACAATGTGACATCTCTCTTCCGTCTGAACACTGTAACAGGTAAAAACAGTCTTTGAATATCATGCATATTAATAAAGTTGCATCTCTTTCACAATAGAGTGCGCTGATTGGTTCGTACCAAGTCTTTCTCATGAATTAATGCTGAAAACTCAAAGACATCACGTTGTACCATCTGGTACAGACATCCAGTTGTTTTTAGCAAGGTGGGACTTATATATGACTGTCAACATCTCAAAAAATGTGTTTTGGTGTTTCGTGACCCTTTAAGGTTACTCGCACAGTAATGACCTGGCCCACAGCACTAGGTATAGCCAGGTGCATCATGGGAAATGGTTTAGAGTTAGTTTATGTGTTATTGTTAAAATGCATGGGTTGTTTTGTTATAAACTTTATGTGTCTTTATGTTTGACTCATAATGAAAAGGTTAACTGATAGTATTGTATTGGGTTTCTCCGGATGCTCCAGTTTCCCCCACAGTCCAAAGACATGTGGTACGGGTGAATTGGGTAAGCTAAATTGTCCGTGTATGGGTGTTTCCCAGTGATGGGTTGTTGCTGGAAGAACATCCGCTGAATAACATATGCTGGATAAGTTGGTGGTTCATTCCGCTGTGGCGATCCCTGATTAATAAAGGGACTACGCCGAAAAGAAAATGAATGAATGAATGATAGTATTGCCTCATCTGCTTATTCTGCCAGATTGCTGACAACAGAGACACTCAGGCTTGTGTGGTGTATGGGACAAGAGTGTTCTCCTTGCTAACGTGTTGGTAAGCGTAAAGTTATGCACCATAAATGCTAGCACCCTGCTAGCTATTTAGAGTAATTATACAGTTTAGTTATAGTCAGATTTTAGCAGCTCCAGTTGCCCACGTACAGCAATCATTACAATATTCGTTGTACTTTCATGGACTTAAAAAAATATTGTTTAAGGCAAAGGATTTATTTTTCATTAGTTCAAGTGAACAAATTTAGATGTGAAACCATTACCCTTTTTTTTTTTTTTAATTGGATGAATGAACATTTTATGGGAATTGTTGTTTGGATTAAAGCTATATCTTCTTGTTTAGACAAAAAAAATAATTTATTGACTTAAATTAATTGACTTTCTTTAACAAGACAAATATGCTTTGTACCCGGTTATATAAAATTGTTCTTGTGAGCATAGAAAATATTGTTTAAGGCAACTTATTTATTTTCCATTGGGTCAAGTAATAAAATTTAGATGTGAACCAATTACCCTAATTGTTTTTTAATTGGATGAATTTAAGCTTTTTTTTCCAGTACATGTAAATATCATGTGAAGTCATTTTTGATCCATGCTTTTGATTTTGGGGGCAAAATTAAAAACAAAATATGAGCTAGTCCGAAAGTAGTCTGAAAGTAATCCAAAAGTAATCCAAATTAACTACTTAAATTATGGACTACATTTTTTTGTTATGTAGTTAGTAGTCAGCAACAGACTACTGTGTGTAAGTAGTTAACACAACATGCATCAATACATGCTGTTGGAATTACACTAAATACAAGTTTCCTATTGGAGACACACAAACAAAATGGTTCTTTAATAACCTGTTCAGTTCACAAAACGTTTCTGAGGGGAACCAAATATGGTTCTTCTGTGGCATCACTGTACCTTTTAGGTGCTAATATGTGGAGTGTAGGTACTAATATACACCTTTAGGCATCAGTAGCAACCTTTGAAGGATTAAATAAAAGGTGCATATGTGGTAAATATAAATAATGTCCACAATGACAGCTTTTGCATTTTCTTTTCCTGATACAGCAAATGAACATAGCATTATATTATTTTTTCCCTTTGCTGTAACAATAATTCTGGCTGTGGAACACAGCTCTACCTCTTTAATGATCACCAAAGTCAAATTTATATCAGCGTGAGGAAAATAAACAATGCTTCCAGTTCATACATAATAATAAAAAAACACGCTTCTTCAATTGCTGTGCGAAAATTTGGTTTGCTGCTTTAATTACTTATTGATTATACTAATGCAAATTATCCAAATAGGAGGCACATATCATTGTGCAAGACTGGACTAGCCTACTGATGAGAGAATAGTTATGCAGTATTAAAGAGCAGTGCCACATTGCCCTCTAGCGGTGAAACTCAATATTCAAGAATAAATCCAGAATAGTCAAACTCTGCAGTTCAATTAAAACGGTTGGCTTATTATGTATGTGCAGCATTATAAACAGTATCATATAAACAGCACAGCATCATTGCAATTATTGCTATAATGAATAGTATTTTAACTGATAATGATGAGCTGCAACAATCAAAGTGCGTGACAGTTGTTGGTTTTTCACTTTGCATTTTCATAACCCCTGAGATGAGGTTAATATTTTAAGAGTACTGTGCTTTGAATGACACATTTACAACGTACAAGGAGGAAACTGGCAGACTGTCAGCATCCGTGTCACAAGTTATGAGAACACATGAAAGATTCATTTGCATCGCTTCCAGAGATTGCTTTGTTGTGCTAGGCTATATGGACCTTCAAGCAAGGCGAAAAATATGAGTGGCATATGGCCGTGTTTTTATTATTTTACTGAGCATTCCCCTTTCAAGTAACCCCAAAATGTCATAAAAACTTAATTTTTATATATAGAAGGTGGTACTTTCTGGCATAAAGTTGGTTTACGTTGGATATTCGCTATATAGGGACCGTCTTTAAAGTTATACATGACATTAGCATACACATTTCTAACTTACCATTAAGTTTAGCATTTGAGGAGAATGGATTTAACTCTGAAGTGCTCATGTATACATAACTTTAGATCTCAAATATAATGCACAACTTTTTACTTTTTTATTGTTTTATTTATTTATTTTTTAGCATTTGAGTAAAAAAACAGTTTATTAATTATTATTTACGGTATTATTGTACTAAATGTCAAATTTGTGCAATATATTTGAGACCTACATTAACACTTTACAGGTTCTGTGACAATCATTCTCCACAAATGCTAAGTGTATGGAATACGTATGGAATACTGTCTGGTGTTCTGTCGATTTATCCTACCTTGTCAGATTGTCCATTCAAAAAGTAGGTAGCACATTTTGATGACGCAATATACTACCCTGCAGCTGGAAGGCCATCCGTTGCATAAAACATATGCTGGATAAGTTGACGGTTCATTCCGCTGTGGCAACCCCTGATTAATAAAGGGACTAAGCCAAAAAGAAAATGAATGAATGAATATACTACTCATCAGATTTTGCTACCAGTGTAAATTTTAATGTGGAGTAGTGTGATATGAAGCTGTAATATTGTCCTAACCTACCTAACCCCTATAACCCCAACCTCAGAACCATTCAAATACAGTGTTGATAGCATAATCTGATGGGTAGGATAAAATGTCAGGACACCGGGTCCAAGCCGCTACTCATTTGAATTGGGAAAATATTTGTTTATGGCCACTTTTTAGTCATATTAAAGTGAATTTTATATAGAATCATGGTGTACACAACAGTCTCAGAACTTGCTGCATCACAGACACCAATATTTTAACAAATTCTAAAAAATTGCTTTCTGGCCATCGGATATTAGGCATGGATATATATATATATATCTCATGTGATTTTCAAAAGTATTACATCGCTTTATAAACGTTTATTATTACCATTAATATAATAATTGTTATAACCAAATTAACCAAATAATTGTTGAGTCTCCCCATACAGTTTGACGGAGCGCTTGGACCTGGAGACCGCTTCGCATGACGTCACACTTAACAAGCGGATACCGATGTCGTCACTCGTCTGTAACTTTAGAGATGGCCCTTAAATTTGCGAATATCAAACGTCTAATATCAAACCAACTTCATGCCAGTGTAGTACAAAATGAGTTGTCTATACTTAAGTATGACAAGATTGTATACTATTTAAAAACTGACAGTTTTTGTTGCATATATCAAATTACAGGTACTCCTTTGCAGGTGTGGGGATTTATTAGTTTAAAAGCACTTCGATTGAAATTCATTTGTGCACATCTGCTGTCTGCTATTGATTTCATCTGAACTGATGGCAGATGAAAGGCTTGCTAACATGATAGAATATAATGAGTTTGCAGATGGTAGAACAGTCAAATAAATGCTGCTGTGAAGATGAATAAAGTATTAATGATTAATATAATAGTAATTTGTTTGACCTAAGAATCTGAACCTTTTCAGCAGAAATTGCAAAATTATGACCAATAGATAGTTTCTAAAATCATATATATTTTATTGTCCTAAATTAACCAATGTCATC
Source organism: Danio kyathit (assembly GCA_903798195.1). Taxonomy (NCBI): domain Eukaryota; kingdom Metazoa; phylum Chordata; class Actinopteri; order Cypriniformes; family Danionidae; genus Danio; species Danio kyathit. Next base: position 27,912,825 of record LR812522.1, on the reverse strand, counting down.
TCAGAATATTAATTGACGTTCCCTAGCAGTGTAACAATTTTTAGTGCATTAAATGTTAGAACAGGGAGGTATTTTAAAACAAAAAACATTATATGCAAACTGAAGTCATTTCATTAGAAATATCAAGGTTCTCTAAACATTCTGCCTGTGTGTGGAATGTGAAATAAAATGAGAAAAATAACTGAAAAATTATATTTAGAGAACAGAACCTCTAACCATAACATATGTAGTTCATATTTTAAAAATATGTGAAAAAAAAAAAAACATTTTTAGAAAACAGAATAGTCAACAAATGCATTTATTTGATATTCTTTAAATACTTAACATTTGAGACAAAAAAAGAAATACATAAAAATACATGGCTATAGGACATGCCATCGCAAATTTAAAGTAGAGGTATATAGTCTTATAAATAGCAGTTAAGAGATCAAACTTTTGTTATTGATGCCATTTCATTTGCTGAAGCTTGAATGTATTTTATCCTTTTTAAAACATCTGTGATTTTGTTTACAAAGTGTTCATTCTTTTGCAGTCTGTCATATTGCGCAAATATATAAGTAAGTGCAGGAAAGTGCATACATACCTCGTGTATTAAAACATCTGTTTTCAGCAATCATGTTCTAATTCATTTGTGCACCATCTGACAAATAAAAAGGTAAACTTTTAAACTCAGATTCATTTGTCATGCTGCTACAAATACTACAAAACCAGTTTATAAAAAAAAACTTTATTTTAAAAAATAAATAAAAATCAAATCATCCAATAAGGTTTTTTTTTTGCTTGTTTGCTAATTTTAAATCAGCAGTTAAATAGGTGGTGTAATAATAATTGCATAACACAACTGCCATAGACGCTAACAATTTCAACTGTGAAAAAAAAAAAAAACACCTTTAGTGAAAAAGATTTTTGAAAAGGCCAGTGTTTGTACCAGGTTGCCATTAGAGAGAAACAAGTCAGAACATGTTTCTTGATATTAGAGTGAAAAGAGGGTCCCTAGTAACTAAAGCTCTCTCTGGGTGACCGCTGTGTATTTCCCCCAACAAAAACAACTCACGCTACTGCCACCAACCATCTAACCTTCTTACAAGCCATCAGAAAAATCATTCAAAGCAGACGACAGAAAAATTTATCTCATCTGTAAAAGCAGAAGAACCTCAAAATAATAATTTATTATGCCTTTCTGAAAGAAAATAAGAGTCTTCGCAGCAGAAATATCATAAGAACATTTTTAAACGAGCTCGGGAACTCTTTTTCAGTGCAGCAAAGAACTCAAAAACCTACACATTTGCATGTACATAAGTTAAATTACAAACATTTCTAATAGGCGATTTAATACGTACAGCACCTCACAAGTATTTGTTTTAATCCTAACTCAATCCTTAAAATATAAGTGTGTGAATTTATTACAAAACGTGTGAGTGAAATCAACGAGTCATAAATAAAATTAAGTATTCAATAAGAAAAAAATATTGAATCATTACAAATATTGAATTTGAACAAACGTTTATATCTAATACAACTACAAGGCAACTCCCAGACTTCATTTAAGGACAGGAGGAGGTATTTTTCAGTGCCTCAGCTCATGTAAGTCAATACCACTGACTGAATGGGCTCTCGGCACACCGGACACAACTTGTTCCGGTTTTTTAATTTTTTGGCACATGTGTAGCACGCCATAAGGTGCCCAGTCCTTCCGTGAACAATGCAGCCGTTCTTGGGGCGACTCTGACAGATGACGCAGGGTTCCAGGCAAGTAGCGGGAAGGCAGGCCTCCAGACTGTTGAAGCGCTCCAGCTCGGGGGTCTCTTCCTGACTGCTGCCCCCGCCGGAGGAAGTGGAGGGCTGTGATGATGTGGTTTGAGAGTCAGTAATGGTGGCGGAGGAGGGAAGCTCATCTTTGGTCGTGGTGGGAGATGGAAAGCACTTGCCGTCGGGTACGTCCACTCCATCATCTGTTTCTGGAAGAGGGCTTGAGGGTTTGGAGAGTTTCTTTTCGAAGGTTGTGTTGGGAGTTGTGGTGACGCTGGGGTCTTCGGGGTTTGCTTGAGTGTTTCTTGAGAGGTTTTCCGAGTTGGAGTGTGTTTCTGGAAGCCAATCGGCTCGGACGGTCCAGCAGCTTTTGCAGTGTCGAGGAAGAGGAGGGTTGAACTGGTCACATTTGGGACACTTCCAGTAGTCCTGAGAACACACATTGTTACAATAGATCATTACTTCTGTTTTGCTTAGCTAACTTGCTAATGTTCAGATTGTTGTATTGACAGAGGTCATCATCAAAGCACTCATTACAAGATTTAATAGGTTATTTATTTTCACACATTAATCTGACCTACAACACTGAAAATTCTCAGACTATTTATAGGCGTTTTGTTCAATAACTCTACAGCAGTGTTTCTCAACCACATTCCTGGAGGACCACCAAAACTACATGTTTTAGATGTCTCCTTTGTCTGTCACACCCATTACAGGTCTTTTAGTCTCTGCTAATGAGCTGATGATCTGAATCAGGCGTGTTTGGTTAAGGAGACATGTAAAATATGTGCAGAGCTGTTGGTCCTCCAGGAATGTGGTTGAGAAACACTGCTCTACAGCAAGTCGTCTCTATGTTAATATAAGTTAATTTAACTAAAGTCAATGTAGTGACAACTACAAAAGCATTTTTTTTCTTGGCTGATCATTTCTTAGTTGATGCTTAATAACATTCAAATCAAGTCGTAATCTTTTTTATTAAAGTTAGTTATAATTAGAGTTAATAGCTTATAAGATTCAGTCTTTTTTTATAATATGGCTTTTCTCACGGTTAAGTTTAATGCATTAACTAAAGTATACTAATAGGACTTTATTACTGCATTTACTCTGAACAAGTGTATACAATAAAGCAATGAACTAAGTATTTTATGTTTATTACACCTGTTAAAGTAACATATTTATAAGCTTAGGTCAATACCCTGAGATAACACTGTGATAAAAACTTTAGCAATTAACCTCAACAAGAAAATTGGATACTGTCAGAAGCCTACATTTAGGTTTTGTAACATTGTGATTTACCTCATTAATAGTTAGTTTGGTCCCTGTGAATCCCTGCAAATAAACAAAAACAATTCCAAAATGCTAAAAATGTGGATGGGCACTAATGCACTCTATACACATTCCTAGTAACAATAAGAACAGTCCATCAGTGCACAAAGTTCAGTAGAAAGTCTGTCATAATAATCTTTCAACAAAATGTAATAACTTGCTGCAAATCTCAAACAGCTGCTTCTTTTTGGCCGACTCAGAAAGGCTTTCATTCCTAACCTTTAAACCAACACAGTTTTCATGATCCGATATAATCCTCATATACAAATTCAAGCCCAGTTCGATCTTTTCTCATCCCACTTAGGAAAATGTCAGGATATAGAAGTAAAATGCTACATACTGCCTCGCTTATCTCAGTATCCTCATCAAAAGAGTCTTCGTCTTCAGCGAAGATTGTGACTTCATATATCTGAATAAGCAAAAAAAAAAAAAAAGAGAGTTGAAAATTGTTGAACAGGTTAGACTAGTAGTCATCAGTTAATCACTCTCTCTTAATAAAGCAGGACTTAGAAGCTGAAACCTCATTCTCTCCCGGGACAGAATCCACATCATTCTCACTGTAAGCATCAGAGTTGATGGACTCCACCTCAAACTCCACACTAAAGTTATCAGAATCAGAGTCTGAGTCCTCGCTCTCTTCACTGCCCTCACTGCGAGATATACCTACATCCTGTAGAACAAGCAAAACACTGGTTAGAATAAGCTACAGGACAGCACAAAGTTGCGGACTAATGTTAATAAACCAAAACTATGTGAACAAACATTTTAAAAAGTCCTCCTCACCGAGTTGCTGTTTGCATCCGAAGACTCGCTGTTCCCCCTCTCCCGGTGCAGGCCACCAATCACGCACCAAGACAAGCTGTCATCAAATGTCAAGGAGAAGCTGTCCGACTTGTGCCTTTTCCTGCGTTCTCTAGACTCGTCGTCAGCTGAAGAACTCTCTATTGAAACACACACAAAAACAGGTTCAGAACAAAGCTGTTTTTAGATACAAACATCCCTTACACGTCCATCTGAAGGTTTACACATATAGATGTTCTGCTAGAGAACAAGAACACAGCGTTCCCTAGACTTCCCGATCAGTTTCTTTTTCTGTGTATATGCTATAAAAAAAACAGTCTCACACACACACAAGCTTAAGTGTATACAGCATATTGACCTAGTTTAAATTAGTGTATTTGCTGATATTCCCATTAGATGCACTCAACTTTGGACACTTATGGGCCAAGCAGGAGCAATGCTCTAAGCGATAACCCTGTTTTAATGGTGCATCTGGTGCTGCTTGCTCAACAAACTGCCTTTGTGTACATGGCTGCGGTTTTAAAATGAGCCATTGAAGAGCAGCAGTCATCTGAGCACATTTTTGCACAGCCTCCAGAGCTCGGTGTCCTTTTGAGTTGTTCACAGTGACAGAGAGAGCAGTCATTACGGTACCACATGTTTACCCACACACAGTCCTCTGTCAGGACTAAAGAAATTGTACATGATAATCCAGCATAAGGGAAAGTCCTGACTGCTGAATGGTTAGTATAAGTTTAACAGAACTACAGCGAACAGATTTGAAATGGAGATTGCAAACAAAAAAGGATGCAAGGATGTCGCTTGAGTGGCTTTTTGATTTCTTTTCTTGTGCATCCCAGCCACTAGCACCCCATCTGAAAGACTTTTTAGCATATGGGGTAATGTAGTCATCCAACTTCACAATTTGTAATGTTGCAGTATGTATCTGAATAATGATGGTTAGTTCCTTTACTTGAAAGCTCAGATTTGATTATCATAATTTGTTTTGTTTACAGAGTTTTGAGGTTTACTGTATCATTATTATTTGCACCTTAATGTTTGCTTTGATTGTTCAGCAATTACACTCAGCAATTAAGAGTCTCTTTAACACTTATGTTTATTTTATTATAAAGATGAGATATATTTTTATATATATTTTTGTTTTTGACTACTAAAAATATTTGCCTTACTAATGTTGGTACAGTAAATTAAAGTGGTTAAATAAAAAGTCCTAATATTCCTAAATGAATTGTGAAAAAATATTCAATAATTATTTATACTGAATGATATGAAACATGATATTGAGATCATTTTTTTTGCTGTATTGCCCAGCCCTAAAGTAGAAAAAAAGAAAGAAAAAAAAAAACATCTTATTGGTTGCATCTTTTACTTAACTAATTGTGACCCGATATTACAAAACTAGTCATAATTGTCAGTTTTGTGAAAGTGATGTATACATCATTTGAAGTCTGAATGAATAAGCTTTAATTGATGAATAGGATATGACAATAGTTGCCCAAGATACAACCATTTGAAAATCTGGAGGGTTCTGAAGAAAATGAGGGTTAAAAAAAATAAATAATAATAATAATAAATCACCTTTCAATGTTTTCCAAATAATGTTTTAGCAAAGAACTAATTAAATTTTTTGTTTATATATTTGCAGTAGGAAAAATTCTAATTATTACTCAATATTTTGGCATAAAAAAGAAAACTACAATTCTGAGCCATACAATGTTTTTTGTTTAGCTACTGCCAAAAATCTATCATTGCAAGGTTCACAACTGACAGTAAACTTATTAAATTAAAGTTTCTTAAATTCTACCTGTCTGAGTGCATAATGCATACACACGAACACAACAAAAATGTACAAGCCCTTTCCTGTTCAACCAGGAAATATGTAAATACTGGAATGAAAACAAACATGAAACTATTCTCTAAATATCTGTACAGGGAGAGCTGAATGTAAATACACAGCTCTATCTGAAACCCCAGCTGATCAAGCGTGTGCTTTCACACACACTCAGCTGGTGTGTGTGTCTTTCTCTCTATGATGTGTGCCCTTACCAGGATCACTGCTTCTCCTCCTCCTGCGCTGCTGTTGTGAGGTAGATGAGCGAGAGTCTGAATCTGTATCCTGGAACAGAAAGCTGGGTTTCAGTCATGCTTCAATCTCAAACACAGCAGGGGCTCTATAAAGCCATTCAAGCACAAACACAGGACTGCCAGGGCAACTCTGTGGAATGGGTCAATACTCTGTGGTTCATAATGGGAGTATAAAAGAAGGTTTACCCCGGGTCCTCGATCTGGTTCACTTTGACTCCTAGGTTCAGAGAAGGTAGACTGTGATTCTGTAAAAGGAAATAAGACTAGTTTTAAACCAATACGGATGGTTTGTACAAAAACTGTTAAGAAGTTAGCAAAAATGTTAAGAAGTTAAGTTACCTGGATTTTTTACTGTCACAAGGTTTCTGTTGATCAAAGCAAAGAGGGCCCTAAAAAAAGATTAAATTAACATCATTCAAATAGCACATTTAACTTTTAAATCTTACAAAATTGTATGCATATATAGAAAATATTCCTATTATTACCTTTATATCTACTGTAAAACGATTATTTTAACTTAAGTATGTCAATATTTTATGCAGCCACTTTATGTCCTAAACATGTGATAGCAGAATGGCCATTAGGTCAAATATCCAGATAGTGCCACCTGTTGTTGTAAAACCCCACCCTGATATTCTCAAGGGTCTTTAGTACTACAGCTGTTTCTGTCTTGGACATGTTAAGAGATTCAGTACGCACCGGGGCTCTTTAACTGAAAAACTTTTCACTCCAAGAACAGCACCAAGAGGATCCTCTCCACAGTGAACAATGTGTTGCTGCTGCTTGTCATATAACTCCTTGCTCATGATATATTTCCCTAAATAAAACATAACCTAAACACACAGAGAAGAAGAGGGTTGTTTAGAGATGAGGAGGCAGAGATTTAATTTTATATGCATTCAGAATGTGTCAAGAGAAAGGATGGTAAAGATGTGACTTATAAATATGCAATGAGTAAAACGTTCCTGTTAGTCATACACAACCACAATTTCCAGTTATAAAACAATATGACTCATAGCATCACATTGAAGCTAACAACAGATGTTAATATACGAAATAAACTTTAAATATAAAAAGTAAAATGGCAAATAAATTATCTACATTAACACAAAGAATAAGAAATTAAAAATTAAATGTTTCATCTAGCATGTGCAAAAGCTAGTGTCATTAAGTCAGTGTGTTTTATGGTCACTTAATAAAGGAAAGCCCACTCTAAAGCCTCTAGACATGACTCAGGTCCCTTCAATGCAAGTTTAAAGGATTTTAGCACATTCTATCTTCCCCAATTTAAAACGTCAGATTTACTGTTAGTGCCTACTAGTCTCTTCATGTGCAGAAGTAATAGGCTACAATATTTGAATTGAAATGTGCAATACAAGGTGAGGCTTACTATTTGAGTTTAGAGGGTTGTTTAAATCCCTATCCCTATAACAGAACAATGGATACACAACAAATGAAGTGTCACACTGAACAAAATCCAAATCCAAATTTAATTTACCACCCCCATGCCCTCATACATTTACATTTGTTTGCACACATAAATATGCAGCAACACGTGAAATTGGAGAATGATTATTTTTAGTCAGCAACATCAAACAATCCTGTCATATGACCACAGTCATATGGACCAACAAAGTCTTGAATAGGTGTCATATGAATAAATACATAAACAATTTATTTTATACAATTATTACCACAACTGGCATCATTCCAATAAGATGTAATCATAAAGCATGATAGTTATACTCCTGTTTAAAAGTTTAGGGACTGCAAGATTTTTGTTTGATTGTTTTTAAATATTAAATGTGAAAGTAAAAAATAATACTAAAAATAAAAGTTTAAAAGGCATTTATAATGATATTAAATATTTAGATTTCAAATAAATCCTGTGAAAAGGTTTATAAATGTTTACACAAAACAAAAATATTAAGCAGCACAATTGTTTTTAACATTGATAATAGTGATAATGATAATAGGAAATGATTATTGAACTAATCAGCATAATAAAAAATGTTTCTGGCGGCTCACGTGACATTAAAGGCTGGCATAATAGCAGCTGAAAAGTGAGCTTTGCCATCAAAGATAAAAACTACTTTAAAATACATGTAAATAAGTAATTATTTTTTAAATTGTCATTATATTTAATAAAGCTATAACATAATTTTACTATTTTAATGCACTTTTAATACAATAACACCAACTGATTTTTACCAAAACTCTAATGACAATTTTTCCAGCTCAAAATTTCTAAATGATAGTGAATATGAAATGAAATGTACTTAAATCTCCTATCAAGTCTATTTACCTCCTTCATGGTGAAAACATCTTTATTTGCACCTGCATCCTCTAACAGGCTTTTCAATTGCACCTTTGGTCTTACCTAAGGAAATTACCATAAATAACTCAATCATATCAAGGCATGAAAACCATACTGAAATACAAAAAGACACAATTTCAAGAATACGTTACCAGTTTCTCGTTGTCAACTTTGCTGATCTGAGAACTGCTTAAACAACTCTCTGTTGCCATTTTGGTAGTTGTCTGTGAAAAAATAAACAGAGTTAGAAGATACAAACACTTTCAGCAATTCAACACACATGCAGACTTCCGCATGAACATTACCTGTGCAAAAAGAGGTAAATTGAGTATTCTAGCAAAAAACATATACTCTGCTATCTGTACATAAAGTGCTTGAGCTCTGGGTTGGTGATGAGTGGGAGCCGGTAGAGAGCCGGTCTATGGTTTAAATAGACGCAGAGAGGCATGTCAGGGCTAGAATCCACCGAGGTGATCATCATGTCCTGGGCGGGTTTGGGCATGACAAGTCAAAGCGTGACTGTACCTCCGACGCCTAGTGGTAGCAGACTATCTTTGCTGAGCTGTCCGTCTGTCTGCGTTCATGTCCGGGCATGTCCCGGGCTCGCTGCACCCGCCCATTTCTGGATAAGCACATGAGGCTTATCGGCTCAGTAACAGGTGAAATAACGGGGTGTTTGGACCAAAGCGATGACCTTCGTGGATTACAAGCGCATCAAATATATAAATAAAAACTCAGAATTCATCATTGCTAAGTGCTACGACAATACGGATGACAGTCGAGTGTTTTGACTAACTTACACGCCATGTTTGTTTATCCGAAATGCAAACAGTACACACATAAACAAATCGAACTCAAGTTTGTCTTCGGGATTTACGTTATGTCGACCATCTACATGTATGGGATATCTATAAATTAGCTGCACATAATATATGAAAAAAAACTAGAGGTAACGTGAACATTTATTTGCATGCAAATATTATGTATAACCACGCACGACTGTTTTCTCTTTATTTTCCCTTGTTGGTGTTGTTTATCGTCATGTCCTTCATAAATAACTGCACAGTAACGTTATATCTTGCGATGTTAATGTTAATTTGCATTAAGTTACACTGCTAACGTACTGATATACAGTTGTAATATCTATATGACTAAGTTACGTTAATGACATACAAATACTGGTTGTTTATTACGTCAGGTTTCAGTATGGCAAACAGTAAATATTGACAAATAACAGATAATAAATGACAAATAATGCCTTTTTCTAGTTGCAAAACAACACGTCACAAACTGCTGGTGTGCTGAGTTTACGTAATACTTCTGTGGATTTCTTAACAGATAAGTCAGATCCGTTTTACATAAATAAGATTAAACGCGTCCTGCATAATGTGTGCATTGCACATTTGAGCGACATTAACGAAGCTGTATTGATCGTAGCAACGCTACAAACGCGCGCTCTCCCGAGTGTGTTTCCCGCAGTGGGCGCTCAGGAAAGCCCGAGGCTTCAGTAGGCCTCGCTTTCAGCTCTAGCATAAGGCTAACTGAGGTGAATTATTTCAGCCCACTAAACCAACATTAAAGCCTCAAACTGTGCAAAATGCACACGCTACAACGTCTAGTAGTGTTTTAATGATATTTGCACCTTTACGTGCAGTTAATAAAAGAGAAAGGGCGAAATGTCTAAACTGAAAGTGTTAATGTTGTCCTACCTGCTGGTGACCGTTGCGCGAATCGACCGTTTGCTCCCTCTACTGGCCCAACACACATTTCAAATGTTCACTTCCAGCACGTGCGAGAAGCGCGGGGTGTAAACAATACACAGCACAAGTAGATGAGATGAGGGCAAGTTGGGTAATATTTACACTGTCTACATTTGCTGTTTTACTGTTTTTCGGTTTTAGTTCTAGTTAATCACACGTATATTACTGTTTACATTTTCGCATATTTTTAGGGCTGAATTTGATATGTCAGTTTGTGGTTTTAAAAGGTTGTTTGGTTACTTATTTAGACTAAATATACATCATAAATCTTGATGAGTTTAAGCAACTGGGTTCAGCATTTTGGATTTAGTCGGAATAACAAATGTTTTAATTAGTTGGGATTGAAAACAAAGACTATACAATACAATACCTTACATACTTGCCTTAAAGGGACTTTGTTGAAAATCAGGGTTATTACACCAAATATCACTTTCTTAACGCTTCAGAAGTTAAAACATTAATATTTTGTTGTCTAAAAATTCATGTGCATAAAAAATCTTTTGTTATTTCCTGTAAAATAAATGTTCTAAACAAAGTTGTATTTGAAACTAGGAAGAAATGTAATCAGTAATTTACAGAATAATAACTTAAACAAGGCTTTAAAAATAGCTTTTAATATCAATAAAAAATATTGTTTAGTTATAGTTAATAGTATTTATTCATATTAACTAATGCATTTAACATATGGAAACTTGACTTTGTTGATTAGACAAAACACTAAATACAGCATTGTTATATAAAAAAATTCAAAATGTATACCATTTTAAAATTTAAACTATGCACTTGCGATCAGTGTAGTTTTTGTTATTAAAATTGTTATTGATAAAAAAATAACTCATTTGTGATGTAATGTGTAATTTTTACTATTAGTAAACTAAACCTAATTTACATAATACTATTAAATACATCTCTGTAATCAAGATCCCCTGTTAATTAATTCCTCTTTTGATGAATGATTTCTTTTGTGTGACTGATCATTTTAATCAGTTGGTTTGAATTCTTAATGAGTAACGATGATCAAATTTCTGTCAGTCTCCTGACCAGTTCCCTGCTCAGTATGCTGTAATGACATGACCCTTGTACACTATTGAGTTGACACATTTGCTTGCTAAGCTAACTACATAGAAACTTGCTATACTATACTGTTTGCTGAGTGAAATCACTGCTTTATGAAGAGGACAAAAGCATGTCTTGCACAGTTCCTGTGACAGGAACAGGTCTTTAGGGCCAGTGTAGAGAGAGAGTGACTCATAGATTACTTTAGTACAACATGTTCCTCTACGCTCAACATGTTTGGGCTTGTATGTCTGTATTAATGAGAAAATTTAATGGACCACTGGAGTAATAAGAAAAGCCATTAGATTAATTAATGGGAGTAAGGATGAAGACAGACCCCAGAAATTAAACTTTGTGGCATTTACGCTGTCAGAAGTTTGGAAACATCTTTTTTATTCTATATATATATATATATATATATATATATATATATATATATATATATATATATATATATATCCAATAAAACAAGAACACAAATGAAATTTATGAAGATATATACAAATAATAGCATTGTTTCATTCGTTTATATGTAAAAGTTTAGTTTTTTGTATTGCACTATTGTTAAAAAACCTTTATACAAACATTTAAAGTGGATCAAAAAAGTTTTTCAAAATTCACCTAAAACTTTAAAGGGTAGTTTTAGGGCAAGTCTGATGAAAGATTTTGATCACGTAAATGTGAAATCATAACTGTTATATCTATTAACTTTCTATTCATTAATAAACTTGAATAAAACAGTCATGACTTTTACAAAAAAATGTTATACATCTCAATTGTTTTCAACATTGCTAAATTAGTTGCTAAATCAGCATGATTCGGAAGGATCATTTTACATCGAAGACTGAAGTAATGGCAGCAAAAAGGCATGAATGACGTTTTGAAATATATCAGAAAGGTTATTTTAAAGTGCTGTTCTTATTTTTGATCAAACAACCTTGGTGAGCACAAAGATTCAAAAGCATTTAAAAAAACTTTTAGCAAATTGTTTATATCAACACATGCATTTTTGTTTTAAATGTACATATTTCTATTGTTTAGTGTTAGTGTAGACATTATTCTACTTTAATATGTAGAAACATTTTTAGAACTGTATTAACTCTCTTATTGTCTGTGAAGATGTGTTCTTTCATGTTCCACAGAAAAGGTAATTTCTGGATGAAACATCCTTTTAAGGTCATAGTTTTTAGTTATCAAATCCTTGAGAAACCAGTCCAAGATCCACACAAAAGGATGGTAAATATGTAGGTTTGGGACTGAAGACAGGACTTTGGAATGTGAGTGATGCTTAAAATGTGCATTGCCAAAGAGAGAGAGAGAGAATCTTGAACTGAACAAAAGATTGACATTCCATTTCACAGATAGTGAAAGACTGAAACATTTTTGCCAAGTAGGCAGCGACCCTTGTCCTAAAAGTCCTGGCTAGACTCAATACGAGATCAAATTCCAGCCTAAATAAAAAAAGGGGAGAAAAAAAGTACTGTTACTTCCTATAAAATGTTTTATTGTTGTACAGACAATAGATTATCGACAGAAAAATACATCATTAAATAACACTTACAAAAGGAAATGCATTTTTTGCATGTTCATTAGCAAATTTTGAATACTTGGATTAAAAAGTAATCTCTTACAAAGATTGAAATGCTATTGACAGTCCTCAGCCTCTGGCTTCAACTTCCTTACAGTCTACACTACCATTAAAACGATTTGGAATCAATAAGATTTTTAAATGTTTTAAAAGAAGTACATTCTGCTCACCAAAGCTACTTAATTTGAAACCCATATATTATTTTGTTGAACGTTGTTTAAAAATTCAAGTATTCCTGTCATTTAAAGCTGAATTTTCAGCATCATTAATACAGTGTCTAGTGTCAGATGATTCTTCAGAAATCATGATAATCTGGTGCTTTAAAGAACACTCCCCTTTTTTTCAGAAAATATTCTAATTTGACAAGTTCCCTAGAGTTAAACAGTAAAGTTTTAACATTTTTAAATCTATTCAGTCGATCTCCAGGAAGCACTTTTTGCTTAGTTTAGCATAGATCATTAAATCGGATTAGACCATTAGCATCTCACGCAAAAAATGACTAAAGAGTTTTGCAAATTTTCCTATTTAAAGCTTGACTTTTCTGTAGTTACATTGTGTAAAACCAAAATAAAATTATTGAATTTTGGATTCTTGGAAGCTATGGAAATTAAAAATGTAAAACAGGAAATACCTTAGGACGTTTGTTATTGTTTACATCTCTCAAAATGGTCTAAAGTCCTGTTTAACTCTAGGGGAATTATACATTTTGCCTATTTTCAAAACAGTGGAGTGCTCCTTTAAGAAACTCGTATTGTTGTTATTATAAGTGCTGAAATCAGTAATGCTGCTTCATACTAGTGTAAAAACTGATACAATACCATTAAAATGCATTTACTTTTATTCATCACATAAACTGTTTGAATGTAATATTATTTTAATTTAAATAATGAACTTTCTCTTCCTCAAAGACTCCTAAAATGTAAAATGTATCAGTTTCCACAAAACTATGAACCATGAAAAAAAAAAAGTCAACGCTTATTATCATGACAATCATCATTAGTAACTGAGCTCCAATAATAACTGATCATAACAGAACAGCAAATTATCATATTACAATGATTTCTGAATTAGCATGTGACACTGAAGACTGGAATATTGACAGCTACAAATTATATTAATAAATTCAATGTTAAACCACCATCAATAACAAAAAAAAAAACATATTTAAAATAAAAAAAAGTTATATACATTTACCAATTTTACAGCAATATTTACAGCATTTACTGTTTTTTTTATCAAATAACTGCCGCCTTGTTGAGCAAAATAGGCTTCTTTTAAAAACACAAACAGAAAATCCCAAACTTCTGACTAGTAGTGTTTGTTTGGTTAATCTTCACCGTATCTCCTCCTGAACACATCATCAGGCACTGAACACTGTGTTGTCATTGATTGGCACTTCAGTGGATCTACGGCCTCTGTGTGAGTCTGCTTTTGCCCTCCTCCTGTTCTGCCAGCTTGAAGTGAGTGTATGCCAGGATACCAGTGAGGGTGCAGAGAATGCCCAGACCCTGATTTAAAGACAGGGGGTCCTGGAAGAGAACATACCCTCCCAGTAATGTGATGCAGAACTTGAAATGGCCAAACATGTTGTAGCTGAGGAGGAATGTTAAGGGAACTTTTCTTCAGATTTGTGTGACTTGAGCTAAAATGAGTCAAACATTTCTTTAAAGTGTATATTCTTTAGGCCATTTTATTGATAGGTAGGTTTGTGAATGTTATATTTAAAACAGCTGATAAACCTGTTAACAAGCATAAAATCAATTGATAATATACAATATACTATTTTTAATATTGATGTATGGACATGTAAAAAAGAATAAATCTGTTAAATAAATGTAATGAATAAAATAACGTGATTTTTAAATACTGATTTATGGAAATGTTACATTATTTTTGTTAAAATAAACAGATATGCATGTAAATAAAAAATAAAAAGTATATTAATTTATTAATAAATATTGCATCTTTTTATGTAAAATAAAATAGTTAATTATATGCATATAAAGATTAATCTGTTATACTAATTTACGCATATACATTTATAAGTCTTATTACAGAAAATAAGTTGCTTATTATATGACTCCAATTATTAAAAAACTTGAACAGTTAAATGAATGAATATATACATTGTATATAGATTTATTTATATATAATTGATTTGTAAATACTATTCAAAAGTTAGTTACGATAAAAAATAAAAATGCTTTTTATATATGACCCTTGTGAAAATGCTATGCAAATGAGCTAATCTGTTAAAAACAAATAAAAGTATGTTAAAAAGCATTCATTATATTGACTCTTTATTTATCAATATTGTTATCATCAATTTAAATATTACAAAATAAACAAATATACTCTGTCAACAGATGGATTTTTTAATTAAATATATATATGAATATTTATTTTTTCTATCTAAAAGTGAAAGAATTTGGTAACAAACAAAAGAATGTTATTACAATAACACAATTTGTAATATTGATTAATTGATATATTAGTTTAAATGTTACTTAACAATTTATAAATAGGAGATTTGCACAAGAGACTCAATTGATTTTGAGTATATTTATGCATGAACATTCAAATAATGAGCCATCATAGATTGCACATCCCAAAATATTTTGCATTAATTACTACAGAAATAGGTTTTTTCCACCACCCACAAAAATATATATATACATATAGCTGCAAGTATGTTTTTGAAAAATAAATCTGCCCACAAATGTTTGCCTAATACATGTCCCAAACATTGCAGTTTATGGTTTAGTGCTCCCTCTGCTGCCTACTTTAAGAAAGCTCTGCCTCATTCACACACTCTTCCTCAATGGCTGCATTCAGAAGCATGAAATATTTCCAGTGTGGCTCAAGAAAAAAAAAAAGAAGAACTTCCCCTTTCATTATTAAACGTGTGTAACTACATGTTAATTATTTGCCAAGCTTATAGGCTCTACAAACAAACATTTGCTTGCACTAAAGGCCTAATCTGACAATTAACAAATAAGAGAGAGCCCTGTTTTGGGATATATTTGCCTAAAGGGTGTGTTTTGCACCAAGAATAGAACAGAAAGGAAGCACAGCTGAATGACTGCTATTTTAGAGAAGCAGCAGAAAGGATACGTAACAGGAGATGTGTTCCCGATGATCCAGTAAATGGACAAATTGACCAGAAAGGCAATAACACCAGACAGCAGAACCATGAACTTCATGGAAGAAAACAGAAAATATACAATCAGCAATGCATCTCAAAAATTTAGGAATACTGTAAATAAATATTAACATAGTATCATTTGTGACACTTGAGCATGAAACCAATCTTAGACATAGGCAAAAATACGCTAGATGAGTCCAAATTAGCAATTTTACTTTTATGCCAAAAATCATTATAAGTCATTAAGGAAAGATCATGCTGTATGAATATATTTAAAAAATTTGAATAAAGATTTTTTTTTTTAATTTTTAACTTTAAAATTTGATTTACTAAATATTTATACACATATTCTTAAGTATTTATAGTTGAATCATGGCCAAATATTGTCCTATTCTACCAAAACGTACATGAATGAAAAACTTTTTTAATGCCGCTTATATTTAAAGCAATTAATGGAAGTTGGACTCAATTTTTTAAAAGAATATAATATATTTGAGAATATAATATTTTAAAAAGCAAAAACTGGTAGGAAAAAATATAATCTGTTAATCAAATATGAAATGGTTTACTATTTTTATTATTGATGTACATTGTATGGACATGTAAAAATAAGTGAATAAATCTGCTAAAAAATAATAATCTGTTATGTCTTTATATTGTTAATAAAATAACACACACATATATGTATATACTCTGGACAAATCTGATTGTGTACATATCTATCGTACATATTGTAAAAAATAATAATAATAATAATAAAAGTTAAAAATAAATATGACCTACTGTTAATATTGTTGATATTGATTCATGGATATATCAAACTTGTAAATGTTATGTATAAAAAGCTAAACTAAAAGAGTTTACAAAGACTAAACAGCAGAACCATGATCTTGATGAAAGAAAAATATTTTAAAAATAAATAAATATTCACATAGTAAAATCTACAGCAGTAAATATAAGTTAGTATTGAATTAGTAAACTTTTTAACCCAATTTGAGGTGAACATTTCAAAGGTTTTTCCTTTTTTTTCCCCAAGAAAGTCTGGCTAGTAACACAAGGCCTCTCTGTGACTGTGTTTGTATCAGGAGGAAATACCATTGGATTGAAGCATGAGAGACTGTGTGAGAAAATGCATCTTCTTGCTCATTTTCTTACCAGGGCCAGAAATGACCAGGGGCCAAATATACCACCATCTCCAGTGAGGGGTTCAAAGAATGGCACCAGCACCAGGAGAAATGCAGAAGACATGGGTGCTTGATAATACAGTAACTGCATTGAGTTCACCTGAAGCTCATGCTGCTTGGCGCCGACCCACTATTATAAGAGAGAGAGGGGAAAAACATTAAATCCTTAGCTAGTTTTACGCAGTGTGATCAAAATATCTGAATAAATTAAACTAAAAATAATATTATGACATACTGTATTACAGTTTGATTTTTCTAAAAGTTTGTCCTATTTTAATATATTTAAATATGCTGTTTATTTTTCTGATTAGTCTTATTTTACCATAAAGTTTAATCATTTTTAATTAGTCCCGACAATTAAAAAAAAAAAAAAATATATATATATATATATATATATATATATATATATATATATAGTTGAGGTCAGAATTATTAGCCCCCTTTGAATTTATTTTTCTTTTTTAAATATTTCCCGTTATGATTAACAGAGCAAGGAAATGTTCACAATATGTTTGATAATATTTTCTCTTCTGGAGAAAGTCTTATTTGTTTTATTTCGGCTAGAATAAAAGCAGTTTTTTTAATTTTTTAAAAGCCATTTTAAGGTCAAAATTATTAGCCCCTTTAAGCTATATGTTTTTCGATTGTCTACAGAACAAACTATCGTTATACAATAACTTGCCTAATTATCCTAACCTGCCTAGTTAACCTAATTAAGCCTTTAAATGTCACTTTAAGCTGTATAGAAGTGTCTTGAAAAATATCTAATCAAATATTATTTACTTTCATCATGACAAAGATAAAATAAATCAGTTATTAAAACTATTATGTTTAGAAATGTGTTGAAAAAAATCTTCTCTCCATTAAACAGGAATTGGGGAAAAAAAATAAACGGGCGCTAATAATTCAGGGGGTCTAATATTTCTGACTTCAACAAATATATATATATATATATATATATATATATATATATATATATATATATATATATATATATATATATATATATTTATATATGTATATATATTTATTTATTTATATATTCTAGCAAAAAAATTAATGCAAATACAGTTTGAACTAAAAAGTACTATTGGAAAATATTCAGTCTAACAACAGTTTTTTATAATTGTTGAATGTGTAGGGCAAAAAATGCATTGTTGCGATATTACAGTTTAATAACTGCTCTCTAGTGTAATAAAACAATTAGCGTCATGATGTTAGAAGAAATCTTTAGTGGCAGATTCTTTACGAATCCTTCTAATAAGCTGAGTTGTTGCTAAAAATACTATACACATATACATGTATACACACATTATAAATTATTTGAACACATTATATATATAATACTTTCTAACCCCAAACTGTGAACCTAAGTATAAATAAGTAATAATAATAATTATAATATTTATGATAAAGCGACTAACATAATTTCTATGTTTGAGGTCTTGGAGTTGGCCAATAATCTGAGCACTGATTTTATGTGGGAATGAAGACATTTATGACATACAAAGAGTGAATGCAATAACACTTACCACTTGATACAATGAGGTTACCAAAACCCCCAATGTGGCAAATATCATCCCCATAAGATTGAACCGGACATCATAGTACGAGTTCAGTATGACGCCTAAAGTGATGGGCACCTTTTTATGACAAAACAAAAATGCAAAGAAATGGCATCACAAAATTAGATCACAGATATTATTTGACCCATAACCCAGACTAATCAAATGCTGCATGTAACTATGACTTGCTTTTATGTAGAGCATAGTCCAAACTCATAGTTCAACATGCTATAAAACTGCTATATGAACATGTTACAGTTACAATAGCACTCAATTACGAGATAGACTTTGATTTTAAGACGTGCTTTGATTTTAATTGACATAAACCATTGGTATGCATAATAAATGAAGCCCACTTACTAGAGTCAGTTTAATCTTTGTGGAAAAGGTCTTTCTGTAGTACATGGTCTGGATGACTATAATCACAGGTGTTGTCATGACCTTGGCCAGCTGATATGTTCCTATAGTGTTGCTTTGGAGAGACAGATTAGTGAAAACAACAAAACCACAGAAACTCAGAGCCAGCAGGAGGATTTTAGACGGTCTGAGACTCTTGGGGGCAAATATGTCCATCTTCTGGCAGATAAACAACCCCAGCCATGTCATTACGAAATGAATGAGAGTCAGAGTCATGTTGGGGAAGCCGTAGTGCACATAAATCCATTTGTTGATGAACACTATGCATATTGAAGACAGTAAATTGACCAGCAGTCCTGCAATAATCCGGCTGTTTCCAAACAAGTCAGAGAGTCGCGTCGCCATCGTTGAGCTCATTCAGACTAGTGTATATTCCTGGAGAAACAGTTTCTGGGCTCTGCTTTGGTTTGGGCATCAGCAGAGAGACCGAAAGCTCCACTGCTTTCTGTGGCTGAGTTTGTGAAAGCGGGTTTTCATTATAGGACTCGAGCTGGGCTCAAACACACGGGGGTGACGTACTCAAACGCGACGCGAAGTTCACAAATGAGAGACGTGTCTGCAAGTTAACGGTCTCCGTCCAGACTCTCGCGAGATTTACTTGTGGAGAAGTTTGAAGGCAGCGACGCCACGTCAGTGCTCTAAAGCGCCGTCTTCTGGATAAAGTAAGAAAATGTATGTTCATAACGTTGTGCTTTCTGTTATAATGCCATTATTAGCTCACAGTAATGTTTTATTACCCTACTTATGTCGTACAATACGGCATTTATATCATTAAAACAGTGCTTTTTGTTCATAACATTGTAGGCCTGCTACATGTTTAGAATGCAAGACTCTTCAACTATAAAACAGCAAAAAGCAATTGGAAAAACTAAGGGTAACTATTACACCAACAAGAAAGTTCAGATGTCAGTTTCTTCAATATTACAATTCTAAAAAACAAAACATATATACACAATTTGTTACATGACAAATCTCTGTTTATAATACAGACCAAGGAATGATGTGTTCTTTGCAAACAAATCTGCAGGCAAGCCCTTGTATGAAATTATTCATACCCCTGGCAAATTCTGACGTAAGGTTACTTTTATTCAACCAGCAATGTTTTTTTTTTCACCGAAAATGACTGGGGCTTCTCCCTAAAGATAATAAGACGATGCACAAGAGGCATTGTGGAAAATAATATTTCTAAGCTCTTGTTTTCCTTTGAACAAAAGATGTCCAAAATTATTCATACCCTTTGCAAACTGTCAGAGTCTATGGGAAAATGCAAAGTTCTACACATTCCAAATAGTCAAAGCTGTTCTTAAGCATCCTAATAACCCTGATTCATTGGGAACAGCTGTTTTAATCAACTCAACATGTGGTTTGTAGACAGTCATGGCTAAGAAGACCATGGAGCTCAGTAAGGACCTGTGATGGCGCACAAGTCAGTAAAGGGCTATTAGACCATCTCATGTTTTGAAGTTCCAGTGGCCACGTTGAAAAGTATTATTAAAAAATACAAGATTTTCCACACTGTGAAAAATCTCAGAGGGTGTGGTTGGAAGCCAAAAGTAACACCTGTGCTGGCCAGGATGATAGTGAGAAAGGTAAAAAAAAGAATCCAAGGATTACCACCAAGACCATCCTGATGAATCTGCTGATGGCAAGATCTCAAGGCAGACAGTCCAATGGAAACTGACTGCACACCGTTGGGTTCTAGAGATGCAGACCAAAGAGGACACCACTTCTCCAGAAAAGGAACACAAAAGCCCGCTTGGCCTTTGCAAATGCTCATATGAACAAAGAAGGTCTTCTGGTGTTTTGTTTTATGGTCAGATGAAAGAAAATATATATATTTTTGGCCACAACAATGTAGCCTTCATTTGGCCTAAAAAAGGAGAAGCCTTCAACCCTGAACACCATACTCACTGTCAAACATGGTGGTGGGAGCCTAATGTTTTGGGGGGTGTTTATCAACAATTGCACCAGGGAACCTTTTCACAGTAAATGGAACCATGAAAAAGGAGCAATACTTTAAAATTCTCAACAACAAGAGCAAAATTGGTGAATAAATTGTTAAGACAAAAAAATGAAAAGAATTGAAACAAAGTTTTGCAGTGGTTCAGACAGAATCCAGACTTGAATCCAATTGAGTATCTGTGGAGGGAGCTAAAGATCAGGGTGATGGCAAGGAGACCCTCCAACCTGAAAGTGTTGGAGCTCATCAATTAAGAAGAATGGGCAAAGTTACCAGTGGAGACATGCAAAAAGCTGGTCAGCAATTATAGCAAGCTTTTTTATTGCTGTAATAGCCAATAAAGGCCTGTCTATTGATTATTAAGAAGGGT
Organism: Danio kyathit; assembly: GCA_903798195.1. Taxonomy (NCBI): domain Eukaryota; kingdom Metazoa; phylum Chordata; class Actinopteri; order Cypriniformes; family Danionidae; genus Danio; species Danio kyathit. The sequence continues at coordinate 27,891,502 of LR812522.1, read as the reverse complement.
ATTAATAATTTTGAACATGCCACTTTTTGTTCAAATGTAAATAAAAGCTTAGACATATTTTTTTTTCTCACAATGATGTCTTATTTATATATAGTCTTATAATCTTTTGGCAGACGCCTGTGTCATTTCTGGTCAAAAAAGCATTGCTGGGTAAATAAAAGTAATTTTAAGTCAGTCGGGCTTGACTGTATATAGTATAATATAATATTTATAATATAATGTAATATTTTATCTATTTTTATTGCCATACAAGAACCATTTTGGCTCCTTAATCAACCTTTCAGTAAGCAATTCTTACAAGAATGATTTTATTAATATGAGAAACATTATTTCCCCTATAAAAAAAAAATCACAGAACTATTGATGAGAATAAAAACCTCTAAGTGTTGAATAAAATGTCATCTTTAATTCTACAGAAAACGATGGTTCCCAAGCAGGAAATTATAAGAAAGAAAGAAATAAAAAAAACTTGACAGAAATTAAAAAATTGTCCTATTTATAAGATAAAATTTTGTCCACATTGTTAGTTTATTTATGCAGGTGGATTAGATATTATATAGATGCATTTACATTTTAGAATGGGGGTCCTAAAATATTGTAAACCCCTGCTGCGTTAGAATGACCTTTGCTCAAGATGCCCAATGTCACCAATAGGTGGCAGTAAAATCCCGTGCCAACCGTTTGACTGACACACAATTCCATAATTTTGACAGCAGTTTTTTTTCTTCTGAATTGAAATGCATTTGGAAAATTGGACCTGTTCCCAAATTTCTGCTGTGCAACATCAATATGTTAATTTCTGCTCTATAACTACCCTCTCACTCTCTCACTCTCCTTTTCCCTCGTCTGATGATTGCAATAGTTCATGAGTAAAGATGTATTAGTTGCCTCTAACTGTGCCTGCACACAGAACAGTGTGTTAGTGTGATGAATCTGCGGTGTTTGTTTTCAGTCATTCAGTGCGTTGTGAAGGCTTTGAGCAATCCTTCATCTCCAGGCATCTGCATGAAATCGCTTCCCCCTTGAATCATTAAGACGGCTTAATTGACTTTTTAAATGAGGATGAGCTGCTTATACTTGCTGTATCGATTCGAGTTTCAAGGAAGTTCAGATATGTGCCTTTACAAGCGGCCTTGATAGATTTTCATTCGTTGTTGTTTCCCCGTATTGGAATATGAATAATGCCTTCATCATGCAAAGACACTCACATCGTACAATCCATATAAGAACATTACAGAGCCATAAAAAAACACATTTCTTTAGTGTTTATATTGTAGATTTTGTAGCTGAACTGGTGGTCATAGTGGAAAAAAAGTATACTTTAGCACACTTTCTTTAAAAAATAATGGAAGAATGTAGTAAAATGAATAGTTGTTTTTTCCAACTCTTAATTGCGCATTAAGTCAAACTAAGTGATTTTTTTTTTTACAACTTTAGTACTTTATTAAACTTTTTTTTACTCCACTACATTATAAATAAATATAAAACTGTAGCAGATTAGACCCTAGTATTTTGGGCATGAAGAGAAAACATGATTTATTTCCCTTTTTAAATAAATCTATTTATACAAGTTTTAATGCACTCTTTCACCCAGTTTGCAGTGTTTGTTTACATGTTCAGGTTCAGACTTGGACTGTTCAACTGCATTGTGGGAGAGAAGGTTCTGGTTGCCAGGTCAGCAGTTTAATAGAAGTTGATGAAAACAGCACAGTAGTACAAGTAAACAGTACAGTAGCTCGAAACTTCAATACACACTCAAGCTTAGTCCCAAAAACTAGTTTGCTGTATTATTTATTACAATATGATGATGCGCAAATTTACTTGTAACAATTACAAACATATCATGACACGTAAATGTGCAAAGCCTCTTTAAAGTCCATATTACACAAGTTAGCCTGTTAAAAACTACATGGTTGAATACTCAAATCTACAAAAGCACAATATACTGTAAATATTACTGGAAGTGCTTTACCAGAAATATAACATATCATAGTTTGAAAATGGTAGTTACTGTGCATGTTAAATGGGTAATAGGCATCTGCAAGCACTTGACATCCAAAACAACAGTGGAAGACTACGGGGACGTATGTGAGTAATGTACACTGTAAAAATTATTAGATAATTACCAATTTTCGTATTTTGTGATGCACAGGTGTTTTCCTTTTATTTATGATTATGATTTGTTTTATGGGACCTTGATCTCTGATCTATCGACTTTTGATGTTGAAAATTCAACTTTGCAGTTGAACTGTGCAGTGAGTTTTGACAATGTTTTAGTTTAAAACAATAGGTTACTGGCAGTTATAAACAGGTTTTTGTACCATAATTACAACACCATATACAATATCCCTTCGAACTATTAAAATGTTAATAAGTCACTTTTTCAAACTTTTCAATATCAAAAGTTGTTAGAGGAAAGATCAGTGACCCATAGTGCATTTCAAAAAATGAATCACAAAATGCAGAAAAATGTACAGCTATTCATTCATTTCAGTGTATTGTTTCTTTACAAAGTGACTTTGCAACCTGGCCTGACACACATAATCAGCACTTTTTTTGTGTTTTCTGTTTTTAGTATCTTTTACTCAAATTTTGTTTTTGCTGCATGTTCAAACTACTTATTTTTAATGAGCTAAATCAACTCAATTCTTGAGGGTTTTTGTGGGATAACTTAATTATTTTATGTTCAATCAACATAAAATTGTAAAAACAATAAAGTTAACTTAATCGATCTGTGTTGAGACAACATGAAGAAATTGTGTGGAACCCTGCTTTTTTTTAAACAGTGTTTGTTGTGTAAAATTATCCAAAATCTGTTTGCGTAAGTGACCATCCATAAATCATATAGACCATGCACAGTGTTATACACAAACAAAACACCAACACACTAAGGCACAGGTGTCAAATCCAGTTTCTGGAGGGCCGCAGCTCTGCAGTTTAGTTCCAACCCTGCTTCAACACACTTACCTGTAGGTTTCAAACAAAACTGAAGGACTCAATTAGTTTGATCAGGTGTGTTTAATTAGGGTTGGAACTAAACTGTGGAGCTGTAGCTTTCCAGGAACTCTATTGCCACCTGTGCACTAAGGTAATCCATTAAGACACAAAACACCCTTTACATAAGGGGTTCTGGAACCTCGGTCCTGGAGGTTCAGTGTCCTGCAGATTTTACCCAAACTTTGCAGGACACTGGCCCTCCAGGACCGAGATTGAGAACCCCTACTATACATAATTATTGGCAAAAACATATATCTATATATAATTTATGTGTCACCTTTTACTGTTTTTCATCATAAATAACATAGATTTGTGTGCAGTGTCTGCTAACTTATTGGTGTGCAATGTCTGCTAACGTCAGACATGCCAACATCAGACTCTATTTCAATTAACCGTAATCATTAAACTAGTTTCTCTTAATATTTACCCGAAGAGCACTCTTTTTGGTACAAACAACGCTGCATAGTGTTTTTATGAGGTTTCACTTACTTTCCTTCAGGCTTTACAAAATGACTTTTTGCCATCATTAGCCACATTACTCCTTTCCTCCTTCCTCCCCAGACTGTTTGCTAGTCAATCTGCATGAAGAACATGACAAATGCCACATCCAGCTTCCTTATTACTCTCAAAACATCTTGAAAAGGACTATCAACCCCCCTCCGATCTGTTTTTCGCATTCAGCTCCGACACGCAGATTCGGTTTTGAAAAAGCCTCCGAATATTGCAAACGTGACAAATGAGATGTTCACCATTGTTTCAATCTAAACAGTTATATCAGAGCGCAATGGCAACCTCCGGCGCAGATAATGTGAGTCTGTGCATTAATTCAGACATCATTCAGAAAGCGAAGGAGTGATGAAGGCAGAGGATGATGACTAAACAGTGACAGGGAGCATTGCTGATGGTTTCCAATCACACAAGTCATCAGATGAGTTCACTTTGAAAAGACAGCCTTGGTAAATATGAGGCACGGTGGCGAAGATAAATGCCCTCTTTGAAGCTGTACATTACAAATCTCAGTGCGACGGGAGGAATTAGCCTGTCGCATGCAGAGCTAACCTTGAAAGACAGTTTTTGAATTAAGCTGCCTCAGTCTGACAAATGCTGCCGTGACTGGAAAAAAAAATGTCATCTGTTTTCAGATTTCAAAGCATAAAGAATCTGTTGTCCTCCAGTCGCATCATTATTGTAAGTGTCATATTAAAGGAATAGTCGTGACAGTTTTGACATTTAATCTCTTTCAAACTGTATTCTTTCTTTTGTTTAATACAAAAGGTGTTTTGCAGAATGCACTTGCTGCTCTTTTGCTTGTAATGAAAGTGATTGGGGATTTGTGCTATCAAAACTTTATGAAAGCACTTTTTTTTACTGAAAACGTATCGCAGTTTGCTCAATGTGCACATTGAAGTTTAATAATTTATCCTTTCTTTTTACTATATCTTACTACATCTCTGGATTAAAATTCATCACAAATTGAACAAAATACCAAAGATAAAAAAGACTTAAAATAAAAATCTTAAAGGAATAGAAATATGATCATAGTTTTGAAATGTAAGTAAAAAAAAAAAACTACTGTTGTTGTCGCTTTTAAAAGTAAAAATAAATAAATAAATAAAAAATTGTGAAAACTGTGATGTTATGCAGGTATGTTATGTTGTATACTGTAGGTATGCTAGTATTTGACAATCAAAACAAAGAAACACAATTTCTTTACATCACTAGTCTCAAACTAAATTCCTGGAGGGCCACAGCTCTGCATAGTTTAGCTCCTACCACCTCCAAATAATAGTCTCTAGTCATGAACACATTGATTAGTTGTGAATCAGCTGTTTTTGATTAGGGTTGAAGCAAAACTGTGCAGAGCTGCGCCCCTCCAGGAATTGAGTATGCGACCTATGCTTTACACAGTGGCATCACCAACTACTGTTTTGGTATGTAAAGTATTGATACAGCATTTTGTGTGTATGTATCTGTGTGAACAGAGATTGTTTTAACTTATTTAAGACCGAGGTTATTTAAACTTTCCCTATGTTTTATGAAAAAAATATTAGTTAATTTTACCTATTTCATGGTTCATATGTGCAATTCCCCAAAAGCCCATTATTATTACAAAATAATTCTTTGTATAACATTTTAAAGTATTCTGGAGGGTTTTTCTATGTTTATATCTTTCTTTAGTAAAGAGTGGTTAACATTCTTCAAAACATCATCGTCTGTGTTCCATTTAGTTTTGAACAACCCGAAACAATCTAAATGATGACTAGAAAGGCCTTTTTAGGTAAAATTTATGTTTTAAATCTTCTAAAAGCCATTATAAAGATGATTATTCTAGTGGTTAATTTTGTGTGACCAATTCTCACATAAATGTATGACTAAAGTATGGGTGCATGGTATCAATTTTTAGTCAAAACCATCACATATTTATGCTAACTTTACAATTGAAATGTTTTCTTTGGTCAGGAATCGGCAAGAGAGAGGTTCCATATGCAGAACGATCTATAGCTAGTGCACAAGGAGAAGAAAAGAAGCATGGATCTTCAAACAATTGGATATAACAGATGACCACAGAGACCAGACAAAGCAGAAAGAGGAACACCAGGTAGGAATATGAGGAATTAAACTAGATGCTTGATGATCTGAGCACCAGTCTTGCTTGACACCACATGCTTGACACTTTCAGGGAGTGAGACAGTGGCCAGGAAACAGGACAAAAAAAGCACACACACTGAAACAAAGATCATAATAAAACAAAACTTGGGAAATGAATAGACACAAACTACAATAGTTTAACTAAACCAATAGTTCTCAACCTTCCTGGAGAGTTGTCTAATCCAAATTAGACACAAGCATCAGGATTGATAAAATATTACAAGTAGATGAGTTTGTTCCAGATTGTAAAATCTGCAAAAAAAAAACAAAAAAAAATCTCAAAGACAAGAATTGAGTACCTCTGGGCTAACCACTATCACTAATAACTAAAAGAGATAGAAAAGTAAGCCTAAAAGACAAATGTGACCCGATGTGATCATAGACTGATGCTGCGGTCACACTAGAGTTTGAGCTTGCGAAATTCTGTTGTACGGCGCTGCGAAAAGGGGCGGAATTAAACAAGATGATTAGACATTAAAAAAAAAAGCTAGGGATTGGTTTATGTTTTAAAAATCTGTCCAGAGAGGTCATGTTTTGATCTTGGATTGGTCTTACGCAATCATGTGATGCGATTTTGCAGGTCAGAATTCACCAAGCTTGAACGTTTCAACGTAGCAAACTGCAAAACCTGTCGCAGGAGCTTGTATTTCTAATCGGACGCATTGGCGTGCGTATGAATGGATGTCTATGTGGAGAAAAGTGCAGTGTGACTGCAGCTTAAAACTTAATACCTGAACAAACCTGCCAAAAATATAAGAAAATGAGCACAGTAAATATGGAACAAAGCACACAAGGTACAGGTGAACAATCCACAAAACAAGCAATTTCAATTTCAACAACAATTTGGCATTTGCATGCATTTGCATGCAGTTATCAATCACAACTGGTTAAGTATCTGAAGCTGAAAACAGTAAAACAGCAGCCCAGAGTTCTGACCTAAACCTTGTTGAGAATTTAGAAAGTGATGTCTAGGAAACCGTAACAGTCAGTGAACTGTGGAAGGGAAAGAGGAGATTATCAAGATCACAGCAGAGCAGTGTGAGGAAATGATTGACACAATCTGTTCAGAAGTCAGTTAAGCTGTAGGCCTGCAGAAATTTAGTTGGATGGATAGCTGACAAGGCAAATTTTCTTTATATTTAGACAGAAGATAAACAATAAATGATGAATGCATCTTATTTTATTTTTATTTATCAATACAATAAACATGAATGAAAATAAATTAAAGCTATGATATTGATTTAGGCAAAATGCTGAATGACAAGTAGCAAACATGCTCTGTGCTCAACTTATTAAATACAACAGGAGAAAAGAAAAACAAATATTTCCACTGTGAGCCTTTGTCTCTGTAATGTTTCTTTGTCTCTTGATGATTACATAGTCATTTCAGATGTTGACAATTAATTGAGTCGCATATCTTGTTTTAGCCTCTGATCTACATTTTAAGAATTAGAACGAAAAATACATCTGGAGGGAAAAAGTCTGAATGACAACAGTGAATAGGACACAAAAACAACTACTTGCATTTCTCTCAAACATCCATCACACAATAATAAGTCTCGATGTCCTCCATTTCACAAGGGCAGTGCCTGACTGAAAATACAGAAGCCTTTGCTTGGTTATGACAGCTTTTCGTTTGATATTCCTTGGATGGCTTCAGAAGTAGGAAAACACTGTTAAGGTGGTTTTCACAATGCATCATCAGTTGGTTTAGATAGAGAGAGAGGAATGTAAACAATGCCCCTGAATGAAACCTGCATAGTTAGAGAATTGCTGAAAATTGTCCAACAATGTACAATTAAATGAGACCCAAAAAAGACAATTTATTATTAATCAAGCAGAGTAGAGCGCTTTGAAGTCAGTATGTCAAAATATTTCACCTTTTCCTGCTTTTTTAACCATTATCTGTGTGATTGCGTAGCATCCACACATTTGTCAGTGTTTAGACAGCATAAATTGGCTTAAGGACATATTTAGTAGTAGGTTAGCCTATATTAATCCTAGAAGTACTCATTTAATATCACTATGTATAGTAGACCTACCAAACAATATAAATTTTTAAATTTCTGTCCAGAGAGGTCATGTTTTGATCCTCAATTGGTCTCACGCAGTCAAGGAGGCGATTTCACAAGTCAGAGTTCACCAAGCTTGAACTTTGCAACGCAGCGACATGCGAAACTTGTCGCACGAGCTTGCGTTTCCGGTCTGCTGTATTTGCGTGTGTATGAATGGAAGTCTACAGGGAGAAAAGTCCAGTGTGACTGCAGCTTTACCATGAGATTAATAAGGGTGTGACACTGAGATTACAGGAACTGAACAACAGAAACAAGAAGAAAGCAAAACATGCAGGGGGGTATTGCACAAAAGTAGAACCAAGAAAGCCAGGATAACAGAAAAAGTGCAGCTTCGGGCCCTCCTGGCTTAGTCCATTGCACGTTTGCTGATCCAGGATGAGAATGAGCCGCTATGTCAAGCCTGATGTTGATAGCCAGGATAAGAGCACATTCGCGGCATTTGTTAACAGACCACAGCATCGATCACAGAATCAATGATACAAGTGTGGATAAAACCTGATGTGAGCCAATCAGGTAACTACTTCAAAAACGAGTTCATATATATATATATATATATATATATATATATATATATATATATATATATATATATATATATATATATATATATATATATATATATATATAAATATATATATATATATACATGTATATATACTGTACAGTTGAAGTCAAAATTATTAGCCCCCCTGAATTATTAGCCCCCCTGTTTATTTTTTCCCCAATTTCTGTTTAACTGAGAGAAGATTTTTTTTCAAAACATTTCTAAACATAATAACTGATTTATCTTATCTTTGTCATGATGACAGTAAATAATATTTTAAAATATATTTTTCAAGGCACTTCTATACAGCTTAAAGTGACATTTAAAGGCTTAACTAGGTTAATTAAGTTAACTAGCCAGGTTAGGGTAATTAGGTTAGTTATTATATAACGATGGTTTGTTCTGTAGATCGAAACAAAAATATATCTTAAAGGGGCTAATAATTTTGTCCTTAAAATGGTGTTTAAAAAATTAAAAATTGCTTTTATTCTAGCCGAAATAAAACAAATAAGACTTTCTCCAGAAGAAAGAATATTATCAGACATACTGTGAAAATTTCCTTGCACTGTTAAACATCATTTGGGAAATATTTAAAAAAGAAAAAAAATTCAAAGGGGGGCTAATAATTCTGACTTCAACTGTATGTATTTATATATAAAAAATTGAACTTATTTTTAATTCTAATAGTTTAAAAATATATGTAAATAGTTAAGAGCATGGAGTGACTGTAAAGCACATACATTTTTAGTAGCATTGACAACGAAACTAGCATATAGATTACAATAATTAATATTAACCTGGTTGCTATTCTGCTCTGGAGCAGGCTAGCTGCAAAGAATAAATCTCCATAGTAACTTAATTTAGCTTAATTTAGCCTGCTTTCATGCAACTGAGTCGAGGTTAAATTCAACCAGATAGCCTTAAAATTCCAGCTTAATCCCTTATCTTACTTTTGTGCAATACCCCTCAGGACTGGAACTGTAACACACTGGCAACAAAAAAAAAAAAAAAAAAATAGTTGGAGAAAGAAATTAAATTTATTAAAATGAATTGAAATAAAAAAAAATTAATAAAACACATTGTGTTATATATATACATATTATTATGTATTAGTTTTTAATCAATACTTAATTGGCTGTGTTTTGGTGATTTTTGTATTCATTTTTAATTTTTTTAAAGCTTTTATTATTTATTTATATATTTTTATATCTATCTATTCATCCATTCATCAACCAACCAATCATCCATCTTCCACACATCCATCCATCCATCCATCCAACATTTAAATGGATAGTTCACCCCAAATCAACCTACAGGTTTAAACCAACATTTTCTGAATAATCAGTTAAAGAATCTGAAGCTCATTCCAAAGCACCTTATAAAATGTGTATGTTTTATTCAGAGGCAAAGTTCTGAGGCAGTACTTCATGTATCTTATCCTTTATAGATTAAGCAATCTTATAGTTCAGTGAAGGATTCATCCAAGATGGGGTGCAAAGACATTTCTATAATGGACAGATGCTTCTGATAGAGATTAGATTGTATAAAACTCTGAACTTTCCTTAAAGTTTCAAGAGAAACTTCAGAAAGAGTGAACTTTCTAGAAAAGGCCACTTTAAGCTCCTCTGTGGTCTGCCCTTTTTTCTTCTTCTTTTTATTTTTTTAAAGTAAGAAGATCTCAGAAAAAAAAATTATTCAGCTGATATTTAAAACAGATTTGGCATTCTGGGAAATCTCTGTGGATATGATTCAGAGCTAATGAGGAAAAATATGCATACTCAGGAGAAGCCATATCTGATCTGTAATAATGAGAATTATGCTAAGAGCGATTTGTCATTTGGTCATATTTCTAGTTCTTAAAAGAGTCATATTCATCCAGAAAGTGAAAATCTCATTTCACCAGCAGCATCACTTCTTCAAGTAGGTCGCTTCAAATAAATCATCAAATATGTTCAGATGTACCTCGTGTTCTTGCTGATTGACATGAATAGGAATATTGAAATTTTAGCAGAGTTCATTCACACTCAGGGACATTAAAGCTCTCTCAGATGGAGTATGTGAAAAAGTAATAAGACCTGTAGGGAATTTCTGTCAAAGCACTTTCAAAGTACACATATTTAAATGGCAGGTCATTGATGTCCATATTCATCTAGACGTATGGAAACAGAAAGTACTGAGCTCCTAATGGGACAATAATTTGATTTCAGTGCTTTTGCATTTCTTCACAGACGTGTGTGTTCTCCAGAGAAGTGAGGTAAATGATTAATTATTTTATTACATTTACTGTATAAATTGATCAAAAAAGGTCAAATAATCTAATATTTGAAATAAAGTTTTTGAACATAATTTAAAATGAAAAATTTAATTAAATTGGTGTTAATGTTAATTTTTATTTACATTAAAATATAATGAAATAAATATAATATATAATCAATATAGAAAAAATATTATACTATATAATAATCAAAACTTTTATGTTATTACAGAAACATTTTGTCTCACAAAACTATATTTTATTCTAAACTTTTGCATGTCTTCTCAGATATTCGTTCATTCATTCATTTTCTTTTCGGCTCAGTCCCTTTATTAATCAGGGGTCGCCACAGCAGAATAAACCGCCAACTTATCCAGCATATGTTTTACACAGCGGATGCCCTTCCAGCTGCAGCCCAACACTGGGAAACACACACACTCTTGCACACACGCACATACACTACGCCCAATTTAGCCTATTCAATTCACCTATATTGCATGTCTTTGGACTGTGGGAGAAACCGGAGCACCCGAAGGAAACCAACGCGAACACGGAGAGAACATACAAACTCCACTCAGAAATGCCAACTCACCCAGCCGTGGCTCGGACCAGCGACCTTCTTGTTGTGAGGCGATTGTGCTACAATTTTGCATTTGCAAAACTATTTAGCATTTGATAACTAAACTTTAAGTTTTGTATTCAATCACAAAACCTTTAATATGTTAGTTGTGACTGTATATGATCAAAAATCTTTGCAGAAAAAAAAACTCAATTTCCACTTATTTGAGTAACTACTGTATGTATGTTCTTTCTCAAGACAGAGAGGTTTGCTCTAAAAACTTGTATTTCTGCAAAACTTTTGATTTTGCTCAAAAGAATGTGAGCAATTACATTCATCTTACTCATTCAATCCACTTTCCCCCCTCACAACACATCCTACACGTCCACTGGTGCAGAGTAAGTACATCATGAGCTGGAGTTTTCAATTAATTCTCTATGGGAGCTAGAGGGCAGAATTTCTCAGGGGATTGTAGGATTGACATAAACTGGTTAGAGCAAAAAATGTTAAATTGCTGAACTTTGGGTGGTTAGAGCCATAAGAGATTTCCAGCAGAGATGCTCCATATCTGATTTTGATCATAATTTAGCATAATTTAGTCTTTCTGAATTATGAAACTTTCATATTCAAGCGATAATTCACCCAAAACTGAAAATTCTGAATAATTTACTCATTCTCCACTTTCTCCTGTTTCTCCTGAGTTAAATTTGCAATCCGATAACCATTGACTTCCATAGAATTTTTCCTGCATCAAAATCAATGGCTAGTTTTCAACATATTTTCAAAATATCTTCTTTGTGTTCATAAATGAATGAATGAAAGAAATTTTCCCTCCTTTTTTCTAGGTCTAATGTAAAGAAAGCATCAAAATACATGTTTATTAGTTTTTTATGGCACATTTTATCAATTTGTATGAATGTATCTATAGATTTCAATTACAATACATATTTTTAAAGAATTAATTTTTTTTACATATTTTGTTTTTCCAAAAGCCATCAATTTGTACAGCTCTTACATACAGTTATATTCATATCTATATTATGTTTTTGTAGATGGATTTGTTCTTTCATTATTTGTCGTACTATTATACAGTATAAAACATTTTATTATACAAAATGTTTTTTTTTTTTTATCTGGCTGTTCAAAGTATTTTGTAAATTATGGAGTTTTTCCTCAAAGAGAAAACTTTCCCCAAATTTAAGCACTCTTAATATTTAAACATTTTCTGCTAGAAATGTATTCTAACTTATTCATATTTAACAAAAAAAATAATTCCTTATTTGCATATTTAAACATAACACTTTAAAACACTTGCAATTGGGAATGGTTCGTAATTCTATTTTAATCAATTCATTGGGGAAATATGCTAACTTTTTTTATAGAATTTTTTTTTTTACCCTATTCACCTGCAGAGTCCTATACATGAAGCTTGCCTTTTCTTCAAACCGACCAGCAGGGGGCACTGTTGAGTTTGTCTCCAACCTTTGTGCAAAAATCCTGAGCTCAAGGCAGGACAGAGAGAGGCGCAAACATGATTTAGTATCTGGGTCATGAGAAATAATTTAATTTCATTGTCCAGGGAAAATATTTATCAAATTGTGCGAGGCTCACATGGCGTGTAGGTGTGAAACAGAAGCAAAATGCCTATGATTACAGCCGAGTAGATAAAATCAAGCCGAGAGCACGCTTAAACAACTATCGATAACCCTGTGTCAAGTTCTTGACAGGCTTTCACAACATATTTGTTACTTCAAGTAGCAAACCTGACACACTAATTCATTCATGTCACCCATTAAAAGAATTCCAGCTTGATTTTTACCAAACCCTGGTCTGTGATTTACACATGGTTATGCTTCATCTGCATTCATTAGGTTTTGACAATGTTGTCAATGTCCTTTTTTAAGCTGGAGATTAACTGTGAACTTAATTGGAAATGCCAGTTCATGTCTTAATTTTAACAAATCAATATTGATTCTTAAATTCCACGACTTATCTCTGCTTTATTAGCTGACCCATGAATAAACAAAATGATGTATGTGCAAGAAGATAACCAATAATTGAAAGAAGCTTTGTCATTTATTGTGTATAACTAGCTAGTTTGAAGGACAAATTAACTGAAGAGCATTTCTTCAAATATTCATGCTTAATCATCCTAAGTATTCATTATATTTTTCTTCACCCGTTAGTGGTTTCTTAAAGGAATACTCCACTTTTCTGAAGAAAAAAAAAATCAGTTTTACAACTTAAACAGTTGAGTTTTACCATGTTTTAATCCATTCAGCCCTTTTAGATTAGCTTAGCATAGATCCTTTCATTCATTCATTTTCTTTTCGGCTTAGTCCCTTTATTAATCTGAGGTCGCCACAGCGGAATGAACCACCAACCTATCCAGCATATGTTTTACGCAGTGGATGCCCTTCCAGCTGCAACCTATCCCTGGTAAACAACTATACACTCTCATTCACACACATACACTACGCACAATTTAGCTTACCCAATTTACCTGTACCGCATATATTTGGACTGTGGGAGAAACCGGAGCACCCGAAGGAAACCAACGCGAACACGGGGAGAACATACAAACTCCACACAGAAATGCCAACTCACCCAGCCGGGGCTCGAACCAGCGACCTTCCTGCTGTGAGGCAACAGCACTACCTACTGCGCCACCGCGTCACCCTTAGCATAGATCATTAAATCAAATTAGACCATTAGCATCTCACTTAAAAATAACCAAAGACTTTTTATCCAGACAGCAAATGTTTTTAGGTCATTGTAACTTATTAAACTAAGTAATCATGTTCTAACTTAATTTTATATGTTAAGCAAGCTGTTTTACATCAGTTTAACAAAATATAAGTTCAATGGACTCTTAAAGTTCATTTGATTCAGCTTAAAAATTTAAGGCAACCAGGATTTTTTTTTACAGTGTAGGAACATTCTGGCGTAATAATCAAGGAACTTTGCTGCCATATCATGGCTGAAGTAGGCGATGATATTATGCAACTTGACCAGCGCGCTCACTGTGCAAGCAGGTGGTCAAGTTATCTAGATGGAGACTACTTTCAGGTGCTGCATAATATCATTGCACCTTTTTTAATCTTTAAAAGTGACCTAATTTGCAAAAACCACATTTATAAGTGTGAATATTTGTGTAAATATAACCAGCCTCTATAATACAAAAAATTAATTGATTATATTTTATAATAACACTAAAAACAGCAGAAACACTTTGATTGACATTGTTCCTCTTTACGTCATTAAAGAAGCAGAAACGTCATGTTCACCCTCTAGGGACATATAAAAAGGGGAATAAAAGCTCCGCTTTAGATAAAGCCGGCATGACAACAAGTTATGACACACTGTGTGCATGATTTTTAATTATCCATTGTTTCACTTCATATTGCAAAACTTAAAATTGTTACTTCTTTGTGGTTATTATTATGGATAAATAATTATTATGACAATAAAAAAAAAAAAACAACAACTGAAATTCCAACTGAGCGAGGATACTTTAGATAATTTGCAGATGACTGGACTATGAATTCTGATTGACTGTCAAATTAAAATACAAATGCCTCTGTTCCAAATAAGTGTTTCTGTTTTGAAGAATTACATTTATTTAATGTAATTTAAAAGGTTTATGTAACATAAAAGTTTCAAATATGTAAAAAAAAAAATGTTAAAGGCATCTTTCACCCAATTTACTCATCATCTTCTACATCAGGGGTGTCAAACTCTGGAGGGCTGCAGCCCTGCACAGTTTAGTTCCAACCCTGCTTCAGCACACTTACCTGCAGGTTTCAAACAAGACTGAAAAACTAAATTAATTTGATCAGGTGTGTTTTATAGGGTTGGATCTAAACTATGCAAAGCTGCGGTTTGACACCTATGTTCTACATTTTTCAAAATATGTTCTTTTGTGTTAAAAAAAAAGAAACTCAAACAGGTTTGGAACCAGTGGATGGACAGTAAATGATGCCATAATTTTCATTTTTGGGTGAAATGTCCTTTAAATTATCAATTAGTATTTAATGCAGTACGATTAGGAATTAATACAGTATTAAAGTATTTGCTGTCATGACATATACACTGTATATGCCATTTTGTGTTTTTTAAATTTATATATCTACTCTGGACTTCCCACTTGGTATTAACACAATGCAATGCAGGTGTAGAATGTCAAAAAATTATGAATTATTATAAATCTCCTTGATCACAGTTCATACTTTCAAGGACTTTTTCACTGAATTCTGCATCAAATACCCAATAAATCCACACAGATAAATGGAGAAACATCTCCAACAACTCCAGTTGCTTTCAAATAAATAGCATCTGACAAAACGTACTCATTCCTTGAATGCTGCATAAAGGAGCCATTTGACGTCTTAAACTGTACATCTGTCAGTGAGATTTAAAGTGTTTTAGCTGTGCTTTTTGCAGCCTGCTTCATTACATAAAGAATAGAGGCCGACATTTGAAGTGGGAGGGTTACATAACACTCTCAGCCCAAAGAGTGTGAGATATTATGGGTTCTTTTCATGTAAAGGCAAGAAAGAGAATTCGGAACATTAAATGCCATGTTAACATATAGACATCATGCTGTAGGACAACGATGGCTGTTGAAGTGCTTTATCGAATTTCTAGTCATGATTGTCATTTTTCATGCTGGACTATATATATAAATATCCACTTTGACCGCTTATTATTATGTCATGCTTTTGAGAAGTCATACTATTGCATTGTACATTTAAAATTGTCTTATTAATGTATTATTTCACCTAATAAAATATTGCATAAAAGCGGTTCTTGGGGAATCATAAAATACAAGTCAATGACTATCAGCATTTTGAGAGTTAAAAAAAAAAACCCTAAACAAACAAGCAACACAAAATGAATACCTGTGGCTCCTGATGATACATTGAGGTCTTACGAAGCAAAATGATCAATTTGTGCAAGACACTGAACAATATTTACAATATTACTACTGTTATACAGTTTATTTCTGGTTAAACAGATTCACCAGTTTGTTTATATAATTGTGCAGTGATATAATTTATAATTTATGTGAAACACAGATATGTAAAGCATAAGTGAATAAACACCAAAATATTAGTGAATGCCAAACATATCCAAAATAAGTAGGGATGCATCATTATGGAATTTTTGACTGATATGATAACTGATAACTCTTTAGATTTGGAGGCACACTCAAAAAATTACATTTGCTGTTTGTTTAAACTACCTATTTAAAATGAAAAACACAATTCTTGAGGGTTTCTTTTGGGACAACTTAATTGTTTTATATGCAATCCATATACATTTGTAAAAACTAATAAGTTAACTTAATTTCATCATGTTCTCTTACAGAGCCCCTATATTATATCGTAAATAGGGTCATATTTTGGTTGTAAGGG
Organism: Danio kyathit; assembly: GCA_903798195.1. Classification (NCBI taxonomy): domain Eukaryota; kingdom Metazoa; phylum Chordata; class Actinopteri; order Cypriniformes; family Danionidae; genus Danio; species Danio kyathit. Next base: position 27,875,007 of record LR812522.1, on the reverse strand, counting down.
TCTCCAACAACAGTCTAATATGCGTGCAAGTTCAAAAAACACTTTCATGGTCTTATAATATGCATTTATTTTTACCTAATTATCCCAGCGACTCTCATATAAATCGTTCAGCGATTCATTTGTTCCCAAACCCCTCCCCGAAGCTAATCCGCACTGATTGGACCGATGACAGCCTGTTGTGATTGGTCGACACTGACAGCCTTCAGCGCAAGACAGAGTAAAATGCACAGCTTATCAACAATACAGAAGTAGTCAGAGTGCATACACGCTTCATATTAGTGTAAGGCCTGGATTTTGGCAGTGGGTGAATGTAAATACAGACGATGGCCTTGAAAATACCAACGACTAACTATTTTATTGAGCAAAAACTCCAAGAACTGGGTAGGAGATTGACACGAGTCTCCTAGCCTGTCACATTCTACCTCAGTGTTGCCAGATGTAACTGACTGATTCCAGCCCAAAAACTATCTAAAACCCGCCAAAATGCAAAAAAACTCCACCCACTCATCTGGAAAACAATGTTGTGACAGTCGCGAAAAACACGATAAGTGTTTATACCCGCACAATCGTGTTAAAAACAATCCACACACACACACACACACACACACACACACACACACACACACACACACACACACACACACACACACACACACACACACACACTACCCTCCTCCTCAGAGGACACAACACAAAAATAAAAGTCCTTAACGGAAACATTCAAAAACAGAATACATAGAATGTATATTAAAGAAACAACTTCACATTAGTTACTAACACCATAGAACACAGTACCCGGTTCTCACCAGTGTTACAGTGTTATCAGGGCGTCCATAGAATATTGACTTTCATACGCGACACCCACCCCCTCCCTCCCAGTCCTCACTTTCCCCCAGTCTCTCGGATTTAACACACATTTAGTATTAATCCACACAGTGGCAAAAGCTGAACTATTCTGAACCTTGACCGCCGCACGTGTGTAAGAACAGCTGACGGTAGCCAAAGCAATAACAAACGACGGGATTGCAAGCTCACAAACACGTTTAAATCCGCAAAGAAATCGGCACGCGTCTCGTTTTTAGCGTGGTTTTAGTCACGATATGTATAAGTGTTATATGTTCTCAGGGCTTACCTGTACTCTGCTTTTCCCAACGATCACCAACCCTCATTACAAAATGGAGAAAGAAACTATTCCATGAGCTGTGTAATTATAGTTCCTGTGGAGCTCTGTCAAAGTCTCATACATCAGTAGTCTTTTCTGATCCTTCCTTTTTTGCAAAAATAAACCTCAACCACTGACTCTTCACAGCTTCATCATTGGGTAGAGAATATAACGCGAACTTTCCCTCAAACTTCCAATAATATCCAGCTAAGCACAGCCTCTTCATGACTCATGACTTCAGGATCTGTTTATCTTCCTCTTTGTCTTTGCTACTGTGTTAGTGGGCGGGGCCCCAGGTTTAAATTTTCCCGGGTTTGCGAGCAATTGTGCAGGGCTTATGTTTCGTATCCACGTCACGCCGAAACAGCTAAAGACTCGTTATCAAGATGATTCATTCGAGCCACTATGAGTCGACTCTTTTATAGATGAATCAATAGTTTTAAACACTGTCCACTTTCAGATTTAAGCTTTAGCTGGATATTTCACTTCACTTAGAGCTGTGTTACACACTACATAGGAGGTCATTTTTAAAACCCATAATAGGGGCTCTTTAACACAAATTAGTTGTGTAGATCCCAGCATTTTTTACAGTACATTTTTTTTTACATTTATTAGCAGATAACTATAGATATTGATTTAAATTTCTCTGAAGTGTATTAATCTATTAATCTTTATTAAACTAAATCTTTATCTTAAACTATCTAACATTCTTTTATATAAATAAAATATCCTGCCTGACCTAAAAAACAATGCATAAATAAAGCAACCAAGTCACTGAACATTAACCAAAATAAAAATATCAGTATAATGATAAAAAAAAGTGGCAGAGAGCAAGAATGTGAAGTGTTTCAAGCAGTGGAAATAATACTTAATTTATATATCTGACTAATTTTGTTATCAGACCAATAATAATAATAAAAATAGCATTTATTGGCCAATATTGTCATGGCTGCTGATATATTATCCTTAATTATAATAATTATAATAAGAAGAATAAGTAACCCTCAGGGGAGTGCTTTAAGAAACAGTAAGAACTGTTGTAAAAATATATTTCATGTGTCATGTGAAAAAGTTAACAGCATATGACATACCTTTCCCAGGGATGGGTTGCGGCTGGAAGGGCATCCGCTGCGTAAAACATGTGCTGGATAAGTTGCCGGTTCATTCCGCTGTGGCGACGCCGGATTAATAAAGTGACTAAGTCGAAAAGAAAATGAATGAATGAATGAATGAATGAAATACCAATTTTTCAGACATAACGTTTTTTCAGACAAAAAAACTACCTGATTTTTGACAGGTCTTAAAATTAGCATTAACAAAAATAGGTCATGCACTGCAAATCAAATGTCTGAACTGATCATCAGCAGAAGTGTTAGCAGTTTGTTGGCCAGGAGCCTTCAGGTGTATGTTAACAAAATAAACCAATTTAACCTAAAATTGTTGACTGGCTTCTTTCAATAACTCCCACTCACATGTATAGCTAGTTTTAAGTCTCGTGAAGCCCTGTGACAGTACAATGACGCCTCTGTTCTAGAAAGCTCTTGGAGTTTGACACATTCAGTATTCTACATCATAGGTGATTTGCAATTGAGTCCATCATGTGGCTACTGTCATGTTCATGATGGATGCGTGTAAGCAACTTACTCTGTTTTCCTTCTGCCACTCCAGCCTTAGACTCAAACAGAAGTAGAGAGCAGGGGAGTGATTCTCTTTAAAGCACAGAATTTAAAAGCATTTTGAAGGTAACTAATTGATATTTTGGCAAGGAAAGGCTCCCTTGATGTCTTTCATCACACCACAGCAACCTAATTTGTGCAAATATACACAGTCAAGCTTGAAATTATTCCTATATGTTTTTTCTTATTCCTGATTTCCTTCTATGAAATTAGAGATCTGTCTTCTAGCAATATCTGGGAAATCCTAAATGATCTTCCAGCAGATTGATGTAGGCTGAGAGTTTACTTTTTTTTTAAGTAAAAAAACAAACCTCATTTATTCATTTGCCTATGATGCACTGTAAACAAAAACTATTTGCAAAACTAAACAAAACTATTTACCCTACAAACTGAAACAAGTCTGTTTATGACTATACTTAATAAAATAAAACAATATAATAAGTAAAAAAAAAATGACTTGACTTCTAGTTGATCATTCGGAAAAGTGGCAGTAGGTAGATTTTTCCGATGAATCATCTGTTGAACTTCATCCCAATCATCACAAATACTGCAGAAGGCCTATTGAAACCCACATGGACCCAAGATTCTTAAAGAAACCAGTCATGTTTGGTGAAGGAAAAATAATGTATGGGGTTACATTCAGTATGGGGGCATGTGAGAGATCTGCAGAGGAGATGGCAACATCAACAGCCTGAGGTATCAAGACATTTGTGCTGCCCATTACATTATAAACCACAGGAGAGGGCAAATTCTTCAGCAGGACAGCGCTCCTTTTCATACTTCAGCCTCCGCATCAAAGTTCCTGAAAGCAAATAAGGTCAAGGTGCTCCAGGATTGGCCAGCCCAGTCACCAGACATGAACATTAATGAGCATGTCTGGGGTAAGATGAAGGAGAAGGCATTGAAGATGAATCCAAATAATCTTGCTAAACTCTGGGAACTCTTTGCCCACCCCTGTTCTGTACTGTACATTATTTCTGTTAAGTGACAAAACTTTTGTCTAAGCAAAATCAGACCTTACTGTCCTAACTAAATAATTAAAAATCAAGGCATGATCATATTTGATTTTGGTAAAATAAGCTTAATCTAGAGGCCTTTGGCTGTCATATAAGCCACTTCTGACACCAAATGATCAACTAGAAGTTAAGTTATTATTTGTTGTTCCTAAAACTTGGATAGGCGACAAAACTTTTGTCAGGTGATGTATTAAGAAAATAATGACAACATCAATCAGCATAACAACTAATAATAATGAATATATATTTTGTGGATAAAAAAATCAATGGAAGTAAATGAGACCACAAGTCTTGAGCCAGCAAGATTCCAATGGCTGTGCCTACTCTGATGTGAAAGAATAAGTTCAATATATGACGCAAAATTAAGAAATATTTTGATGTGATATTGATTTTGCTAATTCAGATGTCATTATTAACGTTCACCTTAAAATTTCACATTCCTACATTAAATATTCATTCTTGTGTCATTTCTAACAAATAGAGACTTGTTCTGTGGAGCATAAAATAATATGTTTTGAGAAATGACTGTAGAATGCCTAAATTGTAATTCAGTGGAATTATGTAAAACTATGAAACATGTTTGTTGTTATATTTTTTTACAGAAAATGATTGTTCGCCACAACTTTAATTTTATTTCAATAATCTTTAAAATGTCAAATTCACTGTTTTTTGGCTAAGAAGTAAAGATATTTATTCGAAATCAAACAGCATCAGTTCATGTGTGACATTGCATCTGCGTACATTATTATGCAGGAAAATGGTTGCACTCCAGACTGTTATGAACTTGAGCCTTGGGTATTAATTTAGTTTGGTCATTATTTTCTATCTCAAATACTCTCAAATTACAGACAGCTAGTTGACTTGCATTTCATGAATCACTAATGACCATGGTTTTAGTAAAAAAAAAACCTTCCTTAATGAAGTCACCTACATCTTGGATGGCCTGAGGGTGAGTAAATTAACAGCAAATTTAAATATATTTTGGGTGAACAATTTCTTTAAGGTCAGAGTTTTGCACTAATGAGTAATAAGTTTGTCATAGCTAACATCACTATTAAATGCATACAAACTCATGAATGCAGAAACCGACTGATGTTCTTGTTTCAAGCTCCTCTGATTATTGCCGTCCCAAATGACGCGCAGCAGCCATTAACAGCACCCGTCCGCATCTCTTCCTGCTCCTGTTAAAACCATCAGGCTCTGCCTCTTCATTTCTGGATGGCTTTAAATTGGCTGGAAATTACGCCTGTCATAATGATTAGATCATGTTGCCTAGCAATATGTTGCAGTCCCCAGGGCGACATCACTGTCAGGACCAGTGTGCTCCCATCTGGTGGAGTGCATTGTGGGAGCGAGAGATTGCTTCCTCCAGCTTTTGGAGCTCTGACTCGATTGTCCTGTTTAGGACGGCCACCTGCTCTCTGATGTAGCAGCAGGGATGGAGCATCTCATTTCTAGAAGCACTTTTCTGTTGGATGAAAGTGTGTGAGTGTGGGTGTGAACATGAACCAGATATAGAGCAAGCACTAAAAGAGCTAGAGTACGTTCAAAACAAAGCTCTGATCTGCAAAGAACTGTATGCTGCTTAAATTTAGGGTTTAGGATCTGAACAAACGCGTATCCCAGCCTGAACTTCAGGACATATTGCTTGCGCTGTCAGCCATTCATGTGGCTCTGATATTACTACGCTACATTTACTGTATTACTATACAGTATATTACTATACTATACGGTATATTACTATATTACTTTATTACTATATTATTTTACTATACCACATTTACTGTGCTAATATGAAGGGATTCATTGATTGGTTGGTTGGTTGCTTGGTTGCTTGAAAAAACTTGTGTTTACCTGTATTTATTTTCATTAAGCATTGCATTGTTTAGTTCTTTAGAGTTACCTTAATTGTCTGTCAACTTTTGTTAACTCAAACATATGATTTGGCAGAAAATCACAAGCATTGCATTGTTTTCTAACAGTGTACTGAATTAGCAACTAGCATTACATGATGTTTGTCCTGCTTTAGTTCTCTCTCCAGCTTTCTCAAGCCTGCTGGTGTATTGTTGGCCCCCAAGCAGTTTAGTGGTTTCTATTTTTAGTGTAATTTAAAGGTCACTTTTGGATCACTTTTCAAAAGTAGCTAAAAGTTGCCAAAACATATTTTAAAATAGCTGAATATGTTGCTAGATGGTGCTTTTTTTATAAGTAAAGTTGCTAGGGCGGTCTGAACGGTTGCTAAATCTAGTAACAAAATTGCTAAGTTGGCAACACTGTTTTTTTCTGATGAATGATCAAATCATAGATTCACAGTAAAGGAAAGTAACTAGACATGGGTCGGTATAAGATTCTGACGGTATGATAACCTTGGATAAAACAATCACGGATTTACAGTATCACGGTATTGTGATTACTGCTCTAAAGTATGTTCTTTTTAAATGTCTGGGTAAAAAACAACAACTTTTTCCCCTTTGAACACAATATATTTTATTTTTTGAAACATTTATAATATTTTGGAACAGTAAACATGTCAGGCTAAATAATTAAAATGAATCATTGACTTCTGCTGTCTTTATTAGTTTCTAAAACACAGATTTCTTTACAATTTAAAATGGCTTCTTTGGATATTTTTTCTGCTGGAGATACTGTTGTCCTAAAAAACAAACCAAAAAAATGTAAAAAAAAAAATCGTACACATACCTTAGGAACGGTATTACAGAAAATGTTGGCGGTTTTAAAACCTTGACTTTTTCAAACCGCGATATACCTTGAAACCGGTTATCGTCCAATGCCTAAAGGTAACCATTCAAAACACAATGGCAGTCACTTGGCAACACTTGGCAATTTACTCATTTAGCTGATGCTTTTATTGGGATTGACTGGACAAATGAGCAATCAGTCCAACAGATAAACAATACATATCAGTTTTAGGTAGTCTAAAAATACATGTAGCAAGGTATAGAAATAGAATAGAAAACAGAATAAAGAGTTTAAGTGTTAAAAGAAAATAACTGAAAATGTTGATGAAAAAGTGTCTTTAGCCATTCCTTTGAAAAGTCGAGTTGGGCAGGTCATTCCACCAGCAGGCAACTTTAAAGTAAAGATGTGTGGAAGTGATTTTGTGTTTAGGATGGCACCACAATTTGCCAATCTCTTGCAAAATGCAAGCTTCTAGAGGGCACATAAGTTTAAGTAGTAAATTTAGATAAAGGGCTGCAGAGCCAGTGGTTGTTTTGTCGGCCAATGTCTGTGCCTTGGATTTGATGAGAGCAGCAATTGGCTGCCAGTCCAAATTGATAAACAGAGCTGTGACATGCTCTTTTCAGCTCGTTAAAGACCACTTTTGCCACCGTATTCTGGTTGCAGCGTTTGGATAGTTGTTACAGAGTTTGAATAGTACTATGGCCAAGATTGCGTTGCAGTAGTCCAGCCTGGAGAGAGCAAGAGCTTGCACAGTGATTTGCATATCATGCTCCAAAATGAAGGGCCTAATTTTCCTAATTTTGTAAAAGACAAATCTGCAGGACTGGCCATTTTTTACAATGTGGTCTGTGAAGTTCAGCTGATCATCAATGGCTATGTTTACATGCTCAATTTTTGTCAATCTAAATGAATAGAATACGATCGCAAATCTATTTTCATGCCGTTAAATTTTTTTTCATTTTATCCAAATATCCATTTATATGTGTTTTATATACTTTTCAATAAAGGTTTTGTGCACGCACTCTGCATGTGACATCACATCATTAGCAAACCTATAACATAAATGTACACAAGCATGTTTTCTAAATATTATACATTTAAATACAGTATATGGCAAACAAATAGGCTAAGCATGCAATAAGGTGAGCTGTGATTTCCCATTTGCATTTTGAAAACAGCATCTTTTTGTATTGCTGTCAGACTTTAAGACTAATAACATCAGCCAAAATAGTCATCATCTTTTGAACTGATGTCCTGGTAGTTTTCTCTGTTAAGGATGTATCAGTGTGTTTAGCATGCTGATGATGACGGTCTAGAGCAGCGGAATGGAACGCCCTTCAGATTAACAATAATACCACTAATAATAATAATAATAATAATAATTATAATAATCTCTCTCCATCTTGACATCTTGAATGGACTGCATATTTTTCCTCACAATGTCCACTTTCCAATTTTTTTTGTTTCATTTCTTATTTTTTTTTATATTTTACGTCAATTGTATTTATATTATTTTAATTACCATGCCTTTATAAGGGCCAATCATAATTCCAAGATTCCTGGCTCTCGTGGATGCACCTAACTAATTGTGATAAAGGGTTGGGTTGGCCAAAATCACAAAAGTTTAGTCTTGGTAAGTCTGAGCTGAAGATGATGACTAGGGCCAGACAGAACCTGCGGAATTTTTGCTGTTTTTGTAAAAAAAAAATCTGTGGATTTATGCGGAAAGATTTTTAGGAGTATCATAACTAATAACTTAATATATGAAATAAAAAATAATATCTTTTTAACTTCTATTTAATGTTTACCATGCAAATCCAATTAGATCCACCTATTTGTTAAACAAAGCGTCTCATATAATATATCTGCTAAAAGACAGAAAATATTACTTTACAAACTGTATTGTAAATAAATCATATGAACATTTTAATATTACTAATATTATATCACAATAATATTAGTGAAATTAATTTTAAAACTGAATAAATATAAATTTACACACATTTTCATAAGTAAATACATAGACACAATGATGGACTAAAAATCTGCAGAAATCTGAGTGCACAGATTCCATGTGGGCTTAGTGATGACCCTCCATTCAGCAAAAAAAAAAAAAAGCAGTCAGTCAGAGATGATGAGATACAAGCAATCATCAAATCATCAAGCCAAAACGAAACAATGAGTTCAGTGTTATCAGCAGCGTTATGAAAAGCCATGTTTCTTAATGTCAGATGAAAGTGATGTCATGTAGATAAAGAAGAGAAATGGTCTAAGAATTGAGCCATAAGGCACCCCACCTCACCGCTATGATTTTCTTTACAAAAATCAACTCAATTCACCTTTGTTTTAATAGCACTTTATAAAATGCAGATTGTGTCAAAGCAGCTTTACAGAGATAAAAAAAAATATCAGATACAGTGAAATTAGTAACATATCAAGCACATTAAGTTCAGCAGGTTTTGTTCTAATTAGGGGAGGCCCGGTGATTAAGGGGTTAGGACAGTTGCCTCACAGCAAGAAGTTTGCTGGTTCGAGTCCCAGTTGGACCAAAGGCCTTTCTGTGTGGAGTTTGCATGTTTTTCCCATTTCTGCATCCTTCCAAAGCACTTTTAGTTTACTCACAGTTCAAAAACCTGAGGCAAAGGTTAATTGGATTAACGAAATTGACTGTAGTGTTGACTGGGAGCATGTGTGGGACTTTCCCAGAACAGATGGTTGTACCCTCAGTGCTGGTTGTGGCTGGAAGGGCAAAACAATTTGTGTAAAACAATTGTCAGAGGATAATTGGTGGTTCATTCCACTGTTGTGACCCTTGATAAGCTGAAGGAAAGTGAGTGTTCTATTTAGTGCAGTATTAATCTCAATGTTGAAGGATGTGAAAATGAACACAAATGACCACCTGCCTAATATCCTCTTGGTTCCGGGCATGCTGCCAAAACAGTGCCAACCCACTGAGGCACGAACTCTACAAGACCCCCTTAAGGTGTCCTCTGGTATCTGGCACCAAGACTTAAGCAGCACATTCTTCGAGACCTGTGGGTTGCAAAGTGGAGCTGCATGGATCAAACTTGTTGGTCCACCACGTCCCACAGATGCTCAGTTGGATTAAGATTAAAAAGGTTTGAGCCAGGGCAAACCGTTGAACTCTTCATCATGTTTTTCAAACCATTCCCAGTATAAAACAATGTCCAAGGCATCACACTTTTTCCATAAGTCTGTTGTTATGCCACTGTGAATTCTGATGCCATCACATCTCAACACCTCAAAGTTGGCCACGTTACTACAATATTCAGTCAGTATTCAGCTGTGACTTGTGATAATGTTGTGGCCCATCATCACTGTAGTCCAATCTGGTGTTATAAGTCTGGTATACATTTATCAAATATCAACATTTTATATAATAGGTAGTACACGATGTCCAACCACAGACATCCAGCTTTAAAAGCTGTGCAGACACAATTTTGCACAAGACAGAGCACAATGCTGAAAAGTAAGTACACCTAGACCTCTATTCATACTGACAGTAATTGAGCCACTTCTAGTTGCAGTGAACAGAACATTCCTTACTCAGGCGTGGCAATTGACAATCTCATATAGTGAATCTATGGCCACAATACACTTTGTGGATTCAAAGTATCGATGGATAGTCACAATAAAACATAGTTTAACTTATATTATTTTAAAATGTGCGGTATGCTTTTGCAAAGTTAGCATTCTGCATATTTCAACATTGCTTTATTTGTCAGATCTTCAATATTTTGGCCAATAAAAGAAGGAATATCACACTTGTTGTAATGCTGTCAGTCTATATCCAGAAAACTATTATTATTATTATTAATATTATTATTAAATATTAAACATTTTTAAATTATACTATTAACCAAATTTTAACCCAGTGGCTTGGTTTGTTATTTGATAAAAGGTTGGAAAAAAACAGCAATTTAAAGAACCTACAGTACTAAATTAAAGCAATTTGTGTTTTAAATCGAGTTTAAATTATCAATATCTACAGTTGAATTAAATATTATTAGCTATTATTAGTTATTTATTTAACCCAATGGTTGAGTTAAAATATTTGGTGCTTTGTTGGGTTATTTTTTTTAACCTTTATTGGGTTATTTATTTAAAAACTCAACTATTGGGTTAAATATTTGGTGCTTTGTTGGGTTATTTTTTAACCTTTATTGGGTTATTTATTTAAAAACTCAACCATTGGGTTAAATATTTGGTGCTTTGTTGGATTATTTTGAACATTTATTTGGTTATTTATTTAATAATTAAACTAGTTGGGTTAAAAATGTTGAATTTCAACAGTCAACTGAATTAACTGACACAGAACAGCTGTATTAATATGCGTACATAATATTGTTTTTGCGTTATAAAGTTTATTTAAGCTCTAACGCAATAATATTGTTATTTTTTTTATCAAATTATCTCTCCATGTCGTGATTTTTATAACCATTTCACCAGCACTCTTAATTACTGATGACACAAATGCACACTTCATAGCCAATCTATAATAAGCGGATGCTTTCTTTACCTCCTGTGTTCATCTTTACAGTTTTTGGAGCGAAATGATACACATATTTGAGGTATTTGACCATCATTCTCGCCTTTAGGACCCAGCGGAGACATCAACCCGGTGTCGCGTCAAGTCTAGAAAACTTTATTGTAACATAAAAATACAAACATAGACACATAAATAGTTACATTTTATTTAGGAAGTTGCTTGTTTTCAGAAGTAGAGAATCGGAGCATTATTGTAGTGACTATTGTTCACCGCTTGAGGGTAAATAATAAAAATTGATTGATTAATGATCTAATAATATTAATAATTTACTAAATTTAATGCTTTTTAATAAGTTCCCAAGTGCTCCCAATAACACATTTTTAAACATAATAGTTTCTTTTGTCTTTGCCATGATGACAGTACATAATATTTTGATAGTTATTTTGCAAGATACTAGAGTTCAGCTTAAAGTTAAAAGAAATGTAAAGGCTTAACTAGGTTAATTGAGTTAACTAGACAAGTTAGGTAAATTAGGCAAGTCATTGTACAACAGTTGTTTGTTCTGTACCCAGTCAACTAATAATTTCTTAAGGATGATAATAATATTGACCTATTTTTATATCAGCCAAAGTAAAATGAATACTTTCAAAAAATATTATAGAAAATACTGTGCAAATTTCCTACATCTATTAAACATCACTTCATGGTGATCACTTCAAAGTTTCATGGGAGGTGTAATACTTTTGCTTACAACTGTGTATATATTTGATATCATTTATATCATCATTATAATTTTAAGATATAATTTTTACAGTGTACACAATTAGTAGCAAAAAAGTACAAAACTGCAAGCTGACACAAAAATCTGAGAAAAGTATATACACTTTTTAATCTTTTTTTTTTTTTTTTTTTTGTTATTCCACTGTCTAGTGTGTTTACTTAATAATTCATTTATACCCAAAAATGCACTGTATGTGATTGGCCTCTGGTATGATGCTGTAGATCTAAACTGCTTGTGTGCATCTTCATGTGGCTGGCCTCTGGACTGAACACAATGTCCATTTCAAAAGCACCAACTCCTCAATATCCTTTTGCCATGCTCAGGGAATTCCTAAACTTGTTTAAAACCCTCCTTCCAAACAATTCTTTTAGCCTTGTCAAAACACCCCCACTCTTTCTCGCCTTGTCTGTTTGTCTCCCACTCTCACTCATCGCTCAGATACTCCCATCTGTGGAATGCAGAGAGCTGCTCCTCTGTCTCCCAGAGCAAAGGTCACAGCATTGGCCCTTGTTATTTCCTCTAAACGTCAGTTAGCCAAGCATCATCCTAATGTATTCCTTTAAGTGAGAAGGAAGCCTTTATGTGTGGATGCAGTGCACAATTGTTCAATTTCAGCATTATTTCTATAGAAGAAAAAGGGATATCCACCTTTTTTTCCATACACAACTAGAGCGTTTCAAATTATCTGTTGTAGTTCTGGTTTGCAATTGCATTCAAAAGAACTGAACCAAACAATTTAATTTAATAAGGTTGGCCTAGAAATAAATCCATATACAAAATGAAAACTGGGCAGGAGGTATTGTATTTTACTCGTGTTCATCATGGAAGTTATATTATGCTTGGTATTTTAATGTAACATAGCATTACAAGGATATTTGTGGCCAAAGCTCATTTTATTTAAATTCTTTGCTTCTCCAAAGAAGAAGAACAGTAGAGTAAAACTCAACCTGTAATGTTGCTGTAGAAAACTTGCTTTGAGGTTTTTTTTTGATCTCCTGAAAGTATATTGTTATTATTTAATACTTGTTGCGTGAACTGGGAGGAGAATAATGACACATACTTATAGTGTCCAGTATTTTCTTCACAGATTTTTTGCTATTTAACATAAGTTACACCCATGTGGCATATGAAAAATGGTGAACGAAGATGTAAGATTGAGAAGACTATATATATATATATGCAGAAATCAGTAAAACAAGCACGCTTGGATGTTTAGAAGAACAGATAATAGGGAGTTTTCTTGGTATGGAGTTAAATATCCCATAATAATATTTCTAAAGCAACTCATGGGAGCTGTCTTGGAAGACGAAGTGCTGACTTGAAAGCATGTGTTCTGTGTGATGATGGATTATAGCAAAACAAATAATAACTTAAAACTCATTTGGCCCGGTTTCAACAGCGTTTGATCATAAAGTGATGCTGTGTTGCTCTGTAACTAATCTACTTGAAAACCTGATGCTTGGATATAGAAAACTGCACTGCACAAGATTAAAACAGCTGTGCTGTCATGATACGAGTTAATTTATGGTATTTATCTTGTAGATGTGTATACATGCATAATATGTTATAATACAATATACATATAATAAGTTAATAGACCACTTGAAAATTCTACATTTTAAATTCAAATTCCACATTTGTAAATTTTTTTATATGTACATTCTAAATGTACAATTATAGTCAAGTGTTTCAGTAAAAATGTTGTTTTTTAATTCTGCAGCCTTAAAAAAAATCTAAATTACATTATTTTTTTGCAATCAGATCTTTATAGAACTTGATTTTTTAAATCTGCGTATACATGGAATTTATTTTACAAATACTAAATTATGTTAATGAGAAAATATCTAATGCTTTATAGTGGCCTTGCTTTCACTTATATTGCATTCACTTAACATTTTGAGATTAAAAATTTCCTGGTAAACATTTTATTAAATGTATAATTTAGTGTTCTATGGAGGACATTTTGTCTCAAAAAATCAATTTGGCTGGTCAAATTCTCTGAAATTATAAATTACTAATTCACTTTCCTTCAGGTTATTCCCTTCTTGATCAGAGGTCACGGCAGCAGAAACAACCACCAATAATTAATTTATATAATAATATTTATAAATAATATTATTCTTTATATACACTGTAAAGAATGCAGGGTTCCACACAATTACTTCATGTTGTCTCAACACAAATCGATTAAGTTAACTTAATTGTTTTCACAAATTTAAGTTGATTGAACTTAAAACAATGAAGTTGTCCCACAAAACCCCTCAAAATTTGTGTTGATTCAGCTTATAAATAAGTTGTTAGAACAAGCAGCAAAAACATTTTTGAGTGCAGTTTAAAATATATACAATTGAAGACATATGTCATGCTCTTTTAAAATATAAAGCTATGATTTGTATTTTCAGTAAATTTAAAATTACTTGCTTATTAAAGTTTCTTCGATCCCTGCATTAAAACTTTGATCCTTCTGTTTACTACAGCACTAACTAAGCTACTACAGCACATCTGTAGGAAAAAATGTAGAACTTTCTACCAAAGGTTTGAACGCGTTTAATTTTGCATTTTCTCCAGGAGGCGGCACAGCAGTCGTTTATAATGGAAAAATCGCTCCAGGCTGACGAAATGATGAAAGTCCCATTACTTTCTTTCTTTCTCTCTTTCTCTTCTTTTCTCTTCATTTCTCCAGCGGGAAGCGTCTCTTCTCTCCTCCTCCACACATCACATCCGGCTCACTTTCCCGAGCAGTTTGGACTCAGTTTCAGTGCAGCGTTATGAAGTCCGATTCGTGTTAAGGATTCTATTCCAGCGCACAGCCCAGTTTAGCGACTTGACTCAGTGATTCTTTGATTCACCTAAAAGTGTTCACAGAGGGCTTGTTGTGGTATTTAAAAGTCTAGAGTGTGTACATTATCTATACCCACTGATAAATCTGCATTTATGTTGTGGCGTTTTTAAAGAAATGCTAAAGTTTATCACTATATTTCACGTATGTGGGTTAACTTTAATCAGGTTTAGCGTTATTTAGGCTTTTTACTCCGAATGATTCACAAACTGGAATTGACTCGAACGAATCACCGAAAAGAACCGGCTCATAAAAAAACGGTTCATTCGCGAATCGGACATCACTGTTACAGTGAGAGGAGCAGTTTTAAGAGGCTGCCGTAGAGGATCTACTGCTGATATGGAGACTCCAAGCATATGATCGTGCAACTTTAGTGAACCGACTAATCGGACAACGCGCTTTTATGGCTTCACTCCTGTCACGTTAACAACTCCAAACATGTCCAAAAGCCTGAAGAAGAAAAGTCACTGGACTAACAGAGTCCACGAGGTTGTGTTGTCCAGGGGTCCGAGTGGGGATCTAGGGTTCGAGCTGCAGGGAGGCGCGGAGAACGGACAGTTCCCCGTTATTGGAGAGGTGAAACCGGACAGGCGCAAACTGCACCAGGAAGAGCTGCTTCTGGAGGTGAACGATACTCCAGTGGCCGGACTGACCATCAGGGATGTTTGGGCTGTGGTCAGGCACTGCAAAGACCCTGTCCGGTTCAAGTGTGTCAAACAAGGTCAGTTTAACTGTCATTTACATGTAAAGTTCGTTCAAAGTGACAAAGTGTAGTTTTCTTAAAATATCGCACTTGCTACAATTACGGCTACCAACATGAAACAGTTAATGAAGCTTTATTTTAGATCTATCTATCTATCTATCTATCTATCTATCTATCTATCTATCTATCTATCTATCTATCTATCTATCTATCTATCTATCTATCTATCTATCTATCTATCTATCTATCTATCTATCTATCTATCTATCTATCTATCTATCTATCTATCTTTAAATAAACCTAGTGTAATAATATGGACTATATGCGCTTATGGCGAACCTAGTGCGCATCTGTAATGTACACTTGTTTATGTACGTATTCTGAAGTGAGCACGGGCTTTTACATCTATTATGGATCACATTGCATCCAAATGTAGCATGCGACGAAAGTACTAGTGTTGGTAAAAGTTGCTACTCCCGCGTGAAACTTGTTAGTTTGTTGCTATAGAAGCAGAGTTGGTGAATGGCAAGCTATTTTAACATTTAACATAAACCACACTGGCATAAACAAAACCTTTTCATAAACGTTGTACTAAAACTATTGAACAACACACACTCTTGTCTTAGGATAACTTTATTGGTCCACATCAAATGTTGACTACTGTATACCTGTGCTTAAACTTTAGGCGCAACTGCATATTCAATACATTCCAGCTTTTATTTATTATTACATTTTCATTAGTAACTAGTGCTTATTCAACAGAACCCAATACCTGATATATTGTAATATACCTATTATTCAAAGCTAGTATGTATTTCACCAGTGATTTATTAACTTTTTTTAATTGTTATTTGTATTATAGATTTATTTGATGCCATTGACTTCTTTTTGGACCTGTCATTGATATATCATCTGTTCATTTCTGACTAGAATGTATACAGCTGTGACAACACTGTATGTTTTTATCACTAGTAGTTATTGTTTCTGACATCATCTGTAATGTCTGATCAGTAATTATTCCAAAAGTGACTTTTTTTAAATGTTACATATTGTTAGTAATAATTCATTTATTATTAGACACTATAAACATTACAATATTATAAACAATAGAACAAGTAAAACTATTGTTTTGTTTTCACCGTCATAAAAAATAATGACGTTTTTTCCTTAAAACAAGCAAAATGATCTGCCAGTGGGGTAAGTGAAATAATCTTGTTTTTGCTTTGAAATGTAGATATTTGGACTAGAAACAAGAAAAAAGTCTCAGAAAAAAAAACATTTTTTTTTTGCACCAATCATATAAATTGTGTATAAATACAGTGATTAAATACAATTCTGTAGCTTCTGCTCAATCATAATTCAGACTCAACATTGCATATTTCTGTACAATGTGACGATTGCAGATGTACACATTGCGATAATGATTATAAATTTGATATATTGTTCAGCCATAGTTTTGAATGTCTTCTAGTCAAAGCTTATTAGAAATCTGAATGACAAATGTCAATGGAAAAAAAAAGATTTGTTACAGTTTATTTATGAAGGTGACTTTCTGCCGAGTAACTAATAATGTAATAACTGGTTATCATTAATTACCACATACTTAAGATTAGGGTTAGAATGCTGGTTAGGTTTAGGGTTAGTTACATGTAATTATGTAAAAGTAACTGTAATTGCTATAGTAAGTACATGGAACAAGGACACCTTAAAATAAAGTGTTACTAGTCAATAATGAATTAAGAAATACTATCTAATGAATAACCTGTTTGATAGGTTCTAATATCTAGTAAATTAGTATCTAATTAGATGAAATTAGAATAAATATGAGTATCTAATAATGTACCAAGAGAATACTGCTGTCTAATCAAGTGTTAATAATGAAGTTTTAATGTCTGATAAGGTACTGGTGTCTTTTAATAATTTACTATTTTTTAAAGAGTATGCACTAGTGACTAATGAATAAATTCTAATCCTTACCTTGCAAAAAAAGTAGCATGAAAATAGATAATAGTTTGGTTTACAGATTGAATGGTAAAACGGCTTGCCATAGTTGGTGTGTTTCTGGAAAGGGGGGCGTGTCCATATAGTGCATCCTGGTGTTTATGTGATGTCATTGTCACATTTACAGAGGCATTGCACTACATACCACATTCTGCATAATGTTTGCAAATGTCCTGCTATTTACTCAAATTGAGCTTCTTTGTTGACACAGAAGGTTTATCTTTCCGTTATCCATCAGCTTATTTCGTGTTATCAGACTGTGATCTCGTCTTTGTGGGTGTGCCACGGTTCTGAAATACATCATGACATTACTATTTTCCCAGTAGGCCTGTGTCTGAACCTCACAATCACACTGTCATGAATGATGCCAGTTTAGTTAAACAAAGTAGCTTATCCTTTCTGTTTAGTAACAGACCCATAATTGTAAGCATTTTAGCTGCTTTAAGATTATGGGTTGGGATGAGTGCATGGCATTCCTTTCCTTTGACATGTAGGTTTTTGCATTTTAAAACCTGCCTTCAGTAATTGTCTTCTACAGCAGGGGGGGTTGAAATATTTGTTGCTAAAGCCCCCAAGACAATCATAAAAATGTGTAACTTACTCATAAAATCACTTAACATCCTTTAAAATCTGGAAACTTTTGCAAATAATGACTTAACATCTCATAAATATAAGAAACTTTCACACAAATGATTACTTATCCCATAACATTCTTTACATGTTCTCATAATAATGAATTAACATTACCTAAAAGTTTTTTAAATTTCACATTTGAGGGACTTTACAGTTACAAGGATTAATTAATACTTAAATGTTTATATTTAATAATACTTTAAATGAATATGGCATTATAATTGAAAAACATTCTCATAATAATCACTTATTAAACATCTTATTAAACTTACAAAATGTTTTCAGGAGCTGTCTTTATCCATAAAGTGATATAAAGTGATCTCATGAATATTTAGTTTTTTCAAAATAATAATAATAATTTAATGTTTGTTAGTTTTATTTTTGTATGTGATCATGATAAATTATAATGATAAAAAAGTCACGTATGCAAGTCTTTCATCATGAGATGTTTGTTAAAATTTGTTCTTATAATAAAACTTATAATTATGAAAATGTTTTTATAATAATACAGTATTTTAAGCTGTTATTTTGAGAAATATTCTTAATATAACGCTATTTTAAGTGACTGTTATGAAAAAAAAATATATCTTGAGATTTAATTAATTAATTAATAATAAATAATAAGTTTTTTTTTAATTTCTCCTCTAGATTTTATAATGTATTTACTCATTCTCATTATTATGAATAAAAAAATAACAAAAATATTTTGACTTAGCTGAGGCCCTCATTTATATTAAATACATGATTGTATACCTTTATTTTATCAGTTTGATTTAGTTTTCTTCTCCCCCTACTGTGCATGACTCTTATCAAAACAGACAGTCACCCAAGATCTCTAAAATATTTTGGCCTGGAATGATTATATCAAGACTGAATTCAGATGCACTACATTTCAACAAAAGGATACATTTGACATTGGCACCTTGTTTCATTGTCATGACCCTTGTGTTTTGCTGTAGGCACAAGCAAATCAAGAGATCAATATCTTATATGAAGCCCTTTCAGACAGAGCACTCAATTTCAAGTCACTTTAAATTCATTTTAATTTTGCCAGCCATCACCTCCCCCTTTGCCCTCAGTGGAGTAATGCTTGTTCAGCTTTACAGAGGGGTCATATGGGTGTGCCGTATCATTTGAATAGCAAAAATAAGCAGATTTTTACAAAATTATAATAAAAAAAAGATTCCAGTCAGTAGTAGAAGAATCACTTAGTGCTAAAACTGTAATGCAACAGTTTTTTAAAGGGTCTTAATAAGGACTTTTACTTTTTTATTTTCTGTTTGACATCAAGATATTTATGTAGTGGGTCAATTGTTTTTGTTTGGCAATTTTAATACGAACTGGGTATATAGAGCTTTATTTCTTCATGGCATAGATTCATCAAAGCGAATAGTTTTTGGTCCATCCATATTGACATAGCAGTATGTTGTAAATTTATTTGCTGCACATCCATTGTGTGAGTCTTTTGTTACTCTGCATTCCAAAGAACTCTATTGGGTTGAGATCTGGTTATTTGGTCTGGTTGTGTTCATTTGAGTATAGTGAACTCATTGTCATGTTCAAAAAAATAATTTGATCTGATTTGAGCATTGTGATATTCTGCATTGTACTGATAGATGTTGTTGACATGAAATTTCCATTCTACCATCTGAATCTCTTAGCAGAACTCAAAACTCATCAGACCAAGTAGCCTGTTTCCAGTCTTCTGTTGTCTAGTTTTGGTCAATTGTAGATTCAGTTTGTTGTTTGTTGTTTGTTGGAATGTAATCTGTGTGCTCTTATTATGCCGCAGTAGCTCATCTGTTTCAGGGTATTGTTTTGATGTGTGTTCAGAGATGCTGTTGTAACAAGTGGTTATTGGAGTTACTGTTGTCTTTCTGTCAGCTCAAACCTGCCTAGTCATTTTACACTGTCCCCTGATCATTGTCTATACACTCAGGAAATAATTAATAGTAAAAATACATTGCCCACCATAATATCAAAACTAACCCTTACAATTACTTTTTACAAAGGCTTTGATTTTGTAAAATAAAAAGGAGCATTGCACATTTTTAAATCAGATTGTTGAATTGTTTAGTGTAAAATGTATCTTTGACAAAAAAATGTCTTCAGAGCAAAAAAAAAAAAAAAAAAACGTGTTTGGCTAAGCAAGTGAACTAACGGACACCCAGAGACTCACGATTTTAGCTTGAAATAGAAATCTATGGAACAAAATCAATGGCAAAAATGTATAAAATAAAAAAGCTAACTGAAAAAAAATCTTAAATGAATTTACAAGCGCTTGGCTTGTCAAGATTTGTATTTTTAGGTCCTAAAATTTAACATAGCTGTTTAATTACGCTGTCAATAATTTAATAAAAAATATTTCACACACATTTTTTTTCACGCTTAAATTCAATACGTCAATACTACAAAATATTCAGTTCTGTTTCAAAATATGATATATAATATTCAAAAGGAGCAGCACGGTGGTTCAGTGGTTAGCACTGTCACCTCACAGCAAGAAGGTCACTGGTTGAGTTGGCATTTCTGGTGTGGAGTTTGCATTTTCTCACCGTGTTCGCATGCTCCTCCCAGTGCTCCGGTTTCCCCCACAGCCCAAAGACATGCGCTATAGGTGAATTGAATAAACTAAATTGGCCATGTGTATGGGTGTTTCCCAGTACTGGGTTGCAGCTGAAAGGGCATCCGCTGCGTAAAAAATATGCTGGATAAGTTGGCAGTTTATTCCGCTGTGGCGACCTCTGAAATAGAGACTAAGCCGAAGGATGAGCGAATGAATGAATGAGAATGAATGAACAAATGAATATTCAAAAGGCAATATTCAGTTCATTTTATTTCAGTTAAAAAATTCAGTAGTTCATCGGCTGCTAAAATTCAACATTTTGACAATTTATATTAGAGGTCATAATACTCCCATCATTCTAAATGAACAACTTAACAATATAATTATAACAATTCTACCACTTAATATACTAGAGGTTCTGCAAATTTTGTAAAAATGTTTTTTATTATTGTCTAGTTTAAATGTACTTTTATTTTAAAATCTCAGTTATTATAATAAAAACAAATAATTTGCAACAAATACATGTTTAATGGTTTCTTGTCACCACATGTTTGCATTACAATGTAATTACTGCAATTACTTTTGAAATTGAGATTGCTTTGATCATTACCATTGACATCTGCGTTTATAGCCGAACTATACTGTATATCAACACCTGAATTCACCATCTTTTCTCATATAGTGCCCTTAACTGCCATGAACTATATAGGGATCAGTGAATCAGTGAGTAAACAATTGAGAGGTTAGGAAATAGCTCTTGTGTATATGCCTAAATGCATTAAGTTGCTGCTTTTTAGATATTTGCTTTAACAAGCAGTTGAACATGTATACCTAGCAGAGATGTAATGGTATGAAAAATTTATACCATGATTATAGTGACCAAAATGATCACAGTTATCAATGTTATCATGGTTTTCTTAAAAAAAAGGTATCCCACAAGGTGTCCGTTCTATATCTGAAAATTCAAAAATATAATTTGCATTTTTACAAACATACACAACAAACATGCAACAAAATATCGCAAAAATGCAATCTCCATAATTCTTTTCTATATTGAACGATAACGATATATATTTCAATATAAGTTTTTAATGCATCCACTTTTTAAAAAGTATCCCAACCATGACTGAAGGCAGATACTGCTGGCGGAACAGTGAACTGTTGGCGGAAAAGTGAAACAAGCATGCTAAATTATAATGGGGGATGTAGCATGACCTATTTTCGGCTGATAATTTTCAGCAGCCAAACATTTGGTGAATCTCTAATATCAACACAATTATAGATTACTGTTGTTGCATATTTCTGCTGTGTGATTGGCATTTAGGATCAGTATCGAGTAAAAAATGTCCAGAGCGTATCATTGTTATCAACATAAATTTGATCACAATTCGATATGATGACGTTTATTGGCCTACAACAACAGGCCTACAACAACATAATCATGCATCCCTGCATTTAGGATTTGTTTGCTTATATTTGTATTATTTAATGTACGTAGTTAAAAAAAAGAAAATGTTTTTGGAATGTTATAGGAATACTTGATTGTCTTATTCAAGGTATTGTTTGTTAAACCTGCACTTGGAAAAATAGTTCACAGGGATCCACGTTTACATTGTTTTTCACAAAACTGCATAAAGCTGCTTTATAAAAGTCAAAAAGGTTGTGCGATTTGATGAAAATTTGCAATTGTGATTTTTTATGACAAATATTGCGATTTGATTTGTGATTTTGAATTTTAATTTTGTGTAGTCAAGCTTCAGCTCAGTATTCTCAATAGTATGCATGCACTACACACTTTATATGAAAGGAATACTGCCAACTTTTAACTAATATACATTTATAATTTATATAATACTAACAAGCGTTCCATAGTATATATAGTATATAAGTACATATTGTTTACTGTCTATATAAATATGCATTTATGTTGTAGCCTTTAATAAAATCTTACGATATTTACTTTAAGTTTTTAAAATCGCATGATCAATCACGGTTTTAATGATAGAAAAGGTAACACTAACCATCATAAAATATACCATGGCTTACCCTGAAACTGGTAATCGTAACAACACTAATACCTAATAAAGTGGCCTGTATATGCACTGTATAGTTTATGTGTGGAACTGACAGTATCAGTGTTTTCCGACTGGAAGTTAAAGAAGTTCAAATTTTTGTCAAAGTGTTTCATGCAATATTTTTCATTCTCAAGTGCAGTAGCAGGGGCCTACTTGGTATTCATTGGACACAGTAGTAAGGCAAACCCAAAACTGTGGTCGGTGTGGTCAGATGCCTAGGTAAGTACCCTAAGATGAGATGTCTGTAGCATTCATCTGTGAAATAACAGCTTGTGAAACACACACACTCACACATTTCCACAGCCTCCTGGAATGACCTGGCCAAGTTTTTGATGTCTGGGTTTTGAGTTATCAGCGAGACCGGTTGGCCAAATCATTTTTTATACGACTTTGAAATGCTGCAAGGCGACCTTTAAATGTAGTTTTGTTACAATATCGTAATTATGGCTCAGCACATTATTATATTTATGTTTCATTCGTCCCCTTGGGGTTGGATGATATGAGGTTGACATAAATTATCATCTCTCAGCCACCAGTTATAATTGTAAATTTAATTTCAGATTAGGAGATGTAATTATAATCACGCCGCTGAATTGATGTGCTAATGTGCAATGCTTCTGGTCATTTCGGCTGTTCTTTGACCCTGGAAACATGTTTTTATGCCTTTCTTTCTCCACCCATTGCCTGACCTACCGCTTTCATGAAGCATTTATAGGCCACACGCTTGTTTAAACCACACCGAGGGGTCTGTATAACTGGGATATGACATGGCATAGATAGCAAGTAGACATTTTCTGGTTGGCGATCTAAACCTTCTGATGGAGTCGGCACCACAGCAACAGGAAAGCATGACTTCATACAAGTGTGGTTGTGGCATCTATAAACCTATATAAGCAGTTCAGTTTGGCATGAGTCTAGTTCTGTTTCACAAGGGTGGATAAAAAGACTACAGCTTGCCCTGCATCCATAGTGGTTTATATTTGAACAATAAGCTCAGATTTTGTTGTTTTTGATCAAAAAGTGTGCTGTTTTTTTTTTTAATTAGTTGGTAAATCATAATTTTTACAACAATAAAAAAAAGTCATAATTATGGCGTAGTATGTCAAAATTTACGATGTCATTTCTTTATTATGATCAACCAGCATTGATTTCCATTTTTCTGAAAGATATTGAATAATACTTATGTTAAAAAGTCCGAATTCTCACAAAAAAATTTCAATTATGAAATTAATTTTGTCACCAGTCTAACTGATCTAGGAATAATTCATACATTATGTGACTTTTTAACTCAGTTTTGACATTTTAAGTTTATTTTTGGTCATAATTATGAATCTCTATGTCATAATTATGTCATCATTATAATTTACTGTAAAAATAATTTGTAATTAGGTATTATGAGGTAAAAAAGTACAAGTTATGACATGATGAATTGACATTGAGATATAAGCATTTTGTTATAATTATATTACCAGGTAGATTGCAAGTCATATCATAATCATGACTGTTTGTATTGTAATTTTGACACGTTGCATTAAATATCTTTTTTTATCATTTTAATTGAGAAAAGAATGATTGCAATTCTGAGACAAAACGAGAAAAGAAGTCATTACAAATAAGTTATTTGAAGGTAAATAAGGTAAAATAAGGGATTTTACTCAGAATGAAATATAGAGAAAGTTGTCATTATATTTGTCATAAAAGCATTTAATATCTTTTTTTATTTTATAATATATTTTTAATGTCATAATTATAACTTGAGTAGCATCTGTGATTGCTTTTTTATCATTTCTTAAATTTAAATGTTTTATAAATACTTATTTTATTTTATTTGTGCTTTAGTTTTGAGTTTCATGAAATAAATGCTATAATTTGAATTTACCAAAGAATGATTTTTAAAATTATTAGATTAAATTGTGACAAGTCAACCAAGTAAATCTTTACAAAGAGCATCCTATCCTATTCAACCTCTAGAAACATCTTGTCAGCAACTGAATGCAAGTGTGGTTTTAGTAAATATGAAATCTGTTTGTTTATGAGAGCGCTGGACCAACTGCAGTGTATGATATATCTCTGGGAATTGAGCAAACTCTTGCCTTAGGAAAGGCAGCAATGTCTAGACGAGTATAAATGTATTGATGCATCTCATTTATTCTCTCAGCCTCTATAGTGTGAATTCTTGTCCACGAACACTTGTTTGGTCATACGTCAATGCTGGTTTTGTCCCGCAGGTGTGTATGTAAGGCATGTAGTAATGATGCGCAGGCAGTGAGCCAGAAATCCTGCAGAGTTCATGAACACTTGACGGAACCTCTGCTGATCTGGAACCATCTTTCGCTCTCAGCACTTTAGTTATTGTCAGTCTGCATGGCCCATGAGAGGGGTTGAAGTTCGTGATAATGGAGAGTCATTACTCTTTAACACTTCTCAGTCTTTCACTTTTCGCTGTCTCAAGGGAAGCGCCTGTGGTGTTTTTAACCGTAGAGGTAGAGTTCTTTTTTTGATCGCTGTTATTTCTTATACATAATCATAAGTTATAGATGACATTTCAGAACAGAAAAATACTAGAGGAGCTTTGAAATATGGTTGGCTGAAAAGATGGCTATTGCATTTCATGTTTTAATGAAGAAGGAATGTTGCCGGTGACATTGAGCTATATGATTTATTGATATTTTTTCTCAGTTAAATTTATGTTGGAAGACTATTAAATGACACTGGAAATTTGATGAGTTTTTCAATATTTTCAATATTTTTTCGTCATTCAATATTATTTTAAAGCAGACTTTATTAAAAATCAAAATGCTCTACGCTTTTTATGTTGGTAAGCAACCACTGTATCAATGGCCTTTGTGCTGGAGCGAATGGCGTCGGACACTTTTTCCACAAGAGTTGACTGTTTTTCAACTGAAGAAACACAAGATGGCAGGCATCTGGGGTGCATAAACAGCATTCCAAACGCTCGTTGCCAAAAAATATCATTCGAAAAAGACGCCTCTTACTGCAAAAAATGCATTTGGTGTGATCAGGCCCTAGGGTGTGAAATTCATTTCAGTGAACCACAGTGCTAAAGAAGCTCCAGGCAGGTCTTAACCAAATTGTGGACTTCTATACTGGTAAAAATTGGTATAGAGGGTGGTAAGAGCGCTGTTTTTTTCATAAAACGGTATCAGTATTTATTATCTGAGCACTATTGTCAATAACGATAAAAAAAAGTTTGGTATAAAGTTTTGGTATGAAGCGATAGGCTTATAGTTTTATTAAAATGTATCTATTGAAACTATTTGCCTTAGTAATGTTGGTAAATTAAAATAAAATGGTTAATAAAATATCCTAATATTCCTAAATGGATTGAAAAAAAAATTCAATAATTATTCATACCGAATAATATGAAACTATTATTGTGCTGTATCTCACCTACAATCCCCACAAGTTCGAGTGTCAGAACTCGAACTTTGTATCACTAGTCACAATTAGGCTACCGCTGATGCCTGTGCTTAATTTTCTAATAATTAAATGGCCTGTGGTCAATTATTCTTTACATATATTTATTTAATATTTATAAAAATTACCAGTTATCTATGATTGTGGAAAATGATTGATTTATATTTTTTCGATAATGGCAAATAAACAAAAACATTTTTTTACAGGTTTTTTTTTAAGGTTTTTGTGGTGGAATGGGCTGGTTTAGTCTTAATTCAGGAGTGAATCACCGCATTGTTGACCTGAGACTAAATGTTTATCTCAGGAGCTATTTTCATTGACCAAAAATGTGCTAAATATTTAACTTACTCAAGAGTAACTTTTTATTTGTAGAACTGTTAAAAATCAGTATCACCTTACACAAGTTTGCATCACATTACACTCTTGATTGTGCCATTTTATTTACATCATATCTTGCTGTTAGCTTGAATTGGTAATGATGCTTTTGGTGTATTTTGTTTGTTTTCTGCAAAGTGAGTGACACAAAGTTGAAATTAAAATGTAAGTCACAATTGCATTCACACATTCATAGTTTTATGTCATGATTATGAGAATAAGAACACTATAAAAATGTAAAAGAACAGTTGCTCACTTAATATAATAATTAGGAATACCAGTTATTAAAGGTTTTACTCTGTATCTAGCCAAGAAAATGTATGTACAGGTATGGCAGAAAACGATATAATTATCTTATTAATAATTAAAAAAACATTTACGCAAATACATATTTAAATGTAACAATGTTTGTAAACCAAGTTTCTTGGGTCCACAAAAGGGCCTTGGCAAATTTATAAGGGGTGTTGTCATGGAGCGGATGCTGACAATGGAATTGAGGATCCACTTGCAGTATTTATTACAAGAATGGTCTGGCAGGCAACGGTCAAATACAGGAGCAAACAGTATCATACAGGGCAGTCCCAAAGAGTAGCAGAGTCACAGGCAAATAGGTTGGTCCAGGCGGGTAACAGCATAAACAATAAACAAAGCAAAGGTCTAACACAGCTAGGCAAGGAAAACGCATCATAATGCTCACAGATAAACAGATAAAAAAGACTCAGCACCTGGTGTGTGTGTCTGTGCTGCTTTTAAAATCCGACAGGATTTGTAGTTCTTTTGGTAAATAAAGTATCGCAATGTGAGATTTTTCCAATACCATGCAGCCCTAATTCGCAGAGACAAATCAGGTGACTGTCTTTATATATCACAAAATCATTGACGTCATTGAAATAATTTCTTAAAAAACAGATTAGTTTAAGTTCAAAACAGCTATTTTACGTTGATACACATAAAGGTTTTTTTTACCACTGGCAGATTTGTAGTTCTTCAGCTATCTGTATGGACAAGATCACTGGTGATTGTGACAGGATTACTTATTTCATTATTTAAATATAATATTATTAATAAATATTAAACTAACAATTCGGCGATGCAGTGGCGCAGTGGGAAGCACGTTAGCTTCACAGCAAGAAGATCGCTGGTTCCAGCCTCGGCTGGGTCAGTTGTCATTTCTGTGTGGAGTTTACATGTTCTCCCCGTGTTTGCGTTGGTTTCCTCCGGGTGCTCTGATTTACCCCACAAGTCCAAAGACGTGGTACAGGTGAATTGGGTAAGCCAAAATTAACCGTAGTGGATGAGTGTCTGTGAATAAGTGTGTATGGATGTTTCCCAGTGATGGGTTGCAGCTGGAAGGGCATCTGTTGAGTAAAACATATGCTGGATAAGTTGGCGGTTCATTCCGCTGTGGGGACCCCAGATTAATAAAGGGACTAAGCCGAAAAGAAAATAAATGAATGAAATTAACAATTCCTGATACTTATGGAATCACAAAAGTACCATAGTTCACTAATTTAATAAAGTATACTCTTTTCCTGAAGATCTTTAATGCACTTTATCCTCTATGCTTCTATCTAATAACATCTAATCTTACAAAGGATCAGTTCAAACTACAGTATGTGTTATAATTGAATATTCCTGTTTTGACTTTCTAGAGTGTGAGGGCTATGGTTTGCCAGTGGCTTATTGGATTTGCCTATAATTTGTTTGCGGGTGCTAGTTTGTGTGTGAGAGAGGGTAAGTGAACAAGAGGTAATCCAATTAGTGGGCCAACAAATCAAGAAGATTTTCTGACAGAGGTTAACACTAACAATTGAGACTTGAGTTACTTTATTTTGTCATGCAGAATGTTTTTTTTTTACACTGGTAGGAAAATATTTAGATGAGTGTGCTTTTGTGCAGGTAGTACAGGTACCTTTATAATATTGGGCCTTTGATTGAGTAATACATTTTACACTAAAATCATCAGTAGGAGAACAACAAGTCCCCGTATTAATGAGTGATTCAATGAATCATTTATTCAATTGATTTATTTAGGTCTAATAATGATTCACAGTAGGGCTGCACAATATATCGTTTCAGCATCAATATCGCAATGTGTGCATTCGCAATAGTCACATCGCAGCATCTACAATGTGGAGTTGGGATTATTATTGTTGATCAGCAATGAAGAATGTACACTGTTTACATTTCACATTACATTTGATTATTCAATAGGGGCAGGACAAAATATTGATATGCATTAGGTCACCCTTCTGGATATGGCGGATCTAACATATATCAATGTTGCAATTCTAAGAAATATATGTGCTGTTAATAAAAGAAATACTGCACATCTTATAACTTTTTGATGCATTTTCCCGCTTCATTCACATATATCATGAAATATTATGGTTGGTTTTCTAGTGATATGTCACTGATATCGTGATCTATCATTATCGGAGGCAAAATATCATGATAGTATCGTATCGTTTTACTGTACCTGAATACCTGACTTATTTCACTTTTATCTTATTTATTTGTTCTTGCAATTTCTTTGATTCACTGCTCTACAAGATTATTGCAATCAAAGGTAATGATTAACAAAGGTAAAGGTTAACAAGTCGTCTGCCGAAATTGTATTAATATTGCAATATAAATTGCAGCAAAATAAAGTATCACAATGTGAGATTTTTCCAATATCGTGCAGCCCTAATTCGCAGAGACAAATCAGGTGACTGTCTTTATGAATCACAAAATCATTGATGTCATTGAAATAATTTCTTAAAAAAACAGAATAGTTTAAGTTCAAAACAGCTATGTTAATTTGATACACATAAATGTTTTGTTACCACTTAAATTGGGAACTTTTTTTTAATTGGTGACTTTAAGTGTCTTTAAAATGTAACTCGCTCAATATTATTATGGTGTTTTTTTATTTTTTTTTATTTTCTAAACTCATACATCCCAGAAGTTCTGCACTGGTTGTGTAAATAAAAAAAAGCATGATTGGTTTGATTGTAAATGTGTTTTTACTAACTGTGCGTTTACACCGAAAGCGGCGAGAGCATCAAAGTTGCCGGAAGTCATTGATTTTTAATGGGCTCGTCTTCACCTGTGTGGGTGTCGAAGAGTTGAAATCAAGTCAACTTTATGGTGCTGAGTTATGATGTGGTTCAGCGGTAAGCAATCGGACAACCCAGGCTCATTCTGATTACGTACCCCTATACATTTCTTGAGAGAGTCAAAAACATCCCAAAGCTTCCCAGGAGCTACGTTTTTTTGCAGTTTTTGTTTTTGCAAATCCACCAGAGGCTGTTGTGTACGCTTTTTCAGATCTCAAATATCTCTTGCGAGAGCCATTCGCGCCTGGTCTTCTCGCGTAAATCTACCAGAGGCCGCGGTTGACTGACTGGCTGACTGACTGTCTGACCAACCGACCACCCTCCTTCTTCCCTAAACCCAACCCATAGTATTATGAAAAGCACCTATTGACCCGCCCACCCCTACTCTAAACCCAACCACATTGTTTTGAAAAGCAATCCAGAAAAAGTAAAGCTCCCTGATTTTTCCCACGTTTTCAGATTTTACCACATTCTCACCCTGTTATTTACTTGCTTATTTCGTTTTTTGGCTTTTTGTTTTTGTCTTACCTGCTTTCTGGAATCGTTCTTCACCGGACTCGAACCCCGTCGTCCCAGTCAACTCCGCTCTGCATCTCAAGTTCTCTGACGTACATGGCCAGCTAATGGACAAACTGGTAACAGCAAAAAGGCGGTCCATACGGAGGTGAGCGGTCTGCTGGTAAGCAAGAAAAGGAACGGCATCACACTGACCCGTAGCGTTCGTTTTAAAGACGAAATGCAGCCATACGTACCTCTGGCTACATCATTCTTGATCTCCAGAATTGTATACTGTATAGGGCTACATTTTTAGAATGAGCCTATGTTGCAATCCGAATGTAGAAGTCCACCACTTGAGAGGATTCCAGAGAGCACAGTCCTGTGAACTTTGGTTCCGACCACAGTTGTTCCCAAGGGTTTGATTATTGCAGTTGCCTAATTTACAGTTGTTTACAATGTTTTCTTTGTCACGAAACCAGACAGAGAGGATCCAAGTGCAAGTAATTTAATAAAAGGATATCAAAACCAACTGACCAAAAGAAGTCGTCATCAAACAAACACAGCAGAGAATCCTGAGAGACAAACAGACAGGGACAAGAACCAACAACGGACTGATAAACAGCAGTAACCACAGACTGAATATATAGAGCCAGTGAAATGAGGATCAGCTGAAGGATGATTAGGTCAGCTGATGCATCAGCTGACAATAGCACGCTGTCAACACAGAAGGTAAACAAGCACACGCCCACGCACACGACAACACATAAGGCATGACACATAACATACAGGAGGAAAACACAGATCCATAAACCGTGACAGTACCCCCCTCTCCTAGGAGCGCCTCTAGGCGCTCCCAGAAGAGCTTACCTGACGATTGTAATCATCGATAAGAGAGTGATCCAATATGTCCCCAGCAGGAACCCAACTTCTCTCCTCTGGACCGTAACCTTCCCAGTCCACCAAGTACTGGAATCCTCGTCCCCTCCGTCTTGAGTCCAGAATGCGCTTAACCGAATAAGTAGTTTCCCCATCTACAAGACGCGGCGGGGGGGGGGGGGGGGAACCGGAGTGTGCGGATTAATGGCCGTATGAAAAACGGGCTTAATTTTGGACACATGGAATACGGAATGAACCTTCCTGTACGCTGGAGGTAATTTAAGGCGGATTGCCACAGGACTAATGATTTTTGTGACAATGAATGGGCCAATGAATTTAGGAGCTAGTTTATTACAAACGGTGCGAAGAGGAATGTTTTTAGAAGAAAGCCACACTTTTTGACCGACAACGTAAACGGGAGGCTTAGACCGGTGGCGATCGGCTTTAGCCTTGGTGCGCTCGCCCACCTGGAGGAGGGTCTGTCTGGCCCTGCTCCAGGTGCGACGGCACCTCTGAACAAAGGCGTGGGCGGAGGGGACCGCGGCTTCAGATTCCAGACTGGGAAAAATTGGTGGCTGGTAACCTAAACTACACTGAAACGGAGTGAGGCCCGTGGCTGACACTGGTAATGAGTTATGTGCGTACTCTACCCATGTGAGCTGCTGACTCCAGGAAGCAGGATTCTGAGAAACCAAACATCGCAATGTGCGTTCAAGATCCTGGTTGGCTCTCTCGGTCTGGCCGTTACTCTGGGGATGAAACCCAGAAGAAAGACTAACAGTGGCCCCCAATAGTCTACAAAACTCTTTCCAAAATTTGGACACAAACTGAGGACCCCGGTCAGAAACCACGTCCGACGGGAGGCCATGAATGCGAAAGACGTGATTAACGACCGCAACCGCTGTCTCTCTGGCTGAAGGTAATTTGGGCAGAGGGATGAAATGAGCCGCCTTCGAGAACCGGTCCACCACGGTTAAAACCACCGTGTTGCCGTTTGAGGATGGAAGGCCCGTAACGAAATCTAGCGAGATATGGGACCAGGGTCTCGAGGGCACTGACAACGGCTGAAGAAGTCCATCGGGAGGGCGATTGGAAGTCTTAGAAACTGCACAAACAGAACAAGCCAAGACAAAATCACGCACATCACGAGCCATAACTGGCCACCAGAATCGTTGTTTAACAGAAAAAAGTGTGCGACTCACCCCTGGATGACAAGCTACCTTGGAGGAATGTCCCCACCGGATAACGTCAGACCGCAGTTCCTCTGGCACGAATAACCGACCCGGTGGGCATCCGATCGGGGGCGTTACCCCTTCCGAGGCTGCGCGAACCCTCGACTCGATCTCCCATGTCATGCTGGAAACAAAAATCTTCTGTGGGACAATGGGGTCGAGTGACGATGCACGCTCCGAAAAATCAAAAAGACGGGATAACGCGTCAGGTTTGATGTTCTTAGAACCTGGTCGATAAGAGATGGTAAAATCAAACCGACCGAAAAATAATGCCCACCGAGCCTGCCTAGAGTTTAATCTTTTAGCGGTTCTGATGTATTCCAAATTCTTGTGATCGGTCCAAACAATAAAAGGGACCCCCGACCCTTCTAACCAGTGACGCCACTCCTCCAACGCGAGCTTGACTGCCAACAACTCACGATTACCAATATCATAATTTCTCTCTGCAGGTGATAGTCGATGGGAGTAAAACGCGCACGGGTGGACCTTGCCATCCGAGGAGGAGCGCTGGGACAGGATGGCTCCGACCCCCACCTCTGACGCGTCGACCTCCACCACAAACTGCCGGGAGGGATCAGGGGCTATAAGGATGGGGGCTGAAACAAAACAGCCTTTCAGTTTCGAGAACGCTGCTTCGGCCGCGCTCGACCACCTGAACGGCGTCTTGGAAGAGGTCAAGGCGGTCAGAGGTGCGGCGAGCTGGCCGAAATTGCGAATAAAACGCCGGTAAAAATTGGCAAAACCCAGAAACCTCTGCAGGGCCTTACGGGAATCTGGAGTTGGCCAATCTACCACAGCCTGAACTTTCTCTGGATCCATGCGCATCCCCTTGACTGACACGATATGCCCTAGAAAAGGAACAGACTGTGCATGAAAAACGCATTTCTCCGCCTTGACATAAAGACCATTCTCTAACAGCCTCTGAAGCACTCGTCTGACGTGCTGAACATGTTCCTGGAGAGAATGAGAAAAAATCAGTATGTCATCCAGGTAGACATAGATAAACTGATCTATCATATCTCTCAGCACGTCATTGACGAGTGGCTGGAAAACAGCCGGTGCGTTAGAAAGACCGAAGGGCAGAACGCAGTACTCAAAATGCCCTCTAGGGGTGTTAAACGCTGTTTTCCACTCATCCCCCCCCCTTATGCGGACCAAATGATAAGCATTGCGGAGATCTAATTTTGTGAAAAATTTCGCCCCCTGCAGACGTTCAAAGGCTGAAGACATCAACGGCAAAGGATAAGTATTCTTTACCGTAATGTTGTTCAGCCCCCGATAGTCAATGCAGGGACGAAGGGAACCGTCCTTCTTTTTCACAAAAAAAAATCCCGCCCCCGCCGGTGAAGAAGAGGGACGGATGATCTTGGCTGCCAGAGAATCAGAAATATATTTCTCCATGGCCTCCCTTTCTGGGGCAGAAAGCGAGTATAATTTGCCTTTAGGCGGAGACGTACCTGGTAATAGATCTATGGCACAGTCATAGGGACGATGCGGAGGAAGAGATGCAGCCCGGGACTTACTGAACACTCCCTTCAGGTCAAGGTACTCACGAGGCACGTTTGATAGATCCATCTGTTCCTCCTGCAACACAGAACGAGACACAGCAGAACAGGCAGACAACAAACACGTAGCATGACAGCTCTCACTCCAAGAAATTATTGATTCCTGTCTCCAATTAATATGTGGATTGTGCATTACCAGCCAAGGATGCCCAAGGACCACTGGAGTGACAGGAGCTTCTGTTAAAAAAAAAATGAATAGTTTCCGAGTGGTTACCAGAGGTGATCAGTGTTATAGGACCAGTGGAATGAGTAATGGAAGGAAGAGAGAAACCATTGAGAGCATGAACAGAAATAGGTTGAGAAAGAGAAATCACAGGAAGTTTCAGTCTTTGAGCTAAAGCAGAATCAATAATATTTCCCTCCGCACCAGAGTCAATAAGTGCTTTAGTCATAAAATTCCCAGATGACCACTCCAATTTGACATTTAAAAGAGTGGCCGCAAGAGAGGATTTGTTCAAAGAAACCCCACCCGTCAGTAACTTCTTTTCTACTGGCGGGCTCTGGTTTTTATACTGAATCGCGATGTGAGCCGCACCACCGCTGTGCAGACATAGGCCCTCGCTGCAGTGTCTGTGCTTCTCCTCCAACGACAGCCTAGAGCGGCCCTTCAGCATGGTTTCGGGTTCCGAGAGGGGCGTGTCCTTCAGCCCCGGAACTACAGTAACAGCCGGAAGAGGTGAGTGGGTGTGTCGCATGTTTCTCTCCCTGAGCTGTAGACGATAATCCACACGGATGGCCAGATCAATGAGTCCGTCCAGGGTCTTAGGAAGATCCAGAGCAAAAATCTTATCTTTTATACGCTCTGCTAGCCCGTGGAGAAAGACGTCCCACTGTGCCTGCGCGTTCCATTCGCTCTCTGCCGCCAGAGTACGGAACTCAATGGAGTAGTCAGCAACACTCCGATGCCCCTGCCGCAACTCCGCAAGCATCCGGGCCGCCTCTCTGCCCGCCACGGCTCGATCAAATACCTTTCTTAGCTCTGCTGAAAAGGTGTCAAATGAAGAGCAACATGGGAGCTTCTTCTCCCACACCGCAGTTCCCCACAGCGCTGCTCTCCCAGTGAGAAGCGTGATGATAAACGCCACTTTAGATTCCTCCGTGGAAAATGAGGAAGGCTGCAGGGAAAAGTACAATGAGCACTTCACTAAAAAGGCGCGACATAACTCAGGTTCCCCGGCGTAGAAGGCTGGAGGTGGAAGTCGCGGCTCGGAACATACAGCAGTTCGCTCGGGAATCAGCATAACAGGAGGACTAATGTTAGCTGCAACAGAACGCTGGACACCGGCAGTATGAAAACGTTGCAGCCGTGTGGTGAGTTCAGACACCTGTGTTACCAGCGCCTGGATAGCGCAACTTGTGGTGCTCATCTGATCATCATGTCTGTTCATGCGTGTGGTAGTATGTGATAAAAACTCTGCCAGACCGGGGATACTCGCTGGATCTATGTTAGATCAGTCCGTTCTGTCACGAAACCAGACAGAGAGGATCCAAGTGCAAGTAATTTAATAAAAGGATATCAAAACCAACTGACCAAAAGAAGTCGTCATCAAACAAACACAGCAGAGAATCCTGAGAGACAAACAGACAGGGACAAGAACCAACAACGGACTGATAAACAGCAGTAACCACAGACTGAATATATAGAGCCAGTGAAATGAGGATCAGCTGGAGGATGATTAGGTCAGCTGATGCATCAGCTGACAATAGCACGCTGTCAACACAGAAGGTAAACAAGCACACGCCCACGCACACGACAACACATAAGGCATGACACATAACATACAGGAGGAAAACACAGATCCATAAACCGTGACATTCTTACAGTGACACATAAAAAAGGTGATGTGCATTAATGTTGTATATTTTTTTTTCTTAAAAAGAAATCTCACTCTAACTATAACGACAATAATTATTAAGGTAGTAGTTGGGTTTAGGTATTGGGTAGGATTAGGCATGTAGAGATGTAAGCATGTAAGATCATTACACTTTATAAGTACTAATAAACAGCCAAGATCGTAATACTTTTTATGTACTAATAATCAGCTAATGTCTTAATAATAGGCAACTAGTAATTACACTGAAGACAAAACAGTATTGCTGCTTCAGAATATTTCAGACATGTGGACACATATTGGATAAGTGGAGCAAAGCCACACCACATGCAACTACTTAATCTTCCATAGTTAAATAAATTTGATAAAAAAGTGTGCAACATCTTTACGCTAAAAAGCATGTTTTATTCGGGAAGGTCAATGTTTTGCTGCTATGCTGCCTTAAAATATGAGATCAATGGAGCGAATGTTGATGCTCTCGCTGGCAGAGCTGTGAAGGCAGACAGCGTTGTCGTTAGGGTGGCCAGAGCGAACTTTGACGCTCTTACCGCTTTCATTGTGAACGCACAGTAAGAGCTTCAGTACATTTTATATAAATAATTAAATAAAAATTTGTGACATTGGCAGAAATTGGCAGGTAACACATTAAACATGAAGTTTTAAACTAAATTATACATTTGAAATTAAACTCAGATGTTTTATTTTCTTGTCAAATGTACACACTTTAATAATCTTTGTTGCATTTCAAACTTAAAAAAAAAAAAGTATACAGTATTTTTCTTTTTACAGTATAAGGAGAAAGTAATCTTTATCTCTTTTATAGAGTAAACAGACTTTGTAACAATTCGTAAGAACAACTTGCCCTGCAGCTGTTGTGGTGTGTTTGTGTGTGCGTGTGTGTGTCTGTGTCTGCGTGAAGCTTCGCTGCTTTCTTACAGCCATGTCAATTTATCACTCCACC
This sequence comes from Danio kyathit, assembly GCA_903798195.1. Taxonomy (NCBI): domain Eukaryota; kingdom Metazoa; phylum Chordata; class Actinopteri; order Cypriniformes; family Danionidae; genus Danio; species Danio kyathit. Next base: position 27,838,464 of record LR812522.1, on the reverse strand, counting down.
ATGGCTGTCTGCTTGTTCACATACCCTTGCTCAAGGACATATGATTCATCGGCCTGAATTTATCCGATTAGCAGGTGAATTTGGGTCGATTTTATTTCACCTCATATTAAATCACCTGCAGCAAAAACCATTTGCATTACTTGTGGGACAGTTTAGTTCAAGTGGAACTTTCATCATATGCAAGAAGCGTCCATTTCGTACTGAGACAGGCATGAAAAAAAATCTGAGAGACAGGCATCAAAACTGTCTTGTGTTGCTGGATATCAGCGATAAGAGATGGATCATATTTGAATGAAGTTTTCTTTTGAGACGTGTTTGCTGATGAAAGCGATTGTGCGTATGTATTTTGTGCTTGGTGATTCATATTTCTTCATGAGTCTGTCATTCAGTGATGAGCGGTTTGATCTGTTTTTCTTGTGAGATCAAAACTAATTAATTTCTGAAACTCAGTGAAAGTGTGGCACCTTTTCCCACAAGAGCGCTTTTAGCACAGCAGTTTGGCGTCTTATTGAGGCTAATGGTTTAGCAAAACTGCGAGACAGAAGTGTCTTGGGGAAACAGGATTTTTCTTGCCCAATTTTACCAGATAAAAGCTTTTTTTATGGCAGCCTTTTGCATACTGTATTGTCTGCTATGTAGTGTCTAATGAATAGGAACAATTTAAAATAAATGTATATATTTAAAAAAAAATATATATTTTTTTTTTACTTTAGGGGCTGGCTATATTTACCCACACAACTGTGCTTAAACAGTGTTTTTTCATAATAGATAATCTTTAAAAATACATTTGGTCACACTTTATTTTAAGATAAAATTATTTCTCATTTTTGCCTCAATAAACTCAATAAACTACTACTCTAATAATTATTAGTTGGGTTGAGATATTGGGTAGGATTAGGCGTGTAGAGATGTAAAGGAAAAGTATTCATAGCGCATTAGAAAAATTCTACACACAATACCCCATAATGACAATCTGAAAAAAGATTGTTGCAAATTTGTTAAAAATAAAAAACCTGAAAAATTACATGTACATAAGTATTAACAGCCTTTGCTCAATACTTTGTTGATGCACCTTTGGCAGCAATTAAAGCCTCAAGTCTTTTTGACTATGATGCCACAAGCTTGGCACACCTGTTTTGGGAATTTTTGCCCATTCCTCTTTGCAGGACCTCTCAAGCTCTCTAAAGGCTGGATGGGAAGCGACGATGTACAGCCATTTTCAGAACTCTCCAGAGATGTTGAATAGGATTTAGGTCTGGGCTCTGGCTGGGCCACTCAAGGACATTCACCGAGTTGTTGTGAAGCTACTCCATTGATATTTTGTCGGTGTGCTTTGGGACATTGTCCTGCTGGAAGATGAACCTTCGCCACAGTCTGAGGTCAAGAGCACTCTGAAGCAGGTTTTCATTCAGGATGTCTCAGTATATTGCTGCATTCATATTTTCCCCTATCCTTACTATTCTTCCAGTTCCTACTGCTGAAAAACATCCCCACAGCATGATGCTGCCACCACCATGCTTCACTGTAGAGATGGTATTAGCCTGGTGATGAGCGGTGCCTGGTTTTCTCCAAACGTAACACCAGAGAATTTTGTTTCTTATGGTCTGAGAGTCCTTCATATGCGTTTTGACAAAGTCCAGGCGGGAGTGGCTTCCGTCTGGCCACTTTACCATACAGGCCTGATTAGTGGATTGCTGCACAGATGTAGTCTTTCTGTAAAGTTCTGTTCTCTCCACAAAAGAACACTGGAGCTCAGACAGAGTGACTATCGGGTTATTGATCACCTCCCTGACTAAGGCCCTTCTCCCCTGATCACTCAGCTTAGATGGCCGGCCACCTCTAGGAAGAGTCCTGGTGGTTCCAAACATCTTCCACTTACGGATGATAAAGGCCACTGTGCTCATTGGAACTTTCAGAGCAGCAAAATTTTTTTCTGTAACCTTCCCCTTGTGCCTTGAGACAATCCTGTCTCGGAGGTCTATAGACAATTCCTTTGTCTTCATGCTTGGTTTGTGCTTTGACATGCACTGTCAAGCCTGGGACCTTATATAGACAGGTGTATGCCTTTTCAAATCATGTGATTTGAAAAGGCTGCCACCACCATGCTTCACTGTAGAGATGGTATTAGCCTGGTGATGAGCGGTGCCTGGTTTTCTCCAAACGTAACACCAGAGAATTTTGTTTCTTATGGTCTGAGAGTCCTTCATATGCGTTTTGACAAAGTGTGTGTGTGTGTGTGTGTGTGTGTCTGTGTCTGTGTCTTTGTGTGTGTGTGTGTGTGTGTGTGTGTGTGTGTGTGTGTGTGTGTGTGTGTGTGTGTGTGTGTGTGTGTGTGTGTGTGTGTGTGTGTGTGTGTAGTATTTCTCACATTGTGGGGACCAAATATTCTCACAAGTTTAGTAGTACATATTGACCTTGTGGGGACTGTTTTTGTTCCCCACGAGGAAATAGCTTATTAACCACACAGAATGAAGTAATTTGAAATGTAAAAATGCAGATTGTTTCCTGTAAGGGTTTGGTTTAGGGGTAGTGTTGGGGTACGGTGATAGAATATACATTCTGTACAGTATAAAAAGTATTATGTTTATTGAGAGTCCCCATAAAGATAGCTGTACAAGTTTGCCAGTGTGTCTGTGGGTGTTTCAGGGCATCTGTTAGTATCTTTTTCATTACTACTGTAATTGAAGAGGGCCATGCACTCAAATGTTCATATACAATTTAGATTTATTCCATTCAAGCACAAATTCTTTGAATATTTACACATTGTGTAATGAATGATTCATATTATTAGGAATTTCACTTCGTAACAGTGAATGAGTACCTGAGTTAATTAAATTCTGCTCTTGCAGTTTCAAGGTTTAAGGGGGGAAAGTGGCCTGCAATATACAGTAGATCTGTTCAGCACGTGTGTGGTTATGATTAATAACTCTGCAGATGTGACAAGCTTAATTGTTACTGCTACTGGAATGAAACGCTTTCCCAGTTGCTCTCTGAGTCTGACTTGATAAAAAATTTTTTTTGCAAAATGGATAATGTTGGAAGTTGTTCTTTCTTTCAGTTGTATCTGCTCAAATTCAGCTTCAGGCTCCAGTTGGTTTTCTAACGTCCTTTCTGTGAATCACTTCCCTTAAACGTACAGAGAAGATGTCGTTTATCAAAATCTGACTGCCTTTTGAATATGGGCTTCTTTTGTTGAGAAAATAACCCAGCTTGCTCTAGTTTCAGCTCACTTGCAGGAGTTCCAGAACTTTGCCATTTTGGCTTCAGGATGTTTGTGGTCAGCATGGCCTGCCAAAGAACATCAAAAGCTTTACCTCTGACATCATCAGCACTGGTCTGGTCGGTCCTTTTCCAAAGAGTTTAACCTTTTTTAAATGCACCATAAACCAGTAACAGAAAAAATATGAACTATGCTTGCAAACCTTTTGGAAATTTCTTACAAAATATTGGATTCCAGGTGAATCCTTGCATTCACTCACAAAAATATCTCCAGTTCTCACTCGAAAAAAAAAAAAAAAAAAAAAAAAAAAAAAGGGGGGGGGGGGGGGGCGGTGGGGGGGGGGGGGGGGGGGGGGGGCGTGGCAACTTTTGGATTCTCACAAAAAATATTTGGGTCAACCAGAAACAGTTACATTCTCTCTAAAACTTTGTAAATACTTGGTGTAAATTGTTTCATTTGCTCAAAAACTTTTTACATTCTCTTTATGAAGTTTTTCGCTTTAAAAAAAATGTTAAATGTTTCATCCACTCCTAAACTTCTCACAGTTACTCTGTTACTCTAAAAAACATTGTATTGTATTGCATTGTATTTTTAAGTACTGGGTTCACCTAAAAAAAAAAAAGGTTTTCTTTTTTGCATGGTCTTGAAAAAGTTGTAGCTAAAATCTTTTGCATTACCCTGAAAAAATGTATTTACTCAAAAACTTTTCATGTTCTTAAGAAAATGTTTGGGTATCCTTTAGGAACACTGTATTTGCTTTTCCATGCTCTTAAGAAAATATTTTGTTCCTACAAGAAATCGTGTCTTCATTAGTGAAAGCATTGAAGCGATCATTTCATATTGTTTCAAATTGTTTTGAGTACAAAAAGAAACATGAATGTATGTAAAGAAACTTAAAGATAAAGAATACAGTTTTTGTTCTAAATTTTTTTTATTGTTTATACAATGATGACCATGCTATTTTACATTTAATTGCTCAATTTCTGTACTTGAATACTGTTACACTTCCCAGAAAACCATAAAGCACTGTTTTCACTGTTTATTTAATTATGCTTGTAATTTATTATTTATTTATAAGACTGGATCTAAATGAATGAAATCTTTCAAAATAGAGCAGTTTAAATCAACTTGTGAAATTATATTCATATTGCAATATATATATATATATATATATATATATATATATATATATATATATATATATATATATATATACAGTTGAAGTCAGAATTATTAGCTCCCCTTTGATTTTCTTTTCTTTTTTTAATATTTCCCAAATGATGATTAACAGAGCAAGGAAATTTTCACAGTATGTCTGATAAAATTTTTTCTTATTTGTCTTAAGAAAGTCTTATTTGTTTTACTTCGGCTAGAATGAAAGCAGTTAAAAAAAAAATTTAAAACCATTTTAGGGTAAAAATTATTAGCCCCTAAGCTATTTATTTTTTCGATAGTCTCCAGAACAAACCATCGTTATACAATAACTTGCCTAATTACCCTAACCTGCCTGGTTAACCTAATTACCCTAGTTAAGCCTTTAAATGTCATGAATTATTAAAACTATTATGTTTAGAAATGTGTTGAAAAAATCTTCTCTCCGTTAAACAGAAATTGGGGGAAAAAATAAACAGGGGGCTAAAAATTCTGGGGGGCTAATAATTATATATCACCATTAAACAAAATATCGCAATGCCAGATTTTTCCAACATCGTGCAGCCCTACTTTGTACTTAAATACCCTATAAATGAGAATGCCATTAAGAACTCAGTATTGGTTTTTTTCTTCTTAACAGGTTGATTTCCAACTCAGTTTTGTTTTACATATGGTAGTAAACAGTGTGCACATGTGTTTAAAGTAAGTGTTTGTTAATTACAGGCTAAGGGAGTGCAGTTTGCCTCTGCTGAGTCTGACAAAGTCTCTCAGAAATGGGCTGTCATGTGCCACATTGTGTCCACTCACAAATAAAACACCCAACTCCCCGTCGGCTCACTGTCAGCTTCTTCTCTCTCCGGCCTCCTCTTCTACTCCTTCTCATTCCCTCTGTCTGTCTGTTTTTAATTAATGCCTACTGTATTATCTGAAGTACGTGAGTCCTGTTGTTAGCTTGGCAAAGAAAGAACTGAGGAGGCTTTGTTTACCAGCGCTGTGGAGTGCTCACATGATTAAATAAGTTGATTAACGACAAACAAGTTTAAAACAAGCCTGATTGGAGGTCAAGGTTTGAATGGAGGTCAGGGTTTGCACCGAAAGATCAGTCTGCAATCACGTACACTGAAATAAATATATATAGAAATAATTTATTTATAGAAATCAAGTTTAACCATTACAAAGAACACTAAACACTTTGAAATAGACATTTTATTCATATCTATTTAAGTAAGCAGAGTGCCTTTGTTTTCATAGTTAGTATTTATTTATTTTTATTTATTTATTACTCTTTTTAACAGTGCAGTTGATGTAAAACAAGTGATTATTATATGTAAATAATTTTTTTATATATTTTTCTTATTGGCTAGCTGGCATTTCTTTCTTGCAATAGGTTGATTTCACATGATGCGAAATTGCAGATGGGGGGCAGGATATGATTCTTCTACATATGAATCGTTATCAGAACATCAAAATACTTCTGTTTTATGTTGTTTATAATTGTTTAAATCCGCCTAAATAAGAAAAACCGAACAGCTTTCATAGACTGCCAAAATTTTTTGCTCATAAAGGGAGGAAATTTCAAGAAACTGGCTGAAAAACAGAAGAAAAGGCGGCGTGTAATCAAATTTTTAATTTCAATAGGCTACCTCCAACTTTTTTTAAACACAATAATTCGGTTGACAGCACCAATAAAGATTATATACAGGCCTAGCTATGTGTTTAAATATGTTAATGTGTTATATAAAAATCAGATACAAACACCACCACACTACAAAATCCAGGAGAATATAATTAACGCACCCATGTAATTGCTGCAATGAAATCTCTGTCTTATTTTGAAATAATCCAAGTCTTTACTGACATTTCGACAGAACCGTAACATCAACGTCTATGTGCGCAGCAGTGGTGAATGTTTGTTGATGGTAAGTTCATCGATAGAACAAAAAAGAAATGCAACTCTTGCGACAAAACTAAATGGTTATTATTGTGGAGCACTTTTCCCCGCTTACAAAAATAAATAAATAATAATGTAGACGATGCGCCCACGCTTTTGTATGTTTTCATCTGTTATTTGTCTGGTATCCATATGTGGGAAAAATTATAATAATTTAAGATAAATTTATTTTTGAACCACATAAAGTTATAATGCGTAATCTCTTTGTTAATGAATGCTACTGAGCATAGTAAACTGATAAACTGTAATAAACACTGTAACGTTAGTGTAAACTGGTATATTGCGATGGTGTTTAATTATAGCGTAGAAAACTGAAGCCTATTGAATAATTTGTGTTGTACCACAGCAACAATATAATTGCTACGAAAGTTTAATTCAAGTAATTATCTATAGTATGGATTCAAACACTATAGTGTTAACTATAGTATTTTTTCATGTAATGTAATAGCTTATCTACCACCTCGATGACAGGCAAATATATTTTAGTTTAGTAGAAATCTTTTTTTTTTCATTATATAAGGGTCACGCCCAACATTTGTGGTTATTTTCTATTTTTACCTCCCTTAAAAATGTAAGGGAGTACTTACTTCCGTGCAATATTTACTTTTCTTACGTTTATAAAATAAATAAATAAAAAGTCTTAATTTAATCAAATTGAACTAAAGTAGAGCCAATGAGATCAAATTACTTTCATTTTAGTTACAGTATCTACAGTATCAGTATCATTACATTGAACACAGTTTACTTTTGTTGAGCCATTTAGTCTGAATCTACTAATTTCGACCACAATATTTTGTTAAATACCGCAATTCAATTTATATTGGCGTCAAAAATTATTTAATGTTATAAATTATTTATAATGTATATATATAAATTATTTATAATGTATATGTTATAAATAATTATTTAATACTACAAATTATTTATTGTATAATGTCATTGCAACACAATATAATTCATTTAACAACATGTTTTCATCATTAAAATTTGTAATATCTACCAAAACATAAACAAATTGTCAAAAATGTTTAAGAATTGTGTTGTTTCAACTTAATTTAAACAAGTTATTTCAACAAACATGAGCTAATAATGTTTCAGTGCCAAAACTTTGCTTAAATGAATGACGAAAATGTTCTTCTAGACCACGATTGTCTAATATATTCTGCTTTTCTAGTGCTTTTTGCTTGTGTAATTAATCAAAATCCATATGAACGCACATTGAGTGAATAGTGTATGGTATAGAGTGCTGGGTAAGGGCTTTCGGATGGACTTGTTGTCTACAGTGCTACAATGGCTGGACTGATATTTAGGCTTTTGAGTGAAACCCATCTCTGCATACATTACCATGAACGATGGGCCGCCATTGTCCTCACATGAAAAGAACGCACAGTTATTCTAATGAAACGTGGGAAAGGGGATCGCTCTCCTCCTTTTACCTCTCTGCTCTGTTCCTCCATTCACTGTTGGTATGCAGCTGTTGAGTGTTGAGCTTAGTCCTGCATTAGTTACTTGGACACTCAAGAGTTTTTGGTCGTGTGTGAGAGAGAATACAAATAGGTATGTATAGGTGTTTTGGGAATGTGTGTGAGTGTCCAGATGAAGATAATTGTCAGCTATTCATTATTGTAACACTTTTTGTCATTGTGTGGAATAATGTTTTGAAGGACATTAACTGAACAAAAGTGCAGTCAGACAATAAAAATTGTAAAAAGATCCAGTCTGAATTGATCTTAGTTTTATGTCAGGGGTTCATCTCTGAATGTTATTCTGAAGAAAATTGAATCCTTCCTGAGAAGCACATTTTCCTTTGAAATGATTTCACTGAGCCAGATAGATAGTTCTATATCGTTTTATCAATTCAATCCCACATTAACTCCATAAATTACTCTATATATTGTAATGAATTGTTGAAAATACCTCCTCCCAACCAAAAAACAACATAAATAAATAAATAAATAAATAAATAAATAAATGAATGAATGAATGAATGAATGAATGAATGAATGAATAAATTAATAAATAATGTTTTGTAAATCAATGTATTGTACAAAATGGCTGTGATTTTATCTGTAATACAATTTTTACAATTTACAGATATGTTTTTACTGTTTTAGCAAGGTATAGCCACCTTATAGAGTAAAATTCCATCAACTTTTGTATGATGAACGCTACATTGTTTCTGAAAAAATCAAGTGTTTGATTCTTCGTTATGTACTTTGCTATATTTTCAGTAAGAAATTTGTTTAGTAAGAAATAAATTATAGTAAGTACAATATACATCTTTACCCTTGTCACATTCTTTTGTTTGAATGTAAACATTAGCATTTTCTCTTGACTTTAAATGCATCTTGAAACCACAGGTGTCCTTGTCACATTCGGTTTATTTGCTTGTAAATGTTACTTGCACTTTGCTAAATTCATTTGCTTTAAAGCTGTGTTTATGTCTTGATGTCCAGTGCTCTTGTCACATTCTGTTTGTGTTGTATGTAAATGTTAGCACTTAGCTAAATTCATCGTCTTTAAAAACAGTAATTGTGTTTGGTAATTAGACATCACATTCTGTTTGTGTTTGCCATACTAATACTATCAAGTATGTTTTTTTCCAGTCTTTGTTTTCACAAATCCACCAGAGGCCGCTGTGTATGCTTTTTCAGATCCCAAATATCTCTTGCGAGTGTCATTCGTGCCTGCTTTTCTCGCGTAAATCCACCAGAGGCTGCTCTCAATTGAATGACTGACCGATCGATCGACTGACCCAGCTTCCTCCTTTCCTAAACCTAACCGAGAGTGTTTTAAAAAGCAATCCAGAAAAAGAAAAGCCCCCTGATTTTTACCACGTTTTCAGATTTTACCATGTTCTCACCCTGTTATTTACTTGTTTATTTTTATTTTTGGCTTCTGTTTTTGTTTTACCTGCTTACTGGAATCGTTCTTCGTCGGACTCAAACCCCGTCATCGTGGTCAACTCCTCTCTGCGTCTCAAGTCCGTCTACGTACAAGGTGAGCTACTGAACAAACTGGTAACAGAGATAAAGCCGTCCATACGGAGGTAAGCGGTCAGCTTAAAGGAACGGCATCATACCGCCCTGTAGCGTTCGTTTTAAAGAGGCAATGCAGCCATACGTAAATCTGGCTACATGATTCGCAATTTCCAGAAATTTAAATAGGGCTACGTTTTCAGAATGAAAGAGGAAAAATCTTACATAGGTTCACACTTTTTTCACATTGCTGGCTTCTACTTTTTATTTTATGTGCATTTACATTTGGGACATACTAATCCCAATGTTATGTAAGCGTTATTATAGTCCAAGTGTAAGAAAACATGCAGATATAGCTTTTTTTTCAGAATGCTGTAACCTCTAAAAATGCAACAACAATATCAGATGACCAAAGAACATTACAGTCAACAATAAATATATCAAAAACACAAAACATACTCAAATTACACATTGGAAAATTCACCAGCAGGCCACAGCAGAAAAGACCAAGGCAAGCAGTTCATTTTGATCCACATTGCAGGAGCTCTACTGTAGAGTCAATCAACTGTTAGTACTTCAAACATTCTGCTCAACTGTAAAACAATATTCAGGTTACTTTAAAGAATCTGACTTGCTTTTTTAATGTCTGAACCATTTAATCTCTCTCTCTCTCTCTCTCTCTCTCTCTCTCTCTCTCTCTCTCTCTCTCTCATCACACACACACACACACACACACACACACACACACACACACACACACACACACCACACACACACACACACACACACACACACACACACACACACACACACACACACACACACTTTTGAGCTCATTTGTTCTAGGTCTGAAATTTATATTCTAAGCTGTTGGCTGGTGAAGAAGTTCAGCCATTGACTTATGTAGGTCAGAAGGTTTAATTGGATCTCTCTTTATTGAGATGGAGCTCTTTGTCTCAACACGTGTGGATGCAGAAGTGCACACACACGCACACACGCCCGCTGCAAATTGGAGGATGCTGTCATTTTGAAAAAACTAAATAAAACAATGTAATCTTTCCCGCATTGGTAGTCCTAACACTTAGCCAGCTTTAAGAGATGAAAGCATGGAAAAGCATGACACTAGATTTAAAAAAAAAAAACATAAAGTTGCTGTCAATGAAATCACAACAGTGTAACTATTGTAGACTCCAATATTTACATCAAAACACTCTAGGAGACATATCAAATATGAAAAGGAATTGTGCTCGAAAAGGTTATTGGTTTGTTTATGATTAGCAGGAGCAATTAAACTTTTACTGTAATCTGAAAACCTATTACTGGCAACTACCATCTAAAACAGGGGTGTTCAAACTGGAGAGTTTAGCTCCAACCCTAATCAAACACACCTAAACCAGCTAATTAAGCTCTTACTAGATACACTTCCTGGCAAGTGTATTGAAGCAAGTTGGAGCTAAACTCAGCAGGCCCTCCAGGACAGAGTGTGGACACCCCTAATCTAAAAGAACATCATACAAAAACTTCATAAGAAACATAGACCAGTACGTAGAAAACAAGAGTCAATTAAACTTTGGTGCAATCTGAATCCACCCACCAAACAAGTATACCAAGACCTCTGGAAAGATGTAATATGAACACAACCTGGACCCAAGACATTTAAATAAACCAGGAACAACACGTCACAATATGCAACCATAACAATAAAATAATACCTGCTTTTGTTCTCATCCTAGTTGCTGAATACAGCTCAATATAGGTATCAGAAACTGATTTTCATGTGTGTTTGTGATAGAAAACTAATGGTTGTTTTTTGGTTTTACGGTTCCACTATAAAAAATGTCCAAATGCTAAATGAATTAGGAGTAAGTCATTTTCTTTGGTCCAGACCAAAAGGACTAATCTACAAGTAGTAACACATCCTTACAAATGTGTCATACAAAAAGATTTCTGTTACCACACTTGTTGTCATGCATTGCTTTCGGAATGAATAGCTCATTGCTAAACCCCTCAAAAGCATCTGCTTTACAAAATTCATTGTTAGCAAAGTCTAGACTTCCCCGTCCATTTCAGTTTACTTTAAAGCCGTATTTGCAGTGACTCAGAGGAACTATTGGGGGAGTGCAAGACCAATTACATGAATAGGGAAATACTGAAATCTGAAAATTGTGGATTTAAATATATGAATAAACACACATATTTACACTAACAATAAGTGGCACACATAAGCCATAAATCAAAACTGCAAATTGTTGTTATTGACATGGCGTTTGTCAAATATCACCAATTAAAGTGGAGCACCAGTTTTAGCATCATAATATGCGCTTCTGTAAAACACCTATGAAGTAGGTATAATAGTTCACCAGAAATTGCAGTTGGAATTGATTGCAGTTTAATCAATAAAATTTGTTTATTTTTTGTGCATGTTGTTAAAATAGTCCTATTATGCTCTTTTACAAAGTCTTGATTCTGTTTTGGGGTGTACTAGAACATGCTCTCATGCTTTGTGGTACTAAAATGCATTGTTTTTACATCATTATTATGTAAAAGTAATAGTAATAAATAATTATTACAATTACTTTTTTCTCCAGCCTGGCACAAACAGCTCGATTAGTTCCCAATTAGCTCCTGATTAGTTCCAGTTGAAGACCAGCCTTTTGAAAAATCAAAGGTGTTGTGATTGGTTATGCATTATGATTGGAGAACAGAGACAGCCTAAGCAGACCCTTGCCTAAGCAGCAAAACTGATCAAATATCAATACTTGCCTTTTTTAATGAATTTGCTAATGTTGTGGTTTGCAGACATTTGAAAACATAAATGTACTAGCAAATCAAAACATTTATGTTTTGTAACATACACACTGATATAGGCGACGAGGTGGTGCAGTAGGTATTGCTGTCGCCTCACAGCAAGAAGGTCGCTGGTTTGAGCCTCGGCTGGGTCAGTTGGTATTTCTGTGTAGAGTTTGCATATTCTCCCCGCGCCCGCGTGGGTTTCCTCCAGGTGCTCCGGTTTCCCCCACAAGTCCAAAGACATGCGGTAAGGTGAATTGGGTAAGCTAAAATTGTCAGTACTGCATGTGTGTGAATGAGTGTGTATGAGTGTTTCCCAGAGATGGGTTGCAGCTCGAAGGGCATCTGCTGCGTAAAACATATGCTGGATAAGTTAGCTCATTCCGCTGTGGCAACCCCAGATTAATAAAGGGACTAAGTCGAAAAGACAATGACTGAATGAATGAACACTGATGTCTATGGACATGGAAATGATAATCATTTTACACATAAACTGATGATGTGTGTAATTCACAACACAAACACACTGTTTAGAACAGAAGAGTAAACTTTCATGTTTTGAGGGAGAAGTTGATGAGTTTACATGTTGTATATCCAGCAGCTACCCATCAGCCCTCATAGATATGATCTAATATGATCATTATGAATATGTATTTCAAGAGTTCACACTTAGCTGATGATCAATAAAGCGTAATTGGCATGCTGTCCTGGGAGAGAGCCCTGAGCTCGTATATCCTCGAGCCCGGGGCTCCCTCCCGTTAGAAGGGCGAGAGGGAAGTTCGAGCTCAGGAAGGTCTTGAGAATTCCCTCGCTTATCGCCGTGTGAAAAGTGTAAACTAAAGTTGTCTTAGGCAATAATTTGGTTTAGTCGATTGCCTATGGTGTATGTTTTTGGACGGTGGGAGGAAACCGGGGAACCCGGGGGAAACCCACGCGAACACGGGGAGAACATGAAAACTCCGCACAGAAACGCCAACCGGCTCAATGGGAGGTTGAACTGGTGGCGTTCTTGCTGTGAGGCAACAGTGCTATTCACTGGGCCGCCGTGTTGCCCTATAGGAAAGGGTGGAAGGAGGGGGGAACTTCGAGATGAAGATAGCTGGAGTGAAATCTCTGGTTATTTATAGTGTGTACGTAATCATCTAATAGGGCAGATTACGGAGCTGATAAGGTGCCAGCCGTGTTGATCATAAGCACGTGATCCTCTCGAAATTAGTTTATAAATAAACCACACAAATAACAAAATATGTGTTCTTATACATTTTTGAAAACTAAAATATCAAATATTTTACAACATAATCAATTTGAGTCAAGAATATTGGTCAAGAGGATTTTGTAGAAAGAAGCAATCATTTTTGTAGCTATTACAAATATTAATATTAACTTAACTTGTAAAGTGACTGATTTAAATAGCACCTGACTACTGCCTTGGGAAAAAACCCATAAAGCACTATTTAGTTAATTTATAACTTGTAATTTATTATACTTTATGCAGATGCACCCCTTACAAAATAACCAAAAAATCGTTATCCGAAAATAGCTATATAAGTCTTTTGGTAATTTTTCAACATAAACATGCAGTTGGTGTCAATGTGATCATTTTGGATCCTACATTAACTTCAAATGCATCAGCTTGTGCTGGCATTGCATTATTTATGATGGATTCATGCAATACTACTTTAGAATTTATAGAGTTTAATGTTGCTGTCAGTGTCTACTGTAGGCAGGAACAGAGCTTTTGGCATTTGTGACATGCCACCAATCACACTATAGAGTCTCACCACATGCACAGTACTAACTCTTAACAACATAATGTTCATTCTTGTGCTTTTTCAAAGCCCACTGCACCTGTCCAGCATGTTCAGTACTGTAATCAGTTTACCCCACTGCTTCCTTAGTCATGAAATGCTGTTCTTTTTTCAGCGCACTTTAATGTGCCGCTTGAGGAGTTCAACGTCAGCATCTTCAGACTCTAGACAGGCTGTAATCATTGACTCTTCAATGTGCGCCACTGTGAAAAAGAGGCTCAGGGAGATTGCTTGCTAATTTTAGCCCCTCTATAGCACGGATGCTCTCTGTTCTTACTGGTGTCGAATTGCATCCACTTGCGTGTTCGCGGGTCATGAAAGCATGCAGGTGTGGGATGTAGAGTTTTGTAGCGTTCCAACTCTCATAATGTCACAAAGATCAGCTCACTTGAAAAGAAGATTAAGAAAAAGGCTTTTATTGAAGGATTTTGAAATTAGCTTTTTGTGTTTCTGCATCTTGTTTGAACCCTGCTTTCGTAGTCACAGTCCTCTATTCGGTTGCTCCTTTCTTATCTTTTCTTTTTTCCGGCAGGACTGAATTAACCCCTCAGGTCTGCTCTCTGCTCTGAGAATCTAGGACAGTGTCTTTGTGAGCAAACAGCCTGACTGAAAGCATTTAGGAGCGTGCATGTCCACACAACGTCTCAGTTTCAAAGTCACCAAAAGGTCAATTAAAGCTCTTTTACTTTTTCGAGGTGAATTTCTTTCTATGAAAACAAGAGCCTTGAACCGTAGTTAATATTGAGGCCCTGTTTACTCCTGGTATTCAGAAGCATTTTGTCAGTTCATTTACAGGTGGACTGCACTAGAAAAAGGTTCTATGAGGTTTAACTTGTTGAGTATGTCCACTTTTCGACCACTTTCAGAGACTGTCGACAAACATTAGATTTGTTTTGTAGTCTAAATATGCACACTGAATCAGACATTTTGGTCTGTAATTTCCGCACGTTAAGCAATAAATTCTACCTCACGTTGTGTCAATCATATTGACACACTACCTCGAAAACTTTTGTTCGTTATAAAAAAGTTCGAATTGGGTTCAATATATTTTACATTGTTTGCATCCAAAAAGGCATTTTGAGAGGTGTTTGACAATTCAGGGCCACTGTACAAGCGAAAGGCAAAATCTAAAATGGTGCCGGAGAAACTAAGATAATATAAAACAAATGTTCTGTGGTTTATTATATGCTAGTTGGTCGGCACAGTTTGGTGTCTTTGTCTCTGTACTTTAGACAAACTGCCAATCTCTGTTCAGGATCAGTTAGTTCATGGAAATTGGTGGTCTTATTTTTAATATGTGGTTCCAGTATCACTAGTCAAGTATCAAACTGAGCCACAAACATCCTGAAGTAAACTTTAAATCAGTTGGGATAATCGCACAGCTCTTTGATAAGGAGGTGGAACCCTCTTCAATGTAAGGAATGGACTCAATATTTCCTTTTTCTTTTTACATTTGTTAAGCAGCGAGAAGACAACTTAATCACCTTCACTACTCCATTTTGTATTGTTTTGCAAATGATCTCACAACGGATGAATTAATACGCATCAGACTTGGTGTGCAAGGTTTGTGTGCATATGAAAATTTCAGACTTCAGTGTGCAAAGACCTTAAATGTTCATGTGCTAGCCAAGCAGGATTTAAACTTTGCCATCTGAAAATTTAAATTTAGAGGCAAAAAGAAAATAAAAATGCATTTTATAATTTAAAGTATCAGGTGTTGTTAACAGTCTCTAATTGGACAAGCCCTCCATAAAACAAACAAAACAAGGTCCACAGGAAAGAAAAAAAATCATTATATTTGGTGAAAATCACTAGTGAATCATTCAAAATTTATATAGAGGAAATATTGTATGTATTACTGTTGCAAGAGTTTTATAGAAATATAAAATTTCCCTAATAGTACTTTTCGACTTAGATACTGCTAGTTAATTGGACAAATAATAACTAATAATATAAAAGGCAAGTTACACATTAAAATAAACATAATTTTGAAGTTGAAATACTTTTACATTTGGATTTTTTGCAATCTTTTTTGTGTGTTTGTGAACTGAAAAGGTTTGCTTTACTTAAGATGGAAACCCGGTTTAACAGTTTAATATATAACTGGGTTTTCATCTTAAGTGAAGCAAATCTTTTCAGTTCACAAACACATTTTAATTAAATATAATTTTTGTCATTTTATGAACAGAGTGCATCTATATAATTTTGTTTTGTGTCAATACCTTGTGTCAAGATATTCTCTTCAAATCTAATACTCGCTAAATATTTTCCTGTCATATGCCACGATAGTATATCTAAGTCCCAAAACCCATTATGAAGTCTATTTTAGACAATACAAAATGACCTTGAAATCAGTCACACAGTGATAATACTTGATAATATGAAATTCTGTAGCTGCTACACTGTAGTGCAGAGTTTAGAGAGCTGAGGTGTTAAAATGGACAGATGTGAGATGTGTTGTCTGAGTAATGGCCACAGAGACCTGAGACCTTGTCTTTGTTCAGTCAGAATAGATGACAACAATTACCTGCTGAACTGAATGACAGCCCTCTGGCACTAATGCTAATTTATGTCAATAGATAGAGACCACCAAGGCCACCAATGACTTTACTTAAAGGACAAATCCTTCACACTGTTCAGGGATGAGTAAGTCTTTCCTTGTTTGACCCCTAGCACAATACTTCACCACAGAATTTAAAACAATGATAAAAACTGACATGATCAGTAGCATTAAACATAAACGCATACAATTTACTGCACAGTATGCTACCTGTTATCTTAGCTAAGCTCTTAAGCTGCTTTCTATGTTATTTTTTTTGCCATTCGAATCCCCAGCATCTTTTACAAATTTCATCAGCTCATTTAGGTTGTGAAAGTAAAGAAATAATTTTGTGAATAATATTCTGGTATGTAATGAAATCATTTGCCGCATTTATACGAAAAAACTTTAAACTCATATTGTAAATGTGTAAATATTAGTGATGCTCCGATCTATCGGTCGATGATTTGTATGGGCCGATAATCACATTTCTCACGATCTCATGAGCCGATCACAGGTGTTTGTTGATTAGTTTACAAGCATAGGAATACACACAAGCACTCTTGTATATTATACATAGCCTAAACCGAAGTAAATTGAATGAATGAATTGTTTTCTGTAAAGTTGCTTCTGGCCATGACATGTTCACACCTAAATGGTTATTCAAGAGTTCACACTTAGCTGATGATCAATAAAGCGTAATTGGCATGCTGTCCCGGGAGAGAGCCCTGAGCTCGTATATCCTCGAGCCCGGGGCTCCCTCCCGTTAGAAGGGCGAGAGGGAAGTTCGAGCTCAGGAAGGTCTCGAGAATTCCCCCGCTTAACGCCGTGTGAAAAGTGTAAACTAAAGTTGTCTTAGGCAATAATTTGGTTTAGTCGATTGCCTATGGTGTATGTTTTTGGACGGTGGGAGGAAACCGGGGAACCCGGGGGAAACCCACGCGAACACGGGGAGAACATGAAAACTCCGCACAGAAACGCCAACCGGCTCAATGGGAGGTTGAACTGGTGGCGTTCTTGCTGTGAGGCAACAGTGCTATTCACTGGGCTGCCGTGTCGCCCTATAAGAAAGGGTGGAAGTAGGGGTGGAAGGAGGGGGAACTTCGAGACGAAGATAGCTGGAGTGAAATCTCTGTTTATTTATAGTGTGTCCATAATCATCTAATAGGGCAGATTACGGAGCTGATAAGGTGCCAGCCGTGTTGATCATAAGCACGTGATCCTCTCGAAATTAGTTTATAAATAAACCACACTAAGAGACGTGTTTATGGGATTATATGCAGCATCCTTAGTTTATTCTCTTAGGTAAGGTGAGATCTTCTCTTGAGTTTCATATTTAGAGGGAAAATGTGCTTAATGCATTATAAAGCTTGAAGCATTAGAATCGGGGCTCAGTATCGGCCGATCACCATGACAAGGAATCAGTACTTTGTATCGGCTGCAAAAATCTTCATCGGAGCATCTCTAGTATATATATATATATATATATATATATATGTAGCTATTTTTGAGTTTTTAATTATTAGAGAATAGAGAATAGTTTAGAGAATAATTATTAGAGAAGAGTTTTTATTTTATTTTATTCATTGGATAATTATTAGAAAAATTAAGTTACTGATTATTTTAAACAAATTGTAGTATTGTGTTGTATAGAGAAAAAATAATGTGGTATGGCATTGCTTACAAAACGCGGTTCCTGTTTTTGACAACCTTTTGAAAACTATAATCATTCTCTTTTATCCCATTTGGTGATGCCAGTGGCGTTTGGCCTTTCAGTTTAAGTGACTGAATGGGTTAGTTGGGTTTCTTTTGGCACAATATATTCATTTTGGCACAGTGTTATTTTTGGCACAGCTGTGCAGTTTTTTTTTTTTTCACAATTTATTTTACATTCACCCAGCTGGAATTGCCTTGTAGTTGGACACACTGTAATCCATAATTGCAATGTGCCATGGATCAAACAGTCTCTCTTCTGGATGCGCTGCTCTTTCTTCCTTCTAGCTCCAGCCATCTCAGGGCTTTTTTTCTTTGCCATTGTTACCATTTCTTTGCTCACTGTGGAATATTCAGACACCAATATATGTGAATGTGCAACGTATTTATAAAAAAATGAATTGGTAAAAACTTTAGCAGAGTTATTTCTTCATTCAGTCCTGCCAAAGATGTTACAATACTTTTCATGACTATTTATATTTTAATCTTATGATTAACCCAGGCTCACAGAAAAAAATGTGTCTGTACCTAAATTGCTGCTCTTTCCAAGTGTACATAGGACTGCCAATTAAGGAAACATTTATTTTTCACATTAATAATAAATAAGAATTAAATTTAGAAAATTGATAAAATCTCACAAAACTGTATTTGTTATTTTTTTCTCAAGGTAAATTTAGGTCCAAAAGGACACTTGGATACATCAGAGACAACTAATAATCAAATGAAGTAAGGCGTCTATATAATTTGTAAAATTATCAACATCTTACATAAAAAAGGAATGGAAACACTAAGATGTGCAATTAAGTCTGCTATTTAGTTTTATTATTATTTATTATCGGATAAGATATGTACATAATCTACAATGGAAACATAAAAATCTTGGGATGTGACCTTAAAGGAGAATGTAATTGGATAATTGGACTAACCAGTGCACTGAAAATACCTTAGTGAATGTCCAGCATCAAACTTATTTTGTATAGTTTCTTCCCAGAACTGTTTCACATGATTGTGTTACCAAAAGTGTGCACCTGCCTACAAATGCAAGAGATGATGACAGAGTGTAACTGATGTATTATAGAGGAAAAAACATCTGCTGTGGTTTGCAGAAAGTTAATTTTATAATTCATATATCACACTTGGCAGTTCATTTCGCTCTGGCGACCCCTGATAAAGTAAGGACTTAGCTGAAGGAAAGTGTGTGAGTGAGTATATCACACTTGTTTACCAGTAATTGACGTGTTTTATTCTTTTGAACACATTGGATGGAAACTTTATTTTCTGGTTCTCTATTTGCAAATGTTTGTATGTAAAACTGTAATATTGTTGTTTATAATTTAAATGAGCAGATTTGGAAACACTAGATGGAAAAATGTTCTGTGCTTTTACACTTGATGACCATTTGCATAGTTCCTAGAACTATTGACAGAATTATCCCATTTTTGGCAGGTTTGATTGCCACCTAAGGAATAGGGATCAATCTAGCTCAGTGACAAAAGTGTATGCTGACTGGGCAAATATGTGCGATTAAAAGATTTGTATCTTAAATATACAAGACATAATCTTTCAGAAAGCAAATTTTAGTGGCAATAACCTGTTGCGTTTGGCTGTACTGTTTTCTGCTTCAATGATATAGCGCTAGTTGTCATATGTGATTTAGCTCTCCATTTGCTGTTTAAATTGCATAACTTTACGATCACAAAAAAACCACATAATATACCTTCAATTAAACCTTCCTCCATCTTCCTTTTTTTTTTGGCACAGCACTACATAGTTCCTAGTGATAGTCTAAATGCAATCAGGAAAATGGCCCAGGAGAACAGTAGTTTTTTTTTTTTAGAATGGTGTCTGGTGGCTACCAGTTTCTATGACTGAGTTCTTGTAACTATTCAGTCTAAAAAACCCTACAGTTTAAACATAAAAACTGAACGAGGACAGAGGACAGCCAAATAGGAATGTCTGACCCATTTTACATCTCAAACATTACATAAAGACTGAGAAAAGTGTGAAATATAAAGTTATTACAACTGTTTTTAAAAAAATGAATAAACCTGTTGCCTTAAAGGATTTTGACTCTTCTAAAGCATAAAATACCACAATACTGTATGTTTGCAGTATTTTAGAAACTATTTTAGTTTTTGTAGTTTACTTTTCAATTTTTTTATCTGAAAAACAATGCTAAAGTCAGTTATTCTCAGTTATTGTCAGAATGACTTCTGTCCACTGCTAGTTTACCTAATTATATTTGAGAACAGTGTATTCCATTTGTCTTGAAGGCTTCCTCAATGTATGTGGTGCAGGCTAAAATGTGAGGACCATAGCAGTCTCTGAAATTAGAGTCACACGTGGGTTTTAAGTCGCAAGCAATACAAATATTAAACATAAACATTAGCTCATCAGCTTACAGTGTAAAACTCGATCCTCAGGAATGCTTGCTCCTGTTTTGTTTGGCAATCTGGCAACTTGCTTGTGCATCAAATCAGAGGTGTGAATATGAAAAGCAGTGAATAAACCCGTTGCACCTTCTTGGAACTGTTAAGTTGACTTAACTTAATTTTTATAATTATGCACATAGTTCATTTACCTAATTTTAAGGCAAAAAGTTTTCTTACTTTTTTTAAGTAAAGTCAACTAATCGCTTTATACAGGGTATACTTTATGATTTGTTACTGTTTTTGCCTGCTAAATAAAGCTATGGTTTCAACTGTTTCATATGCTCTAATGTTTGATAAATTTGATTAATTTGAATAGTGGATCAATCATTCACTCAACATAAACACGGCAGTACCTTGATGTACATGTAGGGGCAGTGCTTTACAATCGACACACATCCACTTACACCAGGAAAATACCACTCTACAATACAAGGACCTACCCAAAACACTTATGTCACTATTAATCTCTGTAATGCAGTGCTACTTGCTCCTCAGGAATATGATTTTGTCCCGTATTTGTCAGGGCGCCCCAGTTGAATGATGGCCATTCAGCCAGACTTCATCACAAGAATAGCAAATCAGACACAATTGTACACCATAGTTCACTGTACCATCATAGCACTTCTTACACAAATGTATTATTTAATGCCTTATATTTTGCATTTTGCAGCATCTATAGAGTATTGCAACATGTACTGTTTGCTCTGTTTCAACGGTTTTTGGAAGTAGTTTTGTTTCTTAAATTAAATATATCATCAGATATGTAACTGCTTTTGTGTTCATGACGAAAGTAAATAAGACCTACTGACTCTGATGTGCTGGGTTTCTGGTAGTCATGGTGCAGGGTAAAACTGGCATTAAGCTAATGCAATAAATGGTTCAATTGTGTGTGAAGCACCACCAGTAGACACACAACAAAAGATGGCCAACTGAGAAAATGTCTGGAGCTGTTTTTTGGCTTGGCTCTCAGCTGCTGAGCATGTTGGCTGGCTTCTGATACAGGCAGTTCACAGTGATTTGTACTGTGTGTGTGTGTGTGTGTGCGTGTGCGTGTGTGTGTGTGTGTTAAATTGTCAGGTAATATTATTGCCGTGTGTCTGTGTGAGTACACACTATATTTTAGTGCGTTGCTTTTTTATGCATTTTAGATAACTTATTCCTGTGTTGGCAAAGCTCAAATTTGAGCATTATTATGTTAGTTTTTAGTGTCAAATAATCCTTTTGGAAATATTTTTGATATGCTGATTCATATGCGGATGGTGCTCAGGACATATTTCTTATTATCAATGATGAAAACAGTTGAACAATTTCAGTTTCTCTTCAGTTCTGCTGCATTTATTTATTTATTTATTTATTTATTATTTTTATTTATTTTTTGCCTGTGCACCTTGTGAATTCATGGGTTTTTACTGTTAATTTATGCTCCCAAATTGCATTATTGGACATTGATTTGTGCTTTGTCACCTTTGGTTGTTGATAGTGACTTTAATTGACATCATTAGTTTGAAATTTAATATTCTCTGGCATGTAGAATGAATGAAAAACTATAATGTGTAATATGTGTGTAATGCATATATAATTGGTATCATTATACATATAATATATTATACATAATTATGTATTATTTTCCAGTGATGCGTTGCAGCTGGAAGGGCATCCGACACATTAAACATATGCTGGATAAGTTGGCGGTTCATTCCACTGTGGTGACCCCAGAATAATAAAGGGACTAAGCCGAAAAGAAAATGATTGAATAATTATGTATTATTGAAAATAATATATAATTAGTAATTTAGCTATATTTAATTATATTTATTTAATATTGTAAATAAATAAATTTAATTTATTTTTCACACAATAGATGTTTCAAACTACTAAAAATATCAGTGGATTACACTTTGTTAAACTCTTCAATGTTTAAGTAGTTGTCACAGCAGAGAGGCTGTGGGCTACTTTTAATTAACACATATATTTTTACAGTGCATATTAAAACAAAAATCTAGCCAATTAAGCTGTTAATTGCAATTATTTTTTGACAGTTTGACTTACAAATGTTTATAGATAGTCCAACTGCTAGGTTTTGGATCTGTATTATGCAGATAAATTACTCATCATTAATCAAAAATACACAATTAATCTCCTTAAACACATGCTTTAAAAATATTTACTCTTAACTCTTGTTCATCTCTCTCTCTGTCACACACAGTTTAAATCAAGGCTGTATCAGCCATGCAGATAATTATTTTGCAGCAATAACAGCAGTCTGCTTTTTCTCAGGGAAAATCATTTGATGCCAAAATTAGACTTAAAATAATCAGATATAATGAGCTATTGGCTGTTTTCTAGTGGAAATAAGCACATCAATGCACAGAGAATGACCAAGCCTAAGAATATTTCTCTAATTTGAGCAAACAATGGCTCGTACTGTGAACAATTGTTGATGCTATCTTTATTAGCATTTTACTTTGTGTCAGTTTGTGCATGCAGCTTATCTCATTGCATTTTATTTCTAACTGGAATATTTCAAATAGTTCATCCAAAAAAATGTCATCAGTTTCTCAGTTTCCAATTGTTCCAAACCAGTATGAGTATCATTCTGTTGAACTCAAAAAAGATATTTTGAATAATGTTGTAAAACTAGTTGGCCTCCATAATATTTCTTTATTTTTGCCTGCTATGGATGTCAGTGGAAACCTGTTTCCAACATTCTTCAGAATGTTTTCGTTTGTTTACAACAAAATATAGAAACTTACGAAAATTTCAAAACCGCTTGAGGGTAGATAATGAGATTTTTGGATGGGCAATCTTTTAAGTTATAAATATGTGTAGTTTTACCTCTCCAAAGTAGTGAATTTTGTAAATGACGCCAGCTGTGGTATATTCTTTAAATGTGCATGCATGTAGTGCTTGTGTGGGTGTATGTTTTATTTTTTTGTGTGTGTACGAGGTTGTGATGTGCCCTCAGTGTGCCAACCTTCTCAACCTTCCCTGGCACTCAAACCCACAGCAACATGCCAGTGAAACTGCTGGCTTTGTTCAGTAGAGGAACTCTCAAAGCCAGAGCTCTGCCAGATTCAGCATTTACATATTCAGAGAAGTCAAACGGCGGCCATGTTTTCATTGCATTAAGCTGCCAGGTTTACAGAGGCTCTAATGACTGTGTAAGATATGCTCTAGTTCTGGCGTTCTGGCAGTGATTCGCCATTTGCTTCCATCTCATTGTCAAATGGGTTTTGTTGACTTTTTTGCAGACAAAGATTTCTCTTTACTTTTAATAGATACACTTTTAAATAGATCTTATTAACTGAATTACCTTTTCGGTTGGTGGAAGTTGTTGAAAGCTGCAGAATTTACTGATAATAATGTTCACTTTATGTCGATCATTCTTTGTTGAAAATATACATTTTGGTGCATAGGTAACGCAACTTGATCAGAGTGGTTGATGATAATGCGTTTTGTGTGGTTTTTAATGTTGCAGTTGCTAGGGTGTTGCTAGGTGCTTGCTTACCCCACATATCATATTGAGATTATGGCAACTGTTTAGATATTTGACTACAAAGATTGACTACATTCTTAGGGCTCATTTACACCAAACACATCTTTGTTTCTGTAAATGCAAAACGCAATACTCAGGAACAGGTTGTGGAACAAACCACATGTGTATCTAGACATGGCTACCAAGCACATGAACTGAAATTTGCGATGATTACCCCGCCTTCTGATTGGTCTACTGCTTTGGAATTGACAGTAATGAGCAGCACTGCGTGTGAAAGTTGAAGTTAACTTTACACAGCACCTAAAAAATGCAGCACCCATGTTGAACGAATCGGTCACACATGTCCGTCAAGTGTGTGTGATTATGTAAAAAACAATGGAAAAGTAGTGCATTAGAATGGAAAATGTACTCGAGTCCCAGCTGAGTCAGTTAGCATTTCTGTGTGGAGTTTGCATGTTCTTCCATGTTGGCATGGGTTGGCATGGTGCTTCGGTTTTCCCCACAGTCCAAAGACATGCGCTATATATAGGTGAATTGAATAAACTAAATTGCTAGTGTATGTGTGTGAATGAGTGTGTATGGATGTTTCCCAGTACTGGGTTGCAGCTGGAAGGGCTTCCGCTATGTTAAACGTTTGCTGGATAAGTTGGCGGTTGGCGACCCCAGATAAATAAAAAGACGAAGGAAAAATGAAAGAATGTTCACCAAGGCTGCATTACTGCGTACAAATACAACGAAAACAGTAATAATGTTAAATATTACTATAATTATATATTATTATTATTATTATTATTATTATTATTATTATAAATATAGTTATTTTAAATTCAGTGTCGCATGATCCTTAAGAATAATTCTGCTATTCTTATTTGGTGTTTATGGTCAGTGTCAATGTTACACCATGTATAAATACTTTATGCTTAATACTAGGGCTGCACAATATATCGTTTCAGCATCTTTATCGCAATGGGATCATTCGCAATAGATAAAATATGCATAAGAAATATACCGTTTATACGTTTGTAAGTTTAATATAATTTTATTTTATTGAATTGTTTATACAGCAAAGGCTATGCACTATTATTTTACATGTGATTATTCAATTACTGTACCTGAATACTTTTAGACTCCCCAGAAAACCATAAGACTCTTTTTAATTTTCCCTTTGTTTTCCATTGTATGCATGTATGCTTGTAGATATTGTTTATTATAATTGTATGCAGATGCACTCCCCTACAGAATCATCCCAATCAATCTAAATGTATTCATTTTTGCCAAATAGAGATGTTCAATGTGGTGAAATTGTATTCTTATTGCAATATATATCACAGAATACCAAAATATCACAATGCTAGATTTGCTAAATAAAATAAAAATAATTGCATAATTTCCCAAATCTGATATTATTTATTTATTTAATTACTATACGTTAAACCAACATTTTTTGTGTGTGTTGCTTTGAAGACGGTGCAATTTTCAGTTTATGCATAAAACAAATTTTAAATCAAAATAAATCATTTGCTTTTTGTTATGAGACATTTTATATTCGTTCGTGCCTACAAAATTGTACATCACATTGATTCCAAAATGAATGGAACATCTCTCCTCAGCAAGCCACATAATTTGATGAATTTCATTCTTGTTTGTTGTACCAATGTTGTACCTTTTCATAGTTGTATTTTGTATCAATAAAATAATTTAATTTTATTTTATCAACAGTAACAGTGATGACTTATTTTAGACAGCAATAAAAAGCTTTTTTTTTTTTTAATATGTAAAATATAACTTTGCTAATAATCTGTAGGAAGAGTTAAATGAAAGGGTTATTTTTAATGGTGACTAGTTGTGTGTGTGTTTCAGCAGGGGTTTTGTGTGCTGTTGTGCGGTGCTTTAGAGAGTGATGACTAATGGTTTGGAAAAAGATGTTTTAGAGCGTTAAAAGTGAGTGAGGAAATGACAGTTTAAACGAGTGGGAGATTTTGGCTGTCGAAAGGCCAGCAGCCGGAAGTTCAGTTTTGGACCAAGTGAACAATTTCTCTCACATGTTTGAAAGTGATGTTCAGTACATGATGTGGAATAGAGTGGTTTCTTGCCAGGAATTTATGTGAAATAGAGGAAGGAAACGGTGAGAATGAAAAGAAAAGAGATTTCTGTTGCGCTCATCATATATATGTGTGTTAAAGGGATGAACATTTTTAATTACTCACATCAATGCCATTTCAAATCCTTAGATTTTTGCTCATGTATAGAACATAAGCAGGGTGGCCAGGTCCAAGAAAATTTGCTACAAATAATCCGTATTATTAATGAGAAATTAAAAAGGAGATACATTTTTTGTTGTGCTTTATTTTTATCCAACTTGAAATTAACATTTATCTGAGAAAAGAACTGGAAAGATTGGACAGATTTAGGATTTACATTGCATGTACATTAATGAAATATTGAAAAATGAAGCTCAAATAAACTTGCTTGGCAAACAAGGATAATAATACATTAAGCGTCTGTTGATTCATGATTATAAGTGAGTAAATGGCCAGAGATTGAATCTGGACTAATACTACAGCTTTTAATAGTGTTGTATATTTCCCACACTGTGTAAAGGAATAATTCAGCACATTTCCAAATCTCTTTTAAGTGATTTCTTGACAGACAGGCCCTATTGATCCTCTCTGCTGATGCTATATTGCGGTCTTTTAAATTTTCAGAGACTTGATCTGACGAGGCTTAGTGAGACGTCTAGCTTCAGAGAGACATCTATAGATGAGGGAAAATGACTTCTAATTCTTCACATTCTGGGATGTATAATGGATAAGTAATGAAATATGAGAAATTATTGCACCGAAAATGACCACCGTTTCATATGTGCCTGAAATTTCAAGAATGTATTTATTTTTTTATCATTCCATTTCAAAAGGTTACTTCTGACCTTTCAGGAATTCATAGTTTCCCACTTCGGGTTCAAAATGCCACGGCCATAACTGGCATATTTCCTCTTAATATTCTGATTCATGGTCAATACATTTCTTTCTTTCTTTTTTTTTTCAGTGGCTGATTCTCAGCATCCAATTCTTAAAAGGGTTAGTTCACCCAAAAATTATAATGTACTATTTTAAAGAATGCAAAAGGCAGAAATTTTGATAAGCAGAGGAAAAAAAACTCATAAATGTTCTGGGGGAAACTGAGGATGAGTAAAAATTGTGACAGAGTTATCCATTTAAACCAGCCATACAAAGGATTAAATTATATTTATCACCAAACCTATTTCCATTACATTTTATATTGACTCTACAGAAAAATATACTAACTTAAAAGTGTATTAACCATATTTCATCAATGAAATCAACAAAATACAATTATATTTCAATTATACACGTCTTTGGAAAATAAATGATGGAAATGCAAAAATAAGAGTTTGAAATGTTAAAGTACTAGTACAATCATAAACAATGACAACATATCATCTGATATTTTTTTATCTTAGCATAATAGACTAATGTTTCACAAAAAAATAATACAATGAATAAATTATTAATAAATTAATTAATAACACTGTGTTAAGTGTTTTTAGAAGAAAAGCTACATAATTTTAGTAACTAATGATATTGTTTATATTTAAGTAACTATTGATACACTAATGTTTATAGCTGGGTTTCCATCACCCTGTGTTAATACACATTTTGAAGTATTGTATAAGAAATGAGTAATGAAAATGGCAAAATAATAGTAAAAATCTTGCAGTTAAACAAAAAATTATGCTCGCTTGAGGTAATTTTGGACTTTTGGTTCAAATAAGTCATTTATTTGCCGCCTTTGTAAATGACAGAATAACAGGACATGGAAATATATTTGCCAAATAAATTCTGATGTAGCAAACATTACACTCACCAATCAACTGACCAATCAGCTGTCCTCATTATGCTTGCTGTGTTTACTGTTGGTTCCTCGCTACGTTGGAATTATCTACAAACAAAGTTGCACTTTAAATAATTGATTTCACTAAATGCTTTTAAAAAGAGTATGAATGATTTAGAAATTGAAACACAGGCTTGTAAATTTTTTTAATAGTTTGTTTGTCAATGTGTGATTCTTGTTAACTGTTAATTGTTTTTTGTTTGTTGTCTGTTAGACCCATGTGACATGTAGACTGCCTAATCTTGGCCAGGACGCTCTTGTAAAAGAGATTTTTAATCTCAATGTGTCTTTCCTGGGTAAATAAAAGTTATAATACTAATAAATAAAAATAACGTTGCCGGGATTTTGAAAAAGTGGCTCTTCCATTTACAACAAAAATGCTTTGGTGGACACACACCCTAACAACTTAACGACAATTCACTTAATTTTGCATTTGGGATTTTTCTTTTTTTTTTGTGAAGATTTGCTTCACATTAGGATGGTGACCCCTAATAAAGAAGGGGATAGCCTAAAGGAAAGTGAGTGAGTGAGTGAGTGAGTATTCATGTTTTATTTGAAAGTTTCTTTAGGATTACAAATTAAACAGACTTAAATCTAAATTTAATTGCATGGTTAACGAGGGACACAAATGGCACTGTATACAAACATGACCCATGAGGCCTGATATACTGAGTTGTTTCTGATCATTTAATCGTATATAAATATTTCACCAGGCCAGCTGGTTGAAGATTATTAAATTAGCATGCAAGGTCCTGCTGTGGCCTCATACATTCAGATCAGTATTTATGATGTAATTTATTTAACTCCACCACTTTATTTATTTATTTATTTATTTATTTTTGAATGGATGAATCCCCTTTTAAATGTCCATAGAGGACATCTGTTGTGGTTTGTACAGTGAACAATGATTATTTTTCTCTATAATGAGTTTATGGGCAGCATCTGTTTTTGATTTAATTTATCATAAAGTGAAATTTATGAAAACTTTAAGTAGGCTGAAGGTTTCAGTGTCTCTTTGTGTGTGTTTGTGTGTGTGTGTGTGTGTGTGTGTGTGTGTGTGTGTGTGTGTGCGTGCGTGCGTGCGTGCGTGCGTGCGTGTGTGTGTGTTTGTGACATATCAGGACACAAATCTGTATAATGTCATAGGTATGACACAGGTATTACAAAAAGGAGGTAAAATATGAGGACATTGGTGACGTCCTCACTTCTCAATAAGCTTATAAATCACACAGGATGAGTTTTTTCAGGGAGTAAAGCTGTACACTGTCTCCTGTGATGGTTTGGTTTAGGGGTAGGGTGGGGCGAGAGCAATATAATATACGGTTTGATCTGTATAAAATGAATGGAAGCCTATGTAATGGACCCACTTTTCACAAAAACAAACATGTGTGTGTGTGTGTGTGTGTGTGTGTGTGTGTGTGTGTGTGTGTGTGTGTGTGTGTGTGTGTGTGTGTGTGTGTGTGCGTGCGTGCGTGCGTGCGTGCGTGCGTGCGTGCGTGTGTGTGTGTGTTCTTCAAGTTCACCAAAAAAGTACTTTTTTTCAGTAAAACTTTAAAATCAATAACTGAATTTTATGAATCATCAAGGACAATCATTTCAGTAAAAAAATAAAATCAAAACAATATCATTAACATTTTACTAAAGTAAATAAAAACTCTCAGGAAATATGTTGGCTTGGCAAAGTGTTCTGAGCAAAATAGCAAAAGGATAGCTTTGTGGTTTGGTTATCTTTGCCTTCTTTTATCTCTTTTCCATTTTTCATGCTCTTTTTGGTGATCCGTTTAAATATGTGGTGCCGAAGAGATCTGAAAAAAATGAAATTATTTACTGTGGGCCTCCCTTGAGGTTAAAGCACATTTTATTGCTCAGAAGTTGTGCTTTCATAGATCACAAGACATAATGGAGCTTCTAGCTATTTTTCTCTGACGTGTCTCCTAAACTTGCCTTTTGGACGCATTAAAATATACACAAATGACACAGCAGTTTTACGGTTAAAGCTTAGAGATATAAAGTGTGCTTTCAAAAAGAAATGTACTCAAATATTAAAGAGCCCTTATTACGCATTAAAAAGGGTCATATTTTGGTTTTGAGGGTCTCCAACAACAGTCTAATATGCATGCAAGGTCGAAAAATACTTTCATTGTCCTATAATATGCATTTATTTTTACTTAATTATCCCAACGACTCCCATATGATTCGTTCAGCGATTCATTTGTTCCCAAACCCCTCCTTAGCCCGGTGCTGATCTGCGCTGATTGGTCCGATGACCCAGTCTATTGTGATTGTTCGATTGTGTTCAGTGTGAGACAGAGAGAAATGTCCACCACAGCTTATCAACATTGTTGAAGTGGTCAGAGTGCAGAGTGTATGTGTGAGCCCAATGCAGGAATGCATTAAAGCAATGCAGTTAAACACCAGAATATTGCTCTATTCTTAACCATGGCACACGTTCAGTATTAATCCACACAGCAGCAAAAGCTGAACTATTTAGAAACTTGACTGCCACACATGTGTAGGAACAGTTGACAGTGGCCATAACAACGACAAACAGCAGTGGTTCCCGAGCTCACAAGCGCATTTAAATCCATAAACAAAGCAGCATGCGTCGCATTTTCAACGTGGTTTTTGAATATAAAGAGTTAACCAGATACAGTACAAGCCGTGTGGAGCGGTTACAAGTAACAAAACACAATTAAATACATAATTTGCAAGCTAGAGAAAACAAGGAGGCAACCATTTTAATCACTTAAGTTACTTACACTTTTGAAATGGAGGAAGAAACTGGTCCATGAACTGTGAACTATAAAGTTCCTGTCAAGTTCTGACAAAGTCCCATACATCAATAGTCTTTTCTGATCCTTCCTTTAATAAACTGCTGATAAATCCCTCGTTGTAAACGTGACTGCTGTAGCACTCGTCAGAAAAATGACGGGAACACAGCACAAGGCTGGGGCTATAATGCTGAGGTATTTTTGCAAAAATAAACTTAAACCCCTGACTCTTCACAGCCTCATCTTTGGGTAGGAAAAATATCACTAACGATCCCTCA
The DNA here is from genome assembly GCA_903798195.1 of Danio kyathit. Classification (NCBI taxonomy): domain Eukaryota; kingdom Metazoa; phylum Chordata; class Actinopteri; order Cypriniformes; family Danionidae; genus Danio; species Danio kyathit. The sequence continues at coordinate 27,807,424 of LR812522.1, read as the reverse complement.
CACTTCTCTGAATTAACCGGGACCTGCTACAGTGCTTGTCTTCCTCTTTTTCTTTGTACAGTGTTTGTGGGTGGGGCCGGGGGTTTCATTTTTCCCAGGTCTGTGCATGCAACAAATGGGCGGGGCTTGAGTTCCATATCGACGTCATGCCGACACGACTAAAGATTTATTACCCCAGCGATTCATCCGCGACCCCAGCGAGTCGACTCTTTTATAGATGAATCAATAGTTTTAAAAACAATGCACTTTCAGATTTAAGCCTTAGCTGGATATTTCACTTCACTTAGAGCTGTGTTACACATTGCATGGAAGCTTTTTTCAAAAACCCATAATAGGGTCTCTTTAAAGATCTGTTATCATTTACTATTATTATAGCCCCCATTGTTTGAGTTCCCTAAAATAAATTTTTTTAATATAAATATAAAAATATTTAAATATAAATATATTTTTGAAGAATGTTGGAAGCCAATAACCATTGGCAACCACAGTATTTGTTTTTCCTACTAAAGATGCCAATGATTGCCAGTTTTTAACATTCTTCAAAATATCTTCTTTTGTGTTCAACAGAAAAAAATAGGTTTGTGATCATTGAAGGGTTAGCATATGGTGAGTAATTTAATTTATATATATATAAAAAAAATATATATATTTTTGGATGAACTTTCCCAATTGAATTCAAACTGATTGCAGTTTGGAAACATTATTATTATTATTATTTAGATTTCTTCAGAATTTCTAGTTGATACATACTGTATGACAGGAGTATAATTTTTTAAGCAAGTCTCTATTTGATATCTATGTAATTCGAGGACTGATATGTCATTTTTGATTTAGATTTTTCTGTGTCCTCATATTTCAACTTAGCGTTGAGTGTGTGCCTCCAGTAGGAGGTGTTACTGAGTCACAGTTGAGCAGAGAGGAAAACTGTTTCATCTATGTAAAAAGACTCTGTTGATGTGAGGAAATGAAAAAAAAAGAGGGAAAGAGGCTGAGAGTGAATGAACAAGCATGGCCAGAGTTTTAATGAGAGAGAAGGGAGGGAAGGATGAAGACAAAATCAAGAGATTGGATGCAGAAAGTGAAAGTGAGCCAAAATGGAGGGATGTCAAGCTACATAAATAGAGGGAGAAAAAGAATGGAAGAAATGGAGAGGGAGATGAAAAACATATGGGGATGCCAGTAGATGCCACTTCATGAATCTTTCATCTCCGTTATTGAACGGAACACAAAGAAATCATCTGTAGTGCTACAGTATACAGACACTATATATGTCCTCATCTTTTTGCCTTCGAAAAATCAACACAAACAATAACAACCTGGAGAATAAGTGTCAAAGTTATTTTCAACCCCATATATCACCTCCTGCTTTAAATTTTGTTGCTTTTTTGTTGTTTGTTATGAAATGTATGTTTTCAGTAAAACATTTATTTAAAAAAGTCATAAATTAAAATTAAAGATGAGTGATTTTATTCAAATGAAAAAAGTCATAAATAAAACATTAATAGTTCACGCAAGGGATAGTTCACGCAATTAAACAAACACTATAGAAGTTGATTCATTCATTTATTCATTCATTTTCCTTCAGCTTAGTCCCTTATTTATTGTGGGTTGCCACAGCGGAATGAACCACCAACTGCTCCAGCGTATGTTTTACGCAGCAAATGTCTTTACTGCCGGTTTCCAACATTCTTTAGTATATATTCAAATGTTTTGGAACAAGTCAATGGTAAATGATGACAAAATTTTCATTTTTAGGTGAACTATCCCTTTAAGACTACAAATGATAATACTTAACAGCAGAGGAATAAGTACTTAAAACCGAACAGGACAAAAGTGAACTGAACTGAACAAAACATTTAAAAATTAAAGCACAAAACAAATAACAAACTAAATACAAAACAAACCAGCATAAAAACACATAAACATAAAACAAACCCCAGAAAAAACAAAAAGTATGCATATAACAAAAAGGACAACATAAAATAAAATAAAACAAAACAAAACATAAACACAAAAAATACCAAATGAATATAAGACAACACAAAATGCAAAACAACAAACTGAACTGAACAAAATATATAAAAATGAACAAATAAAACAAAATACAAAACACAAAATACAAAACAAAACAATATAAAAACACATAAACATAAAACAAACCCCAAAGACAAAACAAAAAAGTAAACATAATGAAAGGACAATATAAAATAAAACTAAACATAAACACAAAACATACCAAATGAATATAAGACAACACAAAATACAAAACAACACCAAAGAGAATAGAAAAACTGTTTACAATACATAAAAGTGTCAGGTTCAAGCAAGAATGGGCAGAAAAATCATTAAACATGAGAGGAAAAAAGAGACGTGTAAACTGACTCATGCTGTGTCAGAGAATAGCCCTACTAAAAACAGCAGTCAGTCCCTTCAGGAGTCTACTGTGCACTCCAAGAGAGCAAGGACATTCGATTGCCGAAACAAGAATGCAATAAAGCCTGATAAAATTTATTTTTTTTTCTTTTATTTGACATGTTCGTATATTAAGCTAGATATCAGTAATGATTTCAGCTACTCATGGAGTAGAATCATTCTTCCCTAATGTCGTTTCTCAGGCCTCAACTGTGCTCTATCAATAGCATTACTTGCATGAAACCAAGCCTTGAAATGCTAATTTTAGAAATAAACGCTTATTTATTCAAAGGCGAAGCAATGTTGTAGAAAAAACACAACATATTGGATTGCAAATTCAATTGTATTTATTTATTAATTCGGTGGTCTTTAAGATAGTTGCTTATCAGGCTGTACAATATCCAGACTTTTGACTATCAACATCTAATTTTGTTGAAGAACCACTTGTTTGGACACGAAAAGACAGTCTAACTGATGTATAAAGTGGGCAACCACTTTGTTTTTACAAGGCGTTTGGTGTCAGGTTTATCTGAAATCAATTATAATGCAATATTAATCTGACATTGAGGGGAAGAAACAGGATTTTTTTGCCAACAGTAGGCCGATGAGAGACTATTAGGAGTCTAAAACCAGAGAAGCAAACAGAAAGTAAAAAAGTGTGTGCATAGGAAATGGCGTATTATGTTTAACCTTTATGTTGGCTTTGGCAAGAAACCCCTAGAGATGGTGGCCTTTTTTCAAGTGTGTCCTTTCTTACAAATAGCGCACTTGAAAGAAGGTCACAAAGGTTTCTCTAACCCTTAATGTGATAAATCGTAAAGTAAATCTCCCAGATTTTGACTTAAAGGTTAGGCACAGCTCTAATTTGTCAGGTTGATGCTTGTAGACTACATCAGACCAAGTCTAATATGACATGACCAGAGTTGCTTATTACAAGATGCATGCTGTCAACCGAGCATGAATTTGATAAGGCAGTCGGGATTGTCCATCATTGATTTCAGCCTTGCAGCCTCTCTCTTGAGGATTTCTTGTGTGTGGTAATCAAACAAAGGCATCATCTGAAGAGAGGCTAATCTATTGTGACTGTTTCCATCTAATGAGGTGAAATTAACTGCCCCTTCAATCCCACATGGGTCATGACTCTATCAGCACTGTGTGAATTACAGAAATTTAAACTGATCGAGTCACTGCAACGAGCAGCGGCTGGATAGTTAAAGGTGAAGTGTGACATTTTTTCAATGTTAAAATGATTTCTTCTATTCTGGCTTAATGTACTGAGACGACTATTTGTAAGTTTTATAAATGGTGGGATTTAGTGGCGGTTTTAAAAGCATCCTATTTGTGTGTTATTCACAACAGATGCACACTGTTTATGTAACTATAATGTTTACTCTTTTTTTTTTGTCCCAGTTAAACAGCCATTTACTTCCATGTATTTTGTGAGCAGTTGATGAATTTACGTGTTGTATATCCAGCTGCTCTAATCTCTCCACTGCAGCACAGACTAACACGGCAGCGCCCATCAGCCATCATAGATCAACTAAAATGAATTATGTTTATTGTTATATTTTGTAAATTTGAATATCAAATATTTTTAAATATAAACAATTTGAGCTAAGAATATTGGTCAAGAGGATTATGCAAAAACTTTGCACTTACAGACATAATAAGACATATCAGAGTGGTAATGTTATTGTTGTTTTATGCCTTTGTAGGTTTAATGAATACTGGGGTTTAGTTTTAGCATCCTGACTATCTTAAAACAGCAACATTTGCTCAACCAATGGCATGAGATGAGATTATTTGTTTTTTTGACTAGGGGAAATGTTTAGGAAACCTGTTTGGGAATAGTCAGTGGGTCTCATTCACTAATATTTTCATATATTATCAGTATTTATAGACAGACTTGAACTTCAATGATAAACCCCATACTAATGTTTGAATTTGGAGTATCCTAAATGAGTGGCCCGATGCACAATGTTAGTCATCTGCATAAAATAGGCCCAGACTGTCTCCATAAAAGGACTTTCCACAGATCTCTTCATCTAAGCCTTTCGTCAAACATGTGCCGCTCTCAACAGATGCATTCTAACCAGATCCTTGAGCAATGCCAAGTCATTTTCAATCCCAGTTCAAACACAATGAACATCTTTTTAAAAATGTAGATTACAGACCTCGCATCTCATTAGCCAGTTGTAGTCAAAAGCATTACAAAAAAAAAAAACGTATTTCGACTTGAATTGGCAGTTTGGAATTTAAAATCTGGTGTATGTTTTGGGGATTTAGATGGGAATGAAACATTGGACAATTTTTGCTCTTTTTTTAGCACCAGTACAACAGATTTAAGAGCAAAAACTCTATATTAATAACATAATTAATGTTTTATTTCTTCTTTTTTATGTTCAAGGTCATTCAGACTAGGCTCATTGGAAATACATACTTTTTCAGATGACACATCAACAAGTTGCGTTAAGGATGTGACAAAAAAAGTTCATGAGTTTACATTATACAACATACTGTACTTTGTAGAAATTCTGTGAATTAAACTGCACAACCCAAAAGTAATGATACTTATCAAAAGCATAAAAGTTGGCTCACTATAGAACAAAAATTATTGATTTTATTTTTATTTTACATTTTTGCATTCATGAGGAAAAAGCTTTGTTATGGATGTAACACCTTTCCATTATGGATGTGACAGATGTGAAATTTGCTTTGGTAAATCAAATATAATTGTTTGAAAACATTAACAGAGACATTTTTGAGTATTTTTAAAGTATTGTAAAATAAATACACAAAAAAACGTAGAAACGTTTTTGCTATTTTGGCGAAAACCTTTTTTTCATGGCAATACATTTGCATGGAATTGCTCAAATACGTTGTTTAGAGTACGTTTTGTTATACGTTTCAGATACATGTCCTTCGTGTACACGTTAACAAGAAGGCTTGTCATGCAGATCACCTATATCAGCAAACCACTGACTTAAACCCTTCTCTAAACCCAACCAATAGTTTTTTCAAAAGCAATTGTAAGTGAAAAGTGCACTGCAACCACATAGTTTTACCTTGAATTTAAACTGCTTTTATCTTTAATTTACATTTTTACAATAACTTTCCCCTCAGCCTGTTATATCTATTATTCCCAACAAAGATAATAATTTTACACATAATCTTACAATGTGTGTTATTCACAATAGATACACACTGTGAAGGAAACTAAAATGTCTGTTCTTCTCCCAGTTAAATACTTACTGACATTTATGTATTTAGGGAGAAGTTGATAAAATTACGTGTTGTAAATCCATCAACTCTAATCTCTTTAACATGCAGCACCGATCAGCCATCGTAGAATCATCTAATATTATCATTATTATGTTGTTTGAAAAAACAAAATATGAGTTTTTGAATCTGAATATCAAGTATAATCAGGTTGAGATCAAATCTTTGCTTGCACAGGTTTAGTTATTATTGCTTTGCCCTTCTCCAACCCACAAGCATTTGAATTTCCATAGGCTTGAATTGTGCCGCTTTGTGACATCATTAAGCCTGGAAAACAACACTTCTAGTCTAAATGAGCTGTTCATTGTAGTTCATGAAAAGAGATATTCTAGACGAAGTATCTCCCTTTGGAGTGGACTTTGAGATTTGTAACCTTTTAGATCTTTTTATGCCATTCAAAAAATGCCATTTTGAATTTTGAGAACATTCAAAAAATGTAAAAAGCATAACAGGAGCCCTTCAGAATAAAATCATACACCTTTTTCTTGCTTCACTCTACATGGATTGTCAGCTGTGCTTATGTTGGGATTCGAAATCATGGAAAAACACACCTGTTTGGCACAGCTGAGCCACTTCGCAACTTTGCTTGTATTAATCCATGCAAATGGCTCTTGAGAAAGTGGTGACATTTCTATTATTGCACCAATACAAGCATCATCATGACATTTTAATGTCGTACAACATGGCTCATCTGTTCAGCAAGCCACCTCTGTATCACATTAATCTGCCAGCGTGTGTTTTTGAGAGCGCGTTTCAGGAATCGTCATGCTTTCTGATTACATTTAATTATTTCTCTGATTTGGTGGAACTTGATACGTTTATGTTTTTGGTGCACGTACGGACGTGAGTGAATCAAGCTGTCGTTTGAAGCATTACAGAGGAACATCAATTAGAAGATGCTCAGCGGGCGTGAGGTTCAGCGGTTGAATTGATTTCATCTGCATATAGATGATAGTTGATTTACAGCCTCTCGTGCTGATGAGACTAAGCCGCACACACTTCAACACAACCCTCAGGTAGATCACGAGTGTTTGATGAACTGACAACCAGCACAGATTCATATCCTTTTTTTGGCGCTGTATGAACACTGTTAATGTATGTGTGCGACAGCCTGGAAGCTGGTGTGCCATACTGGTTGCATTTCAGATTTAGTAATAAAAGCATGAGTGTAATGATTCTTTCAAAAAAAAGATCCATAATGCACCATGTTTTAGATTGGGAATGAAACCATGTTGTATTTGGAAGGGCATCATAGATGTAGATTTGCAAGGTGATGTCAATGGCTTATTTTATAGTAAAGTAAAAATAAATTAAATGAATGAAACAAATTAAATTAAATTAAAACACATGCGCATTAACAACATGAACAAGTACAGTATACAATTTTAGTATATTTTTTATTCTAATAATATAGTAGACTAACAATTTGTAGTATATTTTAAGCCATGCAGTCATTTATTTTCGAAGTCTTCTGTCTTCATTAATTCGGCCCACCGCAACATGATGTAGAAGTGCGATTTTCCTTGCCCACCGAATTAATTGACAAATGCCATGTCTCCATTATAACATATATACACATCCTTTATTAAACACCTCACAATTGTTACCATCAGGTCGTTGATATTGTGTTTCCAGATGTGTAATAAATAAGACAAAATTATCATTTATACCCCAAGTAATTAAGCTTTCAAATTCCTCCTCCCTCATTAGCAGTTAATGGCCAGTAGACTGGATATTTATTTAGAGTAGGGATACCATGTTTTTAAATTATATATTTACAGTTTATATATATATAGTTGAAGTCAGAATTATTAGCCCCCCTTTGATTTTTTTTTTTTTTTTTAAATATTTCTCAAATGATGTTTAACAGAGCAAGGAAATTTTCACAATATGTCTGATAATATTTTTTCTTCTGGAGAAAGTCTTATTTCTTTTATTTTGGCTAGAATAAAAGCAGTTTTTAATTTTTTGAAATCAATTTTAAGGTCAAATTTTTCTTGATAGTCTACAGAACAAACCATCATTATACAATAACTTGCCTAATTACCCTAACCTGCCTAGTTAACCTAATTAACCTAGTTAAGCCTTTAAATGTCACTTTAAGCTGTATAGAAGTGTCTTGAAAAATATCTAGTAAAATATTATTTACTGTCATCATGGCAAAGATTAAATAAATCAGTTATTAGAGATGAGTTATTAAAACTAGTATGTTTAGAAATGTGTTGAAAAAATCTTCTCTCCGTTAAACAGAAATTGGGGAAAAAAATAAACAGAGGGGCTAATAATTCTGACTTCAACTATATATATATATATATATATATATATATATATATATATATATATATATATATATATATATATATATATATATATATATATATATATATATGCCAAATTTGAAATGTCAGAAATCTCTGTGAGTGTATGCTGCAAATAAAATTTCCCTACGGGGACAAAAAAAGTTAACTAACTAACTAACTACACATGTCCTACACATGTTTTGCAAAACAACTGGGATTAAAATATGTGAATATGTAAAATATGTTACAACTCAGCTGCACCTTAACAATTAATTTTTTAAGTTTAAATGTTTTTAAAATAGATCATGTTTGTAATAAAGAGAGTAAAATCGCTATGTAATTTTTAACCATTATAATTACCATGGCCGCATGATGCCGTGCACATATATATATATATATATATGTGTGTGTGTGTGTGTGTGTGTGTGTGTGTGTGTGTGTGTGTGCTGCAAATGGCATTTGTGTGTGACTCATCATTTCAGAAAGGCTTGAATAGACTCCTCCACAAATACAACAAATAAACTTACTTTGTATTTTTGACTAGTGACCTTATTTCAGCTTCATCTGTGTCTGTCTTTATCACTGATGGCTTTTTATCTGATGAATGCATGAGAAGCAGACAAGCAATATGGAGCGGTGGGTAGGGAGAAGCAGCTCATTTGGATTTAAAGCTACAGGCTACAAAAAACGGCTTCATTGTGGTCAGACACCAAAATGGGGAGATTCTACATTATGTAATAAATAATCTGATGGGTATTTTGAGCTGAAACTTTACAAACACATTCTGGAGGCACCAAAGTCTTATCTTACATCTTGTAAATGAGGTAAAATAGGTGCCCTTAAGACACCTAGCTTTAAAATTTGCTTTGTTTTAGTTATGTTATGATAACCCACATATATAAGTTATTGTAAGACAGCAAAAATAGGTCAAATAAATCATGAAAATAGTATTGTAAATTTATTAAATATTCCAAAAATTCTAAAGTGGATGCTGATTCATAGAGTCAGGCTCCAATGATTATCAGTAAACTACTTTAATAATAATAATAATAATAATGGTTATTATTATTATTGTTATTACTACTACTACTACTACTATTACTACTACTATGTAAATACATTTACACAAGTATTGTTGTTACAGCAGTAGAATATTGAAATAACACATGAATCTAATTCTACTCGTATTAGAGAACATTTTCAGATGATTTTTTTTTAGGTCTAGCTGATTATTTCATTGCATCATTAAAAAAAGTTAGTTGTATTAGTATTCCTTCAAGCAAAACAGTGTCTGGATGCACAGAGCCATTCCTTGGTATTGCATAATTACCTGTAGACAAATGGATATAAGCTGACTATGGCTGAATTTCAAATGAGCTTGCTTTGACCCAGCAGCCCCAATCAATGCTATTCACTTTATGTCTCTATTAATGAGATTCCAGCAACAATGCATGCTTAGAGGAAGCTAATGGGCTCTCGAGCTATACAGGACACCTGCGAAATGTAATGTATTTGGAATGAGGTTGGACTGGAAAACACAAAGCAGACATTTTTGGCAAACATAATTCCCGATGCAGGATTGTGTGTGAAAAGCCTGAGATCTTGAGATTCATATCTTAAGGGTTTCTGTTAGTGGAGATTCATTTAGCTCAGTTTCTTCATTTAGGGAATGGTACAGGCTGTGTGTGATGATTGCTAATAAGGATAATGTCTCCAAAAATTGATATTCTTCATGCATGAATGTATAGAGTCTGGCTTCCATCATATCTTACGTAGACCATTTAAAATGTATTATACATTTATACATTTAAAAATGAATAGTGACCAGAGTCTGTTAATCTCCACACTAGAAAATAGAAAAACAAACAAACAAAAAACAATATAAAACACCTTGAAAACTTGAAACTTGAAACATAAAATTAAATTAATGCATATTTGCTGAATAATTTTGTTCAATGACTGAATTTGTGTTTGTCGACTCTTGACAAAATGTAAAAAGTGCTTCACACACACATATAGCTTTTGTAAATATGCTGAATTAGCTTTTATTTTCAGTTTTTATTTATTGTTTTATATTTTTATTTGTGGGCAACGCAGTGGCGCAGTAGGTAGTGCTGTTGCCTCACAGCAAGAACGTCGCTGGGTCGCAGGTTCGAACCTCGGCTGGGCTGGGTCAGTTGGCGTTTCTGTGTGGAGTTTGCATGTTCTCCCTGCGTTTGCGTGGGTTTCCTCCGGGTGCTCCGGTTTCCCCCACAGTCCAAAGACATGCAGTACAGGTGAATTGGGTAAGCTAAATTGTGCGTAGTGTATGAGTGTGAATGTGTGTGTGGAAGTTCCCAGAGATGGGTTGCGGCTGGAAGGGCATCCGCTGCGTAAAATCGTGCTGGATAAGTTGGCGGTTCATTCCGCTGTGGCGAGACAAGAAAATGAATGAATGAATGAATTTTTATTTGTATTTTTTATTTCAATATTAACATTTATTAGCATTTATACAATTCAGCTTTCAATCTGATAATTATTTTTAATTTATGCTATTAATCTTAATTTTATATATAATAATATTAAGAATTAGCTTTAGTCTGCAATGTAAAGCCTTTCAATTTATTGAATATTTATTATTATTATTATTAAATTTTTTCTTATTTGTTCCTAATTTTAAAATATTTTTGATTTATTAGTTTTGTTTTGTTTTACACATAGAAACATTTCTATAAATATGTTTTTTTATTTCAATATTCAAATATTAATCTTTTTTTTTTTTTTTTTTTTTTTTTTTTAGCTTTTTTTTCACTGACCCATGTGTCATTCCACACCATTTTTCTTCTGTCAAACATATAAGCAGGAAATTTAAGATGATTATTTTTAAAGGTTACCAACACATTTGAAAACATCTTATTTCTGTCAAGAAAGAGAGCTCTACAGCATCACAATAACACCGGGGGTTCTTTCTTTTTCTTTCTTTTTCTTTTTTCTCTCTCTGTCTTTCTTTCTGTCTCTCTTTCTGTCTCTGCATTGGCAGTTTAGAGATAATGAGGCTGATTTCTCAGGCTGTGCTGTGTGTCCTGTGCTCTGTGTTTGTTAATGTGCTGGTCAGCAGGACCTCTCAGCGGCAGAGGGAACATCTGAGAACCACCGACTTTGCTCTAATTGGCTTTGAGCAGTCAAATCTGTGCTCAATTTGGACCAGCTGCACATGCAATAGCAGGACTGCGTTAACAAGAAGACTTCTTTCTTTATTTTTTACTAGTAACTAAACATAGCGTTGCTAATAAACACATTGCTGTGATGCTGTCAAAATAAGCATTTGAGTATTTGCGGTTTACTTCACAGATTAAAATGTCTCTTATACTGTAAAGGTCATTCAAGGACTCTGAGTTTGGATGACTGTTGTGATAGCCAATACATCAGTGGCATTATCTGTATTTTGTCTATAAATACTTAGTTTAGGTGCTGTCATTATCAGACAATGATAAGAAAATAAATAAGTATCCAATAAATATATATATGTTTTTTACAATGTTGCTGGCCATGAGTTTTGGAAGAGCTTCAGTGTTTGTAATTGTATTTTTTGTTTTTGTCCTTTTGTCATCTCTTTATGGGACCTCCTTGAAAATGAAAAGTTGCTTTTGAAGGCTTCATGCTTTAAATAAATACATTGAAAATGAATTCAGTTGAAATGAGGGTTTTGTAGCCGGGAACTCTTCATTTGCTCCCTAAATATATTGCTGTATTCTTTTACCTTACTTTTTCATTTAAAATTTCTTTACTTGGTTTTAAAAACCCTCATAAAATCTGCAGAAATACCAAGTACTATAAAACAAACACTAAAAAGTGTATTGCTTGTTTGTATGCTTGTTTTTTTTTTTTTTTTTTTTTTTTTTTTTTTTTTTTTTTTGCAATAAGCTAAAAAAATAAAAAAGTTTTTAAACTGGCAGAGGCATAATTTTTTTTGGCTGCAGTGCCTTTTTTCCAAACTTCTTTTCATTTTCTTTAATTTTTTCTTTAACAGGATTTGCAGTTGCAATTATAGAGAGAGAAAGGCTGAAGAACACTCAAAATATTATTTTTGCTGCTCGTCCAAACTACATATGAGCTATAATGAGCTAAAACAACACAATTCTTGAGGATTTTTCGAGTCAACTCTTGTTTGAATTGTTCAAAATTGTTTTAAATTCAATCGACTTAAATTTGTTACAAATATTTTAACTTGATTTGTGTTGGAACAACATGAAGGAATTGTGTGAAGTTCGAACCCAACATTTTTAGTAAATGCTAAAATGATTGATCAATGTACAATATGCACATACTCACAAACCCAACAGTATTAACAAAAAGGAAGAAATAAACTGGCCATGCAGACTGTTATGTGGGTCTGTGCTATTTTTTTGTTTTGAGTATGGTTGTGTGCTTTCTGCACTTGTCTGAGTTTAAGTGGAGTTTGTGAATGACTTGTCCGAATTGGATGACGCTGGGGACGTCATTGGGATTCTCTATACAGTATATGGCTGACGGCAATGGCGGCTCAATGGAGCTCTGCATAGCGCTCTTATTTTTGCTATGTTTTTGTTAACTTTTGATTCTTTTGTATTCAAAATGGTTTAACTATTTTGCTTCTTTGTTTATTTGGATACTTTGTTTATTTTTGTAGCAGGAAGTGGATATAAATTTTCATAGTCACGTGTTGTTATTTATTTAGTTCAGCAAAGGAAAGCAGTGGCCCGGAAGACTCACCTTTTTTATTCTTATCACTGGAGCTAGGTAAGATCTCTCCTGGAAGAACAGCTGTAGTCAGGAAACTGTTTTGTTTAGCTGCCCTACCTGTCTAAAGTTATTGTTAATTTTTTTGTCTCTTTTTGTAAGTTGGATTTATTGAAATAAAAAATATATTGACGGGGACATCAATCTGTCATATTCAAGTGTCTGTGTCTTTCATATGTTCAGCTCAAACCTTGATTTCATTAATAGAGCCAGTTTTGGATTTTGGGCCGTAACACAGACAAATATGCACAATATTATCACAGGTGTAATAAAAAACAAAACAAAAAAACAAATAAAATAATTCTCAAGATGAAGGATTAATGATAATTCTAATGAGGAATGTATTAAGACTTTTAGAAACATTTCACTTTCTTAAATAATCTAGAAAAGGACCCGAAGTTTTATAGATGTAACCAAAGGTTCCTTTAATTGTGAGTCTGATTTTCTCTTCTGAATTGCCTGGAGTGTCTTGCCTTAAGATTTTAAAATAAAATCAGTTCAGTACTGTATTTATTCAGACTTTTCAGACTCAGAAAAATCAATATCAAAATGTGTATGTTATTGCTTTCAAAATATAGAAATAGTTATTAGTGTTCGCTAAAATTACCTTATATGTTTATCCCTAGCTGATAGTCATTAAAGCATAATTTTTGTTGTGTTTCTGCTGTAAGATGTTGTTTAGATATCTACCACACTGACTTTTTAAAAACTCTCACAGTGGTGCTAAGCAACAGAACTTTAGTGCTTTATATTTAAGCCTAATTAAGAAGCTTTCCATTGATTCTCTCCTCTCTTCCCCTTTCTCCGTTCCTCTCTCTGCATGCGAAAAAAAACTGATCAATAGGCGCTTCTCGTGGAGAGTAGCAGCAGATATCTCCATTTAACTTGTGCAAAAGATGAAATGGACTAAAAAATCTTTGCGAAATGTCAGTTGAATTAATTTGCGAATGTATTTTGCCATCAGTTAATTTAGATCATAACACACATTTTAATATTTTACCCTTGCGATATTATATTAAACCTGTAGGCTTGAAATGGTGTTTTGAAAATTGGTGCTGAGCTAAGCTAGTTTTCATTCGTTTATTGCCGTAGCCCAGCTGGAGAGTGAAAAGATTTGTGTTTAAGTCGGTGTGCAAAAGCGATGCTTTCTGGCAAAATTTTCTGCTTTGTAATGTGTATGTGTGCAGATGTGAGTATGTGTGGTCTTTTAAGCCATGAAATTCCAAACTGACATCTGAAATATGTCTGTGGTCTTGCTTCAAGTCATGTGTGTGTGGACTAAAAAGAAGCTTAAAAGCACTACAGGAACTACAGGTGACGTTCATGTAGCGTTTATTGTGTATTCTCAATTCAAAGGTAAAACAACTATGGATTTCAAAACCAAAACAAAGCAGCACTCTGTTAACATTTTAGAATATGATTCATTTCGCTAATGTTTTACATTACTGATGGTCACATCATTTGAAAAAGAGTTTCAAATTGGAATTTTGACTGAATTAGGACATCCTTTTATTTGGCAAGGCAAGTTTATTTATGTAGCACATTTCATACACAATTCAAAGTAATTCAAAGGGCTTTACATAAACAAGAATAAAAGAAACAAGTGTGAGAAATAAAAATAACAAAGAATAAAAATGATCAAAAACTAATTAAAATGTGTTAAAACATGTTGAAAAGGATTGAAAAAAGAAAAGAAAGAGATAATAGTGAGATCTGCAGGCTTTTTGTATTTTCTTTTATTTATTTATTTATTTATTTTTTGCTTGATTTTATCACTTTCCCTTTTTGCTTTTCTTTTTGTGCACTGGTTCACTAACCATGATCAAAATGATATCTCTTACTGATATTCAACATATTCAGTCAAGCAAAAAAGCTCCTGAAGGAGTCCAGCTTGTGGCGACAACTTGGAATACACCACAAAAAACTGAGCTGACAGACATTCAGTGACACATTTGTAGCACAATGAATGTGAAAGGTAACTAAAATGAGGTAAAACTATATTCAGAGAAACATTTTATTGAAATGTAGGTTAACTGTTTATTTTTATAACTGTTTATTATTAACTTATAATGTATAATCCTATTTTACACCCCTAATTCTACTCAATACATAAACCCATTTTCTTTCTTACTAACTATTAATAAGCTGCTAGTTTATTGAGTTAAAAGTCTTAGTTTGTTAATGGTTTTTCAATAGCGTGAATTGTACGTATTAGCTCCTGAAGTAGTCCAGCTTGTAGCGACAACATGGAATACACCACAAAAACTGAGCTGACAAACTGACATTAGCTGACATTAGTTAATATTAATATTATGTACATTAATAGTACATAATATTTTCTATAAATGTGTAGCTATTACTATTATTATGTTAATATATCCATGTCAGTCTACTAGTGTCCTACAGTTTGTTTCTGATAATAATACTCATAATTGGGTCACACAATAAGGTTTCAATATTTAATGGTCATTATTGTATTTATTAACTAATAATGAACAATACCCTTACAGCAAGAAGGTCGCTGGTTCAAGTCCCGGCTGGGCCAGTTGGCATTTCTGTGGGGAGTTTGCATGTTCTCTCCGTGGGTTTCCTCCGGGTGCTCCGGTTTCCCCCACAGTCCAAAGACATGCAATTCAATTCAATTCAATTCATCTTTATTTGTATAGCGCTTATACAATGTAGATTGTGTCAAAGCAGCTTCACATGGAAGATTATAGTGAATTGAACAGTGTCATTTCAGTTTTCAGAGATTAAGTTCAGTTCAGTTTAGCTCAGTTCAGTGTGGGTTAATAATCGCTACTGAGAGTCCAAACACTGATTAGCAAATCCATCGATGCGCAGCTCTACATATCCTGAACCATGCAAGCCAGTGGCGACAGCGTTGAGGAAAAAACTTCACCAATTGGCGAAAGTGAAGATTTAAAAAACCTCGAGAGAAACCTGGCTCAGTTGGGCACGACCATTTCCCCTATGGCCAAACGTCTTGTGCAGAGCTGCAGTCTAGGCGCAGGAAGCTGGACCTCAGCGAAGACTCGTCTGTCCTTGGAGCGTCACAGGAGTCAGTCTCATGCTCTCACTCCACGATGACCACCACAGCAGCTGCTCAGGATACGGCCTGGTCCCGAAAACCTTGGGATCATCTCGTCGCTGGTCTCGGATCGCGTCAGTGGCACTGCATAGTCTAAGGGCCTCGGATGAGTACCCCCAGGTGGAAATAAAGAATAAGGAGAATAATTAGCGTAGCTGCTGTTCATACCACAAAATCAAAATCATACCACAAAAGCAAAAACATGTGTGGGGCACATCATGCGTCATACCGCTATGTAATGCACTGAGTTTATGCTTTGCTAAAAAGATAGGTCTTTAATCTAGTTTTGAAGAGCGAGAGTGTGTCTGAGCCTCGGACATTATCAGGAAGGCTATTCCAGAGTTTAGGGGCTATAAATGAAGAGGCTCGACCTCCTTTACTCGACTTTGATATTCTAGGTACTACCAGAAGCCCTGAGTTTTGAGATCGTAAAGAACGGGTTGGGTTGTAGCGAGACAGGAGGTTGGTTAGATAAACAGGAGCTAGGTTATTTAACGATTTATAGGTAAGGAGTAATATTTTAAATTCAATACGAAACTTAACAGGCAGCCAGTGTAAGGAGCATAAAATTGGGGTGATATGATCATATTTTCTAGACCTGGTAAGAACTCTGGCGGCTGCATTTTGTACTAGCTGAAGTTTGTTAATAGAGGATCCTGGGCAACCGGCAAACAGAGCATTACAGTAGTCTAGCCTAGAAGTCATGAAGGCATGGACTAGCTTTTCTGCATCTGAGATGGATAGCATACTTCGCAATTTAGCGATATTTCTTAGATGAAAGAAGGCCGTTTTTGTGACATGGGATATATGATTTTCGAAAGTTAAATTGCTGTCTAATATGACACCCAGATCTTTTATAGTAGAGCTAACGCTAACTTTGTATCCCTCTAATTGCAGGTCGAGTTGTGAGAACTGTTGTGTACAGGATTTAGGCCCGATAAGTAATAATTCTGTTTTGTCTGAGTTTAAGAGAAGAAAATTGTTGGTCATCCAGTCTTTAACATCTTTAATACACTCAGTTAGCTTAGACAGTTCAGACATCTCATCAGGTTTAGTTGAAATGTATAATTGAGTATCGTCTGCATAGCAGTGAAAGCTGATCCCGTGCTTTCTAATAATGTCCCCCAGGGGAAGCATGTATATTGTAAACAGCAAAGGGCCTAAAACTGATCCTTGAGGGACCCCGTACTTTACTGGCCTGACTTGTGAAAGCTGTCCATTAATATTCACAAACTGGTAACGATCAGCTAAGTATGACCTAAACCATTGAAGGGCCTGACCTTGGACACCTGTAGAATATAAGCGGTCTATGAGAATATTGTGGTCAATGGTGTCAAATGCGGCGCTAAGATCGAGTAAAACTAATAGTGAGATGCACCCTTGGTCAGCAGCTAAGAGTAAATCATTGGTTATTTTTACTAATGCAGTTTCTGTACTGTGATGAGGCCTGAAACCTGACTGAAACACTTCAAAAATATTGTTTGTCTGCAGAAAGGAGCATAATTGGGTAGAAACAACTTTTTCTAGTATTTTAGACATAAACAGAAGATTTGAAATAGGCCTATAATTAGCTAAGTTGCTTGGGTCTAGTTGTGGTTTCTTAATAATAGGTTTAATAACAGCTAGCTTGTAAGGATTTGGAACATGGCCTAAAGATAAAGAAGAGTTGATAACATTAAGGAGAGGTTCTCCTATAACAGGTAGCAATTCTTTCAGTAATTTTGTTGGAATTGGATCTAACATACATGTAGCTGATTTAGAACTATTTATAACTTTATCTAGCTCTTCCTGTTCTATGATTTTGAAGCATTGTAGGTTATTTTGATTCAGTGGAAAATTTACTGGATCTGAAGTATAAGGCGGTGCAGAAATTTTAACATCTTCTATTTTCTGTCTAAAGCATGCAGTAAAAGTGAACTGAATAAACTAAATTGGCCATAATGTATGAGTGTGTGTGTGAATGCAAGAGTGTATGGGTGTTTCCCAGTAATGGGTTGTGGCTGGAAGGGCATCCGCTGTGTAAAACATGCATCAGAATAGTTGCTGGTTCCTTCCACTGTGGCGACCTCTGACTACGCCGAAGGAAAATGAATGAATGTATAATGAATAATACTTGTACAGCATTTATTAACCTTAATTCAACATTTACTAATGCATGATTAAAATCCAAATTCATGCTTGTTTGCATTAGTTATTGCTAGTTTCTTAACATTGAACAACTTTATTTTCATGAATTAACTTTAGCGAAGATAAATAAGTACTGTAATAAATGTATTCTTCATTGTTCATGTTATTAAATACATTGACTAGCACAGCCTTATTGTAAAGTGTTACCCATTATTCTAACATGAAAACAGTAATAACTATCATAGGCTACTTTGCATATGGACCCCAAAAAAATAAAATAAAAAATTCTTGTGTAAATGGGTACTTGTTGGCTAGAATGCACTGTATTGAGGACCAGACTTTTTTTTCTCGCCTCAAGTCAATGTCTGGCTAGGCGAGACTAATGAGAGTCTGCCGGGCGGCGTGTGTCATGTGATGAGACAGGCCTTTGATAGCTACGACTACAGCATCTCCACCCTGATCCCTACACATAAACACGCTCTTTGATCAGCTCCGGCTCACACACAGAAAGACAGAACGAGGAGAACGCAGCAGCAGATATATATGAAGATAGGATTTTTCGTTTCAGTAGTGTTCTCGCTGTTTTTATTTCTGGCGATGCTCTTGGGATTTGAGCTCATCAGGTTATAAACTCATAAGGATGGAAGGCATGCACGCTAGCCAGATGCCGTGCACTTTGATACATTTTTAAAGGAGTTGTTCTTGCAGTAACAGACAGCACATTGTAATCAGCTACACTCCACTGCACCTTATTACCATCAGACATCTCAGAGACAAGAGACGAGGCGGACAAGAGATTGCTTGGCAGCGCTACAATAAACAATCGCGTTAATTTAACATCGCTGGCTTTAACTCAACCTTTCAGATTCAATTGTTTTTGAATTAAACTGTATTGAATGGTGTAAGTGTGTTAAACAGAGCTAAGAAGTGTTGAACAGAGCTTAACTGCACTTAGATGAGCTGTGCTTCACTGCTATGATGTGATCTGAACTGAGATGTTGTGCTGTGATGTACTGTACTGAACTGAGCTGAACTAAAATATCGTGCTGTGGTGAACTGAACCATACTGAACTTAACGGTGCTGAACTAAATTGCACTAGAATGATGTGTTTTTGAGCTGTTTTTAACTGTTTGAAAATGCTAAAGTTTTGTATAGGCTATGTCAAACTTGGAATAAAAATAATAAACTTTGCTTGTTATTCTACCAGATATAAAAAAGAAATAATGTCAAGGGATAATGTACATCTAGGTGGTTGTTCTCATAGATTACAGATTACATGGTATACTTTCAGAGTTTCTCATGACAGAGTTTATTCATG
Organism: Danio kyathit; assembly: GCA_903798195.1. Lineage (NCBI taxonomy): Eukaryota > Metazoa > Chordata > Actinopteri > Cypriniformes > Danionidae > Danio > Danio kyathit. The sequence goes on along the minus strand of LR812522.1, from coordinate 27,788,141 downwards.
ACATTCCAAGGTATGTTATTCACAGATAACAACCGCTGAAAGTAATAATGCAAGCTTATCTGGGTACTTCAGATCATTTTGACTGTCGTTGAATTACTGTAATTCACATCCATGTTTTTATGTTTATCTCTCTCTGCCACTTTTTTTGTCTGTTTGGTGCCATTTTGTGAATGAATAACATATAGATTTCTCCATTTGCTCCATTTGGCCGTTTCGTTTCTGTCAGCTTTGCATTTAATTAAGGTATTAAGAAACTATTATCGCTCAGAACAATGTTTTGTGTATAATTTGTACATTTTGTTTCAAGTACCCTTGTAATAGGCATGATAAAGTACAAACAGGTGCTCATTTTCGCAGAATAAAGGCCAAAAGCCATATCAGCAGCCTGACCCAAACCTGAATGCTATAGACTGAAGGGTTTTATTCTGTGAAAACAACCGCATACTGTATGAACATTACCCCACTTTCTACCTGGCTGCATGCCATAAAATGTGTTATTAGTTTCAGTGGTTGTTATCTGGAAATAACATACCTTGGAATATCATGATTGACCAATCAGAATCAACTATTCCAGAGGGCCATGTTCAGTACAGTAATAATGCTTGTTACCAGCTATGAAAGACAGCTATGAGAAACAATGCTGGTTACATACCAATTTAAAAGAAAACCATATTAAATGGAAATTATGCAACAACATACACTATAAGTTATCAATGACCCAACATAATAAATTAACCTTTAAATAATGCTTTCGAAGCACCTCGTACCTCTAAGGCAGTGTTTCTCAACTGGTGGGTCGCGACCCAAGAGTGGGTCGCGGGAACATTTTCAGTGGGTCGCGGAGTGTGTGGTCAAAAAAACAACAAAAGTTTAATTTTTAACTTATTTTGCTTATACCGGACTTTTATTTTGAAATGCGCGCGCAACAACCGTACTGACTACTTTCTCGATAAACATGATGATGATCCGTGGATGAGCAATCCCTTTGGAATCGACGTGGAAAGCGTCACGTTGCCGAGGAACAAAGAGAATCAGCTGGTGGAGCTGTCATGTGATAAGACGCTGAAAAAGAAATTGAGTGAAGTAAGCCTCTCTCAGTTTTGGTGCCGCAAAGTGCTTTCTGAGTATTCGTCCCTTCCCTTGCCATTCGTGCGATCAAATCCATCCTACCATTCAGCACTACGTATTTGTGTGAAAGTGGCTTCTCTTCCTTGGTGCAGCTTAAGTCAAAGCAAAGGAACAGGTTGGACATAGAGCACGATCTTCGGGTCTACCATCACCCCAGACTTTAAAACTCTTATCAGGAGTAAAGCACATCCTCAGTTATCTCATTAGCTTCCCAAATTACTGTTAAGTGAAACAGATGTTTATAATTGCTGTCATATTAGATGTAAAAATGGTTATGATTATTTTAATTATTTTACTGTAATTTGCTGATTTGTTCTGTTCAACAGGATCAGTGTTAATGTTTTATTAACAGTTCAGTTTAGTTGATGGTAACTGAACCTTTTCTTACCCTTACTTTGTAATATTTCAATAATTTGATACATTTTGTTAAATGACAGCAATAAAATATTCTTTATTTGTAAATATTGGTGACTTGTGATTTATCTGTAACTATTTGTGTATGTTAACAAATAAATACAAATTATGGTAATTATAATTCCTAAAATTATATTATAGTTCCTAAAAGTTTGGGTCGCGGCTTGATGACCATGTAAAAATGTGGGTCCCATGGCCAAACCAGTTGAGAACCACTGCTCTAAGGCAGCATACCTCTAAGACCTCTTAGCCAGTGTCAGGACGTGGACTCTATTTTACCAATATTAAAACAAATATAAATATCCATATAATAAATAATACTGTTAATAATAATAACATTATACGAAAGCAAATTGTCATGAATAAATTGAAAAAAGCCCCCCGAGATGAAGAAGGCACGGAGGCAGTGGTCTTTATATTAATGTAGAAAATTTTTTTTTGAACATTTTAATCCTTTAATTCTTTTTCATTTGTAAAGATATTTGCATATTGCTGTACATTATGTGTGTATTAAGCAATGTTTATGAGTTTAAGGCGCACAACTAACGCGCTCTGCACTGGACTTTAGACCAGTTTTCAGTTGGTCAATTGCGCAGTATATTTTAGTTCCTCAAAATAGCAACGTGGCAAAAATGTGCCTTAACACACATCCTTTCTAGACTGGCTAACCTCCATGAGTCTACAAAGTGGCGCAAATGAATTTGCTATTTAAACAATGTGCTGCAAAATGGGAAAAATAGGGTTTCGTTGGTCTGAAAATAGCAACAAATCGCGCCAAACACGTCTTGCATCTTATTGCGCCGAGTGTATGATAGGGCCCACAGTGTTTACGAATAGATTACAATAAAAAGAACACTTGTAATCTTGACAAACTATACATCTTCGAAAACTTCTTTAAGAACATCTTTAAGAACTTCAACTTCTACATGGAGCATCGCTCATCAGTGACAGTTCCAAAGCAGTGGTGTCAAAATGAGTTGTTTCTTTTGATGCATTGTGACACAGGTACAAACAAGTCAGTTTTAGTTCCATAATAGAGGATAACCAATTATTAGGTACTGACGCCATTCATCTGGTATCCACTTTGTTGCTGTAGCATACTAGGTGAGCATGAGTAATTAAACTGCTTCAGTTACTTATAAAGCAGACAACTGTGCACAATTCACTGCTTGTGAGTTTGCTGGGACAGTGTTTCACTGACACTAAAGGAACACTAGTAGGCAAGACCCTCTGATTCATTGCTAAAAAGGAAATGGAAGCTTTAAAGCTCAATCTCTCTCTTTTGCTGCATCTCAATCAGTGATGGACAGTGATTAGCTTGGTTCACTACACATTAAGTCACACTGACTGTAACATGAGAACGTCCTCCTTGTCATCATCAAAACTGGAGTTTACAAACATCAGCAGAAAGAATCATTTTCATATATTAATTTTACTAGGTTTTTAAAAGTACATTATAGCTAACTAATTTGATTGTTTCATAGCAACAGTTAAATCATTAAACAATTAGAAATGTTTGCTAGATTTTTCCTATTTAGCTATGTTCGTTCATGTTAAAAATAAATAAATAGCATTCTTTTTTAGAAAAACATCTCTTGTTTTTCATTGCGTTTGATGATTTGCCACGTGATTCATATTTTCTGGTTCAGAACTTTCGTTAGGGGCACATAGTGCTTATCAATGCATCCTGATTTTCACAGTGCATTCTGGGACTTTAAAGGGTCCAAATGTTTCAGTGCACTTGAATAATTTTGATCAGTGCACTGACTACTCTAAAACGGTGCTGATTGGGTGCTCTCTCTCTCTTACTGTGGACCCTTTAACCTAATGGCGTGTCCATAAGCTAATGTTTCCTCTCTCGGCTGTAACAGTGATACTTTTGAAGCATGTCTGCAGAGCAAATTTTCTCCGCCATGTCTGTCTATGAGCAGACAGGGATAGCCAGCGATAAATCAGCTCATAGACATGACCATTTTTCAGTATCTGTGTTACCACTCTGTGAACAGTTCTGATTGTTAGAGCCAATCACAGCCATTTCTGTTGAGTGTGTGAAAAGAATTGCCAATCATGAACATTTAAAAACTCATATGACAGTGGAATTATTATTTACATTTGTGTATTAGAACATTTTTATTTAAAAAAACCCATTCCTGAGCACTGTGTATCTTTGGTTTTAGACGGATTCTATGCAAATAAGCCCTAAAATTGCCTGCTGCTTGTGTAACAGTGACACTGTAAATATGGGACATTCTACCAGAAACGTACATTTTCACTTATTAAAACGTGACAGGGTCTGATTTAAGCTTGTCGTCCTCAAAAAAATCAAACAAAAACAAGCATAAAATCATACAATTCAATGATAGAACACATCCTTGACCACTGTCAGCTTCTTCTCTGTCAAATTATGTCACTTCCGAGTCATAGCATTGTAAATTTATTTGTATTATATGTTTGTAGTATTGTTTTGTATAATTTATTTATAATCTCATGTTTTTAATCAATTGATGTGAATGATAACAGCTTAAACTTGCTATTTCTGAAGTAGTTTTTTTTTCTCCTAAAAAACAGTTTATAGCATAACAAAACTATTAAAGCTGTAGGTTCAGTTGGGCTGAGGACAAGGACAATGACAGAGTTTGTAGTGTAAAGTGTTTTTTTATGAAGAACAAAAATCAGAGAACCAAATGAATGACATATTCCTTTGCAGAACAACTCACAGAACTTTTTCTTTTCACAGAAATTCAACAATTTTGGGATGAAATACATTTTATTCACTGTATTTATGTTTTTATTTCAGGGACAGATAATGTACATTTTTGGTAGAATGTCTCATATACTAATAAGAATAAGGAATGGATTTAGAAATATGCAGTGTGAACCATCTCTTAGTGAATATCCAGGATTATTTGTCAACCCCAGGTATAGTATGAGTAGTGTGAAACGTGTTTACTGAGAACCCAGCATTCCGTTTATCCTGGGTTTAGCATCACCTAGGGTTAACAATTTCAAGTGTGGAAGGCCCTTATAGGGATTATGAATGAGTAAATAAGTGAACTGTTTCAGGCCCAGCTACTATCTTCTAGATTAGGGATTCCCAAACTTTTCAGCCTGCAACCCCTAAAATAACAATTCTAATGACTCACGGCCCCCACAAACACAAGCATATTGAAAACACAATAAAAGTGAAACAGCCTTACAACCATAGGCTATAATATAGTCATTTATTAATTTATGTAATTTAATATTAACTTCACCTAATGAGACTGGTGGGCCCAATGTTTTCAGCACAAGTCTATTCTTGGTTTAATTTTGGAGAACGCCACTCAGAGATCATCCTCAATGTTCAGTTGTGGCCTGTATTTATTTTTAATGTATTTGATTTCTATAAAGGCGTCAGAAAGTTTAACCTGGTGCTATAAAGTCAATCTGCTGCAGCTATAATTTAAAATAATTTAAAGGCTGATGGCTTTTCATTTGCATGTTGTTGTTTTTGTACTATTAAAAACTACTATTTTTATCTTATGTGGGTTATGGTTAAAATATGGTAATTTTATTAGTTTAATAAAAAAAAAAAAATGACCAAGCGACCCACTGGTCCCACTTTGTTCTAGATCACTAGAAAACTACAGAGAGGTGTGTTTGGTTAGAGTCAGAGCTAAACTCTGCAGGATAGTAGCCCTTTTGGACAGAAGGACTTAAATTGCACTTACAGGAGTGGACTACAGTCAGCTAGTCCATTAGAAACTCTTCATTTAACACAGAATTGAAATTAGTCTGTGCACACATTTGTGTCGTGTCATGTTGTGTTGTACTGCAATGAACTAGGCTGAATTGAACTAAACTGATCTGTACTGAACTGTGAATAATTGTGCTGTCATAAAATTAATTAAAATAAACCAAACTAAACTGAGATATCTGAACTACTGTACGTCGAGCTAAATTAAACCCAAGTAAACTAAGTTGCACTAAACTGAACTAAACTGAACAGAACAGAGTTTAATTATTGAATCATAGCTAACCTGTTTTGATCATTTGTGAGCAGCTCCGTATATTGTGTCAAATTTAAGAGCTTTAAGTAAGTCTCCCAATGTATGACAAATGTGACAGTTAGAAGTACATTCCTGCCCTTTAATCTCCAGGGTTATTACGCGGCACACAAGATCTTTATTTCTTCACAGAGACATCACTCATCTTTTATAAACTTGTCATTGTGTGATATCTAAAACGAGCTGAGAAACACAGCCTGTGTGTGTGTGTGTGTGTGTGCAAGCGTGTGTGTGTGTGTTTGTGTGTGTAAATGATGGAGGCTGAGGATGATGGACATTTTCTATTAGCCGCTCTAACGCCACTCCCAGTGTGAGAGATGAGTGTATGTGTATGTATGTTTGTGTGTGTGCCTGTGTGTGTTTGATGCAACTCTGATAGACTTCTGCATTCAGACAGAGTATTGGACTTACACTATTTGTAGAGAACATGATTGATACTTTTAAGACAAGGCACTTTATCAAAGAAGAGTACAATTCTCTTGAGTCAATGACATGACTTTTGGGCATTTTTCTGTTCTTTTTTGGTAATTATTTTTATGAAGTGATATAAAATGTAATTTAACCAGTGTGATTTATTTTAATAACTGGTAAATAATAACTCATGCACTAATATGCTAAACATAATATCTAAACATGCATGTGCATATTGATTTGTTTCTTTTTCTGATTTAAGTTCTACATTTGGTCAACGTTTGGACAAGTACAACTGTTGAGTTAAATACTGTAATGAAAATATAGAGTGTAATGTTAATGAATTTGGAGCTTTCCACTGCATGCTGAAGGTTACTAATTTGCATAAAAGGATCACTTTTGCTTTGCAGTCTTTTGCCACTCTGGATAAATATATCCATGATGAAATATCTAAAAATGTCCTGCTAATATGTTTAAAGGGTCACTCAGACTGTGATTTTTTGTATAGTTTCAGCTGGTCCTTTTTTCTGTTGATTCTTTAGATATTGAAATTTTGAGATATAAACTAATAATTATATATACAGTGGGTGAATACAGTGTATCCGGGGGACTGAATACACTGTATTCACACACTGTATATTAAATTGTTCACTCTTTTTTATATTACAGCCATTTGCTAAATAATTTTTTTTTCTTCATTAATGTACAGACAGCACCCTATACTGAAAGAAAAATACAGAATTGTTGACATTTTTCAGATTTATTAAAAAAGAAAACTGAAATATTACATGGTCCTACTGTAAGTATTCAGACCCTTTTCTGTGACACTCATATATTTAACTCAGGTGCTGTCCATTTCTCCTGATCATCCTTGAAATGGTTCTACACCTTCATTTGAGTCCAGCTGTGTTTGATTATACTGATTGGACTTTTGAAAGCCACACCTATCTATTTAAGACCTTACAGCTCACACAGGTGTGAAAAACTTGTTGCATCTTTCCCAAAAAGACTAATGGCTGTATTAGATCAAATGGGTGCTTCTACGAAATACTGAGCAAAGGGTCTGAATACTTAATTTAAGGGTGTCTGAATTTAAGGGGTTTATTATTATTATTATTATTATTATTATTATTATTATTATTATTATTATTATTATTATTATTATATATTTTTTTTTTATCTTAAGGACACAGACTTTTAGACATACATTTAGGTTTATTTGATTTTAACTCACCCAGTCTTATTCATCAAAAACATACAAATGTTCGATTTTTTTTTTTTTATCTGCATTTTATACATACTGAATATTTAATCAGTGCCAAAAGACTGTACATAAACTATTGTGAGATTATTTTTTATATAGATGTCAGAGTACTTATTTTAGTAGTTTTAGGTTTATTTCTTTCAATGCTGACACCTTTCCTCACAATTCGATTCAAATATTGCAATTCTGAATGTATTAGTTTGTTTATTTTTGTAATTTATAGCCCATATATCACAATTATGTATTTTTTCTCTTTCTCAAAATTGTGAGCTGTTAACTTGAGATTATACCTTAAAAATGCTAAATTTAAACACAATTGTGGTGGTGGGGGGGTACTTACATTTTTTTTTTATTGATAATCAAACAATGCAACAATTAAAGTCGGCAAATTTAAATAAATTAAATATATTGACAAAATAATTTTGTCAGGTAAATTTAAATCACTGTCAACTACTCACCCCCAAAAAATGAAAATCTGTTAACATTTATTCATCCTGAACTTGTTCCAAATCTGTTTGATTTTCTTTCTTCTGTTAAACACAAAGAAAGATACACTATAGAATTTTTTGGGGGGGAAACAGCCATTGATTTTCATAATATTTTTTGTTCTTACTATGGATGTCAATGACCAATAATTCGATTTTAATGCGATTAAGACAATACTCTGATTAAGAGTCGACCATGTAAACAGCCATTTTTGATTGATTTAATCAGATTAAGGTCATAATCGAACTAAAGAGAAATCGAATTAAGACATGTGGAGTATGCTGATCTTAGTCACATTATTGAAGTGCAGTACAGACATGTAAACACCTTAATCGAACTATTACTGTCATGTAGGACTTTAATCCGCTTTTGTGACAGGGTAGTCCACACACACACACACCCAGACACGCACACACACAAGCACGGCTGTTTGACACTCTCTACACCTACCGAGTCAGTGCAGACCACAGACACCTGCATCGTGAAATGCTGAGGTTTTTTTTTTCTTCCATTCAGCATGCGGTATGAACTTCCATTAAAACAACACTTCCAGCAGTTTATGGTTGCATCCAATATCTCGTTTGTCACGGAGGACGTACATAAAAAGTCCCTGAATGAAAGTGAAAGTGCCAAACTGCAGTTAAAGTCGACAAATTAAAAATGAAACACTCGAAATTACATAAAACTCCGGAGGAAATGCGCATAGCGCGGTGACGCAATGACGTTATTCGAATTATGTGCTGTAACATGTAAAACGCGATCATGAAAGGAACACTCAAAAAGCAACTCATGTAAACACCTTAGTCTTATTATTCTCTTAATTAGATTAAAGCAAATAATTCGATTTCTGATGTCCATGTAAACGTAGTCAATGGCTGTTTTTTCCAACATTTTTCAGAATATATTATTTTGTCTTCGACAGATGTTTAGAACCAATTGAGTGTAAGTAAAAGATGATGAAAATGTCATTTTTGGTGTAATCTCTTTAGCAAATCTTTTGCTGGGATAATATTTTGCAAACTATACTAAATACCAAACATTTCTAGATGCCATAAAGTTGTTGCCGTTACTAACAGGTTTAATTATTCAAAACACAAATACAATAATTGATACGTTTAGAGATTCACTTCTCACTTTAAATGTGCTCCTTAATCATTATATTGCATAAATGGCCTATATGAAATTAACCTGAATAAGAGATTCTTCTCTTTATCTTTTTACACTCAAACAACTTTAATTATTATTTTTTTGCGCAACGCAATCCTATAAGACGGTACATTCTTCAACACTTGTTGTTCGTTTCAGCTTGGTCCCTCTCTTCTAATTAGAGGCTTATTATCTGAACAGCTGTCTTCTCGATGCCCACTCCAAATATGAGGACACACACACACACAAACACACAGAGTCATTACAGAGACATTACACTATAATAAAGTGTTACATCTGCCTGCTGGGCTGTAAGGTGCAGTACTGCTGCATGGAGCAAATAATGATTTTATGATTTAATGCAGCGTGAGTGTGAAACATGTTAAATCAACAGATGTTATTCACTTGTTTGTTTTGCGATTGTGTATGCGTGAGGGTGGTCACACATGTCTCTTGAATGCCAACAACCAAATCTATATAATTAGTTTTTCATTAGCATTGGCTAATTTTTTTTTGTTAGGAGCTTTTTTTGTGAGGAATTTAGCAATCGTCCTCACTACATTGTAAGTGTACAGTTTTTAACAGTATGGTAGTGATGTTTGTACTTATTTCAGGTTAACCCGGCATAATCATTATTATTTGTATATAGAGGTACAGTATTAGAATCAAAAAGAGTATCAAAAACAATCTGTTCATTTATTGTTTGCTGCAACAAAAATTATATATGTAAAATTCAATAAATGATTTTTTACAATTATTTTAATACTCAGGACCAGTGGTCAACAATACTGTAAATGAATTAATGCTTTATTTCACTAATTCATTTATTCATTTTCATTTCGGCTTAGTCCCTTTATTAATCTGGGGTCGCCACAGCGGAATGAACCGCCAATTTTTCCAGCATATGTTTTACGCTGCGGATGCCCTTCCAGCTGCAACCCATCACTGGGAAACATCCATACACACTCTTATTCACACACATACACTACGGACAATTTTATCTTACCCAATTCACCATGTCTTTGGACTTGGGTAAACCGGAGCACTTGGAGGAAACCCACGCAATCACAGGGAGAACATGCAAACTCCACACAGAAACTCCAGCTGACCCGTGCAGCCCCTTATTTTACTAATATATATATATATATTTTTTTTTTATCACATTTCATATATTTGTTAAATGAATCAGTCACAGGATGAATGTCATATGTAATGTCAATTGTATTTATTCCTGTTATTTAAAGCTGTCTTTTCAGCTTTACTCCAGCCCTCAGTGTGGCATGATCCTTTAGAAATATTTTAGTTATAATACGCTCAGTTACTGTTTGATTGTAATTGAACTGTTATTGGTGCTCAATCATTAATAACGATTCTTAAAATTATCAATGTGGGGTTTTTTTTCGGATTCATAGTTTTGTGCAACCTGATCAGCATTTATTTGAAATAAAATGTTGTTTTTTTAACATTATACATGTCTTATATTTCACTCTTTAACAACTTAACGTGTTTTTGATTATTAAAAGTATATGATAGCACTTTCGAATGAACAGTGATTCAGTTTTAACAAAAATATGAAGTAGTTTATTGTTTATTTTAATGAAGGATCAGGTGACTTTTAATTTAAATAATTATAAAAAACTAATTAAATAATAATTTTATTTTATGTTATTTTATTACTTCAGGTTCAAAATATTTATATTTCATATATTGTTATTCTTTGAACTTAAGTTCATACAATATTTCACAGTTTTTATTGTATTTTGATCAAATAAATGCAGCCAAAGTGAGCATAAACTAGGGCAATATTTTAATTCTAGAATTAAAAAAATAAAAAGAATAGGAATAAGGGCATACTCTCACTAGGCACAGTTGCCTTGAGCCGTGCCAAAGCGAGGTTGTCCCCCTTCCCCTCTCCCCCGACTGCACTGCATCTTTACCTTCCGAGCGCGAGCACACTTTCGTCATCGATGATGCGACTTCAATCAGAGGAGAAGTGCTCTCGCTCAGCACAGTGGAGATTGCGTTAGTTATATTGTTTTGTATTATTTTTAGTAATTTGTTATGCAGTGACACAGGCAAATCTTTTGCTGAACAGATCCACCACTTTTGGCTATCATAAGTTATCATAAAAGTCCTCGTGCTGCACATATTGGGAGCTTTCCTGAAGGCATTAGCTGAACTATGAGAGTTCGCTTTCATTGAAAAGTAAGAATTATTAATAAATCCATATGAAACAGTCCCTTAAAAGTGACGTCGCGTCTTCAGTTTTGAGCTCCGGCCTGCTTTGCACTCACACTACAAGCATACCATGCCAAAGCCCAACCTAACCGCGCTCTGGCACACCTTTTTCAACCGGGCCAGGGCCGACCAACTGAACCCTGCCTGGGCTCGATTTGAAGCAGTTCAAACACAATTCAGAAAGCCTAGTTTGAGTAAGTTCTAATAATATAAAACACCTAAAAACTGAACTATTAGACATATTTTACTGCATTACAATTTTTTTATTGCAGCCTTGATGAGAATAAAATATTTCTTCCAACTAACCAACAAATGAACTAAATACATTTTCCTATAACTCCTAAATGGACAATAATTTAATTCTAAAATTCTATTCTATTCTAAAATAGTTGTAACATTAGTAATTTTCTGTAGTAATAGGTTGTAGCTAGTAGTAGTAGTTGGTGTAGTACTTGTGATTATTATTATTATTATTATTATTATTATTGTTGTCAGTTATTATTACTGTTGTCCTTTCATTCTTTTTTTACTGTCATTATTACTATCATTATATTGCTATCATTGTTGTCACTCCTTACCACTGATTGATTTTTTTGTCTATCTATTTTATTTGTATCTATGCTATTTGCTTCATTTATTGCTTGTTATATATATATATATATATATATATATATATATATATATATATATATATATATATATATATATATATATATATATATATATATATATATATATTTTTTTTTTTAATGTATGTACTCTGACCGTCCACCTACTTACCTTTACATGCATGCACACACACACACACACACACACACACACACACACACACACACACACACACACACACACACACACACACACACACACACACACACACACACACACACACACACACACACACACACACACACACACACACACACACACAGGTTTTTTCAGGTTTTTGTTGTTTTGTTTTCTTTGTATGTGATCCCATATTGTGTATTGCGTATTCTAAAATAAATAATAATAGTAATTCTAAAATTCTAAAATAAATATAATAAAAAAAAACTCGTCTTTATCGAGTATAAAATATTTAACCTGAAATGATTTTTTTGTGAATGAATTTTCACAATAACATTATATGTCAATAATAAATAGTAAAAAGTGTCTAAATTAAAATTTAAACCTTCAAAAATCTAGCCTGCACATCTCCTATCCTCCCATAGAGGGCGATGCATCTCTTCCCCTCCTCCATCTCCTACACGGGGAGAGCGTTTTGTGATAGGCTCCCACTGTCAGGGCACGTTTCTTCTGCAGCGTCCCAATGCTCAACCTCTCTCTTTCTCTCTCTCTCTCTCGGTCACTGCAGAGCGACACTCTCTGTTACGGCAGCGTGCAGAGAGACAGCCTGTAGCACTGAGCCTATCTAATGCTCATAGAAAACCTGCAGACCTGTGGAGACCTGGACTGAACACACACATACACACACACACTCATGCATGCAATCTCAGACACGCTCAAATCATCGCCTGCAACATCTGGCTGAGCCGTGCAGGAGAAGTGCCGCTTCGTTGTGCTCTGTGAGTCGACTTACCAATTGAATGTGTGTATTTTTTTGAGCAAGGATTTAGATTCTACAGACTTGATTTGTTTCTATGTGATTTATTTGCCATTCATTTGGTGTCCTTGTGTCATCCAGACTGAACTGTGTTGGATTTTTAAGCATGGGATTATTTGATTGGTTTTCTTTAACTGTGTGTGTGAGTGTGTGTACGTGTGTAGGATGATTGTCATGTCTGGTTAACCGGTATGTCTGAAGTAGGTTATTGTAGACGCATCGTGTTTGCTCTACGTGGAGTTCTTATATCCAAAGGTGGTCATACATGAATTGATGGATGGTGTGTGTGTTCAGTGCATTTTTGAAGGGTGATTAAAACAGTTTCTGAAATCCACATGAGCATAATTACTTAGAATGACGTCTTTTGTGACAATATGTGTATGCTTTTGGGTTAAATTTGCTGGTGATGTTTGTGTGTGTGTGTTTAAATTATGGTTTATGGAAGATGAAAATGAACATTAGATCTTCCTCCAAATTTTTTTTGGAATGGAGAAATTTCTAATGGAGAAATTTAGAAAAATATCAATGCTGCTCCTTTCTACACAATGAGAAGATGGGGACCAGAGCCCTAAATTTTGAGCTCCAAAAATATCTAAAAAAAAAAATAAAAACATGTCCTTATGAGTTTTATGTCTCATGAAATACATTTTATAGTTTTAAGAAAGTGAATTGGGACCATGAAAGTGGATTGATTATATTGGTGAAAAAAAAAAAAAAAACATGTCTTAAATTCACCATACAGAAACTCCATTTGGCTTATGAACTACATTATATAACGTGTCTTCTAAATATGTGTGATCAAACTGTTAAAAATAGACCAAAATTGACTATGAATTGTGTGCTCAACCATAGAGTCTCATTCAATTAAGATGATGGATCACACTGAGGAAACAACGATGTTGTTGACACCAAATGTCAATGTTTTGACTACTCAATAACTAATTTTGATGCACAAACCAAATAAATAAATAAATAAATAAATAAATACTTAAATAAATTGTTTTATTTTATATATGTTCTCTTAAAGGATATAAGCTTTAATTGAATGTAGTCATTGGAATGTCTCTTTGGAATTATGATTATTGCAATAATGAAGAACTTTGATGCAATTTGTTTTTCAAATACTGTACATTTTGACTTGTCAAAATGAAGAGGAATGTTTTATGTTCATCAACAGACCCTGATGCGCACCTCTCAAAAAAATGTAACTGCATTACCGGTCAAAAGTTTGGGGTCAGTAAAAAAGTCCAATTGTTAAATATATATATATTAAAAAAATATTTATTGTATGTAGTTTCAAATAAAATTATTACTCCTGTCATTATTGCTTTTTTATTGTTACCAATAATAATAATAAAAAAATAATAGTAATAATATTAATAATAATAACAATAATAATACTAATAATAACAACAACAATGCCAACAACAACAGCAACAATAATAATAATAATAACAACAATAATAATAATAATAATAATAATAATAATAATAATAATAATAATAATAACAACACCAACAATAATAATAATAATAACAATGACAACAACAATAATAATAATAACGCAAGAGTATAGTTAATCACAACGTTTTGGCTATGTACAGGGGATGTGCCATGGGGTACGCTAAACACTCGATGCTAAAGTATAAATTAGGAGGAATTAGGAGAAATTAGGAGGAATTCGAGATACTAGTTTTTGTCACTAATATTAGTATTTAAATATAGACACACCTAAAAAAAAGGATGATGTGGCTCATTAAGTACATCAACTTTATATTGGAACTTACTTATGAAAGTATTAACATATACTGTATATATAATTTCTTTATGTTGTCACTATAATCTTACAATTTAAAGTGACACACTAGTATTAGAGACAACAAAAGTACTGACTTTGGCATTAGTTGGTACAAAAATTGTACCTACATACGAGTGCTGTTGAGCAGGTTCATGAACACTGTGTTCACATGCTTAACAGATATGACTGTGATTGGATACAATGATCATTGCTTTACCGTTCTTCATTGAGGTAGATACACCAACACTGTAGCATTTCAAAGCCGCGTCTATTAGATGATCCATCAGTGGATTACTCATTATTTGTAAGATTAGAAACTTAAAGAAACACTATGTTGTCACTATTTTTCAAAATTAATCTAACGGCAGTTTTGAAGATGCATACATCCAAATTGTAATTTTGACCCTATCTTGGCTTTGCTGTGAAATTGACTTGCTAATTAATTACTATTAATTTTATATTTGTTTGTTTTGCTTATTGAGAAATGCTTAACCATGAAATTTCAGCTTAACCATGAAATTTGTTGAATGATTTAAAAGAAGAAGAAAAAAAACAGCAAATGCTGTTTGTGTATGTGTATTTGTGCATGTGTGTAGAGGAATACCTACCTGCATTTTCCTTATGCCTATATATTCCGCCAGGTTATTTCCATATTCCCAAGTCTCTCTCTCTTTCTCAGTTATTTTTTTTCTTTTCTTTTTTTCTTCACTTCAGCCTCACTCTCATTCTCCCTCTCCATCCATCTGTCTGCTGATAAGGCACATTTTCCAAAGAGAAAACCCCCTCCTCATTTCATCACCGGCTGTAATAATGATGACGACGTGCGTGAGTGTGTATTCATCACTGAAAAGCCCCACGGGGGATTCCTGCACACACATGTGCTCAGATTTCAACCCATTTCTATATCCAACATGTGCATCCATGACCCGGTGTGCTTTTATCAATGAAAAAACAAGCTCTAGAGGAAAGAAAGACACTTTTAGGAGCCTGAAAAAGCTTTCTGATAAGAGAACAAAGTGCAAACTATCACAAACGTATTCTCAGAGCTCTTCAGGTGATCGCTTTGAGGTCAGATTTCTGTATCAAGTGACTAAATCATGGTTCGCTGCAGTATTGTCAGACCTTTTCCTTAGAAAATAGGAAAGCTACACACACATTTTCTTGATGGAGTCCTTTATTACAACAGGAAAACTGCACACAAAAACATTTCTTCACCGGGTTTATTGTGAGTGTGAGGTAAACGCTGTGGAGTATGTTATCAGATGAGATTATATCAAGGTGGAGGGTCATCTAAACCTGTGTGTGTGTGTATTACAGGAGGTGTTGTGGATAAAGATCTCAGACAGTACCTCAACCTGCGTTTCCAGAAGGGCTCTTTGGACCACGAGCTGCAGCAAATCATTCGGGACAACCTCTATCTGCGAACAGTACCTTGTGAGTAACTCTTCACCCTCGTTTTCTTAACCTTCGACACCAGTGCCCTCGCTGGCTTGGTGTTCTTGGCATGGTCAGTGGCGTTTTATTGATTGTTTTCCTGGCTGACATTGTCTAAGGACTGAAATTGTGCAGGAAGACTTTTATGTTTATGAAAGTGTCTTGAATTTTGCAATGATGCTTGGGTTGTTGGTAAAGAATTGCTAGCTTGGACCTGGTGTTAGTCGTTGGTTGCTTACTAGGTTGTTTTGGGTGTTTTCTAGCAGTGTTTAGGAGAAAAAACTGTTCAGTGTCTGCTGTCACTTTCTAATGAATGAGCTTGGATATATGGTAAATCTGTGTGAGTGAATACTGAAATGACTGAATTTTGCTCAAGAAAATTCACATTCTGTAAAAAGATGTC
This sequence comes from Danio kyathit, assembly GCA_903798195.1. Taxonomy (NCBI): domain Eukaryota; kingdom Metazoa; phylum Chordata; class Actinopteri; order Cypriniformes; family Danionidae; genus Danio; species Danio kyathit. Next base: position 27,771,770 of record LR812522.1, on the reverse strand, counting down.
TATGAAAAAAATGCAAAAAGGCATTCATTATTTTGTTTGATTTGAAATGGTATATTTATGTTCATAATTAAAAATAGCAAAAAAAAAATTTTTTGGAATATTTTTGTTTATGTGTAAGCATTTTTTTATAATCTAATCAGATCACACATTGTTTCTGCATTATGATAACATTATCCATTTTTACTATATACTATATACATTTATAATTTATTTCAAATAAATTAAATAACATGAATGCATGATCAGATTTATTTTCAATTATTTCATTGTTATTTTAGTTAATATTATTTAAATGTATGAGCAATTCCAGCATTATGGACGTGGCATTTGCAGTAAAATCTCAAAACATAAATTCACAGACAAGGTATGTGTTAACTTTATATTGAAACATCTGTTTATATTTTCCAAAACAACTAACCATAAAGTTATGGGAGCAGAAAAATGTCAGTCAAAACAATTTTTATGTTTAAAATGAGGGAAATAAACATGTGTTATGGATGCGACGAAAAAAGTCTGCGAGTTTACAGTATACAACATACTTTGTAGAAATTCTGTGAATTAAACTGCACAACCCAAAAGAAACAATGCTAATCAAAAGGATAAGAGTTGGCTCTCTATAGAACAAAAAATATTGATTTTATTTTATTTGACATTTATGAGGGAAAAGCTCCGTTATGGATGTGACATCTCTTCGTTATGGATGTGACAGATGTGAAAATGGCACTTTCGCTGACTCACACCGACTTTGGTAAATCAAATATTATAGTTTGAAAACATTAACAGAGTTATTTTTGAGTATTTTTAAGGACTGTAAAATACTTGCTCACATAAAAAAAAAAAACCGCAGAAACGGTTTTGATATTTTGGTGAAAACGTAATTTTTTTCATGGCAAAGGACATTTATCGTATTATTTAATAAAATTATATTATATAAGCCATTTTTTCCAATATTTTAAAGAATGATTCGGTCTTAGTCAAAATATGTAGTTTGATCAAATAAATATTTCCATGTTTTCCCTGGACTTTACTGATTCAATTAACTAATTTAAGCTATGAATAATTTCCAATTGATAGCAATCATGAAACTTAATCAGTTTAAACAAAAAAGGAACCATGAGTAATAAATAAATGAGTAACCCCACCCCATACCCCCCAAATTCCAATATATTTGTGTTAAATTAATTGTGTAAAACATGCTCATTAAGTGTGTAATTGATGGAAGGTGTAAAATGTTTATTTTGACAGGTTGTCATGAAGGCACTGTAGGTTTATCTTTATACAATATGACTATTTGTTTTTTATTTGATTTTTATTTGTATTTAACAAGACCACACATTAGAGCTGTGCAATAAATCTAAATCAAATCACAATCACGATTTGAAACATTTCGATTAGCTAATCGCAAACCGATATGGAATATATATTTTAAATTTCCCCCTGCCAAGAGCAAATATGTGATTGCTGTCTGTGTTTGATAGTCTTACTAGCCAATTGCGTGAGCATACTTTCATTCTGCCCAATCAGAACTTATCAATCTGCTTTTTATTAGCCATGTTAGTTTGCTGAGTGTTCTGTGTGTATATATATATATATATATATATATATATATATATATATATATATATATATATATATATATATATATATATATATATATATATATATATATATATATATATATATATATATATATACTAGTGCTGGGCCGTTATCGGCGTTAACGTGCTGCGTTAACGCGAGACTCTTATCGCGCGATAAAAAAAATATCGCCGTTAATCTATTCTCAAAGTTAGGTTGGGAGCTGGGTCTATTTTACCCAAGCTGTGATAACTTTCACCTATTAGCGCGGATGGATACCTGACCGGTGAGCCGTCTGCCCTTCTGAATCAAATCAGCAGGCTGCCTGACTCTAACTGCAGGTCGGCAGTTTCATTTTAACTCACGGATATTTCATTCATTCCTTTGTGACAAAGTGGGGTATTAGACGCAAATACATAGAGAATGTTATGGAATTTAATAACGCATGCCAAATGGTAAGAAAAAAAACTTCCGCATTTCGCGATGTGTGTGTGTGTGTGTGTGTATGTGTGTGTGTGTGCAGTACTTTACTGACAGCCGGGCGTGTGGATCTTGTCGGAAAATATGGCGAAAGGTCCTAAAGACCGCCGTGTTTACTTCAATAATGCCACTAATATCTGCATACTCCACATCTTAATTCCATTTCTGTTTAGTTCAGTTATGACCTTAGATGGATTAAGGTAATAAAAAATCGCTGTTTGGAGCTTATGTAGGCCTACAGTTCAACATTGATGTTTAACTGAATAAACAGTAAACACAAATACATCTTATTGAACATCATTTATTTTCATCACCAATTATCATAGTAGAACAGTTTCTCAAGCAGTTTGTGATGCATTTTTGAAACAGGAGATGAGCCCCTTGTCTAATGCACCACCTGGCTTGAGAAACCTGTTCTCAAAGACTTATTATTTGGGTAACACACATATTTTGAATGCCTTCGGCAGAATTCAAATGAGCCATTTTAATCTAGATTAATCTAGATTAATTTCAAAATTAATCTAGATTAATCTAGATTAAAAAAATTAATCTATGCCCACCTATAATATATATATATATATATATATATATATATTATTTTATTTTATTTTTTTGTATAATGAGCTACATTATCTCCCTAATTTTAACTTGTTTACGCAAAGGTAAGGTAATTTTATGTGTGCTTACTGTTTGCTCTAGGGGAAAAATAAGTTTAATTTCTGAATATTTAAAACAAATCTGAATAAATGTTGGAGTAAGTTAATATCTATCTAACACTCACTGTATTTTAGCAGTAAGAAACTACGATACAGATTATTGAGCTGAATCTTGACTACAAAATCAAATCGCAAATCAAATCGCAATATCTGTAAAAAAATTGCAATTAGATATTTTCCCCAAATCACTCAGCCTTACCAAACATAGTAATATATAAAACAGAATAAGATACAGAATTACAGACTGTTGTTTCCCAATATCCCCTGAAAATAGAATAAAATAAAATGGATTAATTAAAAACAAACATATCCTCTGAAAAAGAGGAAACTAATCAAAATAAAATGTCAAACTAGGTTACAAATAAATAAGTAAATAAAAGTAAGAACTGATTGTGTTTAAATAGATAAAAAATATTCCTACAAGGAGTCCATATTCCCTCTTTCCAGTAGTTTTCTGTATATTAGAGCTGATACAACAAAAATCCCTAAAACAGGATTCCAGGTCTTGTTAAAAGATTTGAGAGATCCTGCAAGTAAACATCTTAACTCCTCAAGTTTTATGCTGCTAAAGATTTCTCGGATCCACATGTCATGTGATGGAGGAATGACAGGTTTCTATTTGAGAAGACTGGCTCGTCTACCTAAAAGAGATGTAATATGCAAGTCAGCTCTCTCTGCAGTATGACAACATTTCTTGACATGCTGTTATACAACAAATTCGATTTTTATGGCTGGATTCTGTGATTCTATCTGCATCTTGGAAATCATAAGCCACATACGTAGAGTAGTAATGGCTCAATCCCTTCATCCATTGTGAGTCAATGGTATTTTTCACATGAAATCTTAGGCATGATCAAAATTGCAAGTTACACTGAACATCAGTACACAGCAAAGCACATGGAGCTGTATGAAACACAAAGTCTAGTTTGTTGGTTGACAATTCCTTGGTAGCATCAGTCTAAAACACTTGTACAGACTTTATAGTCATAATGAAGTCAACTATGTATCTGTTTGTGAATTATAGTCTATAATCAGAGAGGTGTTAGGGTATTAAACACAGTAGTATGCTTTGTCTTTGGACTGCAGCATACTTGAAAGGATTTCCGTGAGGCTTTTGCTCAAGTGAAGCCCTTGTGTTATGTGTGAGAGCGAGTGAGCAATTGAAAGAGAGAGAGAGAGAGTGATTACTGTCCAGCTGAGAGACTGAGCTGTGATTCCATTAGACCAAAGAGTGACACGTGAGATCCGCACCCGAGAGATCGCTATGGAGAATACAGATGAGAGAGACAGAGGGACGGACTGACAGAGATTACGATTAAAAAATGAAAATGAGGTGCGAGGACCCTAGATAAACCGCCTCAGATGTCGGATTCATTGAGCGTTTGCAGAAAGACAGAGAAACAAGGACACCGATAGCTTGAAATAAGAAGGGAGAGATTGAGGTAGAGAGGAAGTCGGATTGGGGAGTCTGAAAAACCCATGCATACAAATTTGTTTTCAATCATATGTAATACAGCAGCCCTGTTGCAAAACCTAGCTGCCTACTTAGAAAGCATTTTAAGGGCATCACAGGTGTACAACAAGATTGTTCCAAAAAGTAGCCAGGATCAATTTGGTAGCCTTCTTAGATGTTTGGTTTTGCCCATCGCAGATTGCATTGAGGAAATTTCACTGGGTCTCATTTAGGGCTGCACAATGTATCGTTTCCTCATTGATATTGCAATGTGCGCATCCACAATAGTCACATCGCAAAATATGCAATCTTGAGTTGGGATTATACTTGATTATAATCAATGCACTGTGAACTATCCCATTTAAGGCCTGTAACTGGAAACATTGAATTATTTCAGAGTTTAAAACATCCAGCCACAAGACATTATAATGTTTGTAACTTTAATAAAGATCACATTATATACAGTGAAGATTATGCAGTGTTGATTATTCAATGTCTGTACCTGATTACTCTCCGGAAAACTATAATTCAGTTTTTTCTTTGCTATATTGTATTTATCTATGCTTGTAATTTATTTGTTCTTTTATTCGAGACTCGCTCCCAATCAATGTAAAATGAAGAATTCTTTCCAAATAAGTGAAGTTTCCCAAACTAATTTCAAGAAGAGCACGTGATATGATTGATCGTGGCTGGTGCCCCATCTGTAATCATTAGAAAGCCAATCAGATCATTTCAAACTCAGCATAAATATCCCGTCTAACTTTACTCCCTTATCTTCGTTTTTTGAAGAACCCCTCCATCCACCACATCTCCCTCCTCCTTTTTCTAGATTAATCCAGGATTGGTGACACGGTGGCTCAGCAGTTAGGACTGTTTCCTCACAGCAAGAAGGTCGCAGATTCGAATCCCAGCTGGGCCAGTTGGCATTTTTGTGCGGAATTTACATGTTCTCCCCGTGCTCGTGTAGGTTTCCTTTGGGTACTCCGGTTTCCTCCCACAGTCCAAAGACATGCGACATAAGTGAGTTAATTTAACTAATAGAAACAGTATATGAGTACTTTAGTACTGAGATTTCACCGCATGGGTATGCACTGGTGTGGTTGGTGGTCTATTCTTTTGGGGCTGCCCCCGACAATCAAGAAATAGGCCAAACGAATTCTGGGAGCTTTCGAGAACTACCTGATCTCGTACCCCCTTACATGCTCAATTATCTCCGAGCTCAGGGTTCTCTCCCGATACAGCATGCCAAACCTGCTAACACTATCAAGCAAAAGTGTGAACTCTTAAAAAGCATTTTAAGTCATCTAATGAAATTGTATTCACATCACAATATATATTGCAGTAATACAAAATAACGCAATGTTAAATTTTTCCAATATAGTGCAGCCCTAGTCTCATTCACCAAATATGTGTACTTCTGCGTACTTCTTAACAATTCAAAATTCACCAACCTTTTCAGTTAACTGTCATAGTTGTTATTAATTTTAAATATATTTATAGCATACACTCTAAGAAATGTTGGTTTATTTCAACCCAAATTTGGTAAAATATGTACTTACCCAAACATTGGATTAAATTTGGTCCTAATAATTAAACCCATCTGTTGGTTTAGTCCGTATTAAACCCTTATATGGGTGGAAATAACCTAGCATTTTTAAGAGTGTAAATTGTATTTTATACAATTCTCAAATATGTATTATTATTCACAGTAATTTAAATCTGCCTAAATGTTTTCATACTATTTGCTGTTTCATTGTTAACTTCTTGGGTGACACGGTGGCTTAGTGAATAGCGCTGTTGCCTCACAGCAAGATGGTCTCTGGTCCCAGCTGGGCCAGATGGCATTTCTGTGTGGAGTTTGCATGTTCTCTCCATGTTGGCGTGTTTTCTCCGGGTGCTCCAGTTTCCCCCACAAGTCCAATGACATGCAGTATAGATGAATTGAATAAACCAAATTAACCGTAGTGTATGAGTGTGAATGAGTGTGTATGGATGTTTCCCAGTACTGGGTTGCAGCTGGAAGGGCATTTGCTGTGTAAAACATATGCTGTATAAGTTGGCAGTTCATTCAGCTGTGACGACCCCTGATGAATAAAGGGACTAACATGAAGCAAAATGAATGAATGAATGTTAACTTCTTATGTATTTCATAACTATGGGAAACATCATGCCCTAATATCGGCCAATTCTGTGTTGTGTTATTACTCAATTCTCACGATGTTACATTAGCAACTTGTTATTTACTGTGTTTACTGACTGTAGTTTACTTGTTAGGGTAGCGATAACATCATGTTGCTTTAATACACCTAGTTTTGGCTTTTCACAAACCTGGTGAACTGTTTTCTAGATGATGGTAGATAGAGAGATAGAGAGTCATTGACCTTTACTATGAATTTTCATTTTTGCAAATTGATATACTGTGGACAGTAGTTTGGTTATTAGATGCCAATGTTGGTTTTGTGGTTAGCATAGCAATATGCTAATGGAACACTAATGAAATCAGATGTATGAGAAATGTGAGGAGCGCTGTTATGCCTGCCAAATTTTAGTACAAACACAAAATGCACAAATACAGACCAATTATTATTTATGTTTGTATTGTACTCAGCTAAGCATGATGCTAATGGACTCAATTGTTTGATAATGATAATATTTTGTTTATTTTGTGATATTTCATGTGGTACAGTATATAACAATCATCTTGAAATGCCAACACATCAATGAACCAGTGGTACTATTTGAATCTCATGGTACTGTATATCTAATATGTTGTATCTTAGCACCATGCTAATGGAATCAATTGTCTGTTAAATGTATGGAACATAATGTATTAAACGTGAGCTACATTTGATGTAACATATGTTTGAAATATGTCTTTAAAATGTTTTTGATTTAGAATGTGTGAATGAGTGTTTTAATCAGATTGTCACATGGTTAGCTTAGCAACATGCTATTGTTAGATTCTTGTTTAATGTATTATGAATAGTGCATATCATCTCATTTATGCAATTTTGTGTGACACATTGAGCTGTTGCAAAATGGACATGAGTTTTGATTTCTTAAGCAGTTTCTTTTGTAATTATTTTAGCATGATTTGTATAATATCACAAATTCGGACGACCTCATAATTCATAATTATAATTTTCATCTGCTCTCATCCCATTGATTCCATAGATTTAGTGGTGGGATTAAGTTTGAAACTGTATACTTTTTTACCTAAATCATACATTTTCATTAAGGAGCGCATTGTGCAAATTCATACAATTTCCACATTCAGGAAATACCTAGATCTTGTTGTGAGACTGACTTGTCAGTTTTGGTTTGCATGTTGTGTTTGAAACCCACTCGGTTTGCTTTTCACAGAATTTTATTACTGCGGAATTGAGTTTGTGTGTAAGAAAAAAAAACAAGGAAAGACAGTGACTCCAGAGGAAGTTGAGGACGTGTCCCCATTGCCGTCACATTATCAGTGGCGTGATTGGCTGCTTGCTGAGTAATGACAGTAATGCTCATAATCACAGAACTGTCTCATGAATTATGCAGCATATCTATTACAGCTTAGAGTGCCATGACAGGTTAAACTTGCCACACACACACACACACACACATGCAGAGGGGAAAAACAGGGTGACATTAGAAGTTGTTAGTGCTGACATTGAACCTCCACAGAAATGAGATGTGAGACGCTGTTATAAATGGCAGACCCGGTGTCCTCTAATATCTAAAAGGGGACCATGAGGTGTTGTTCTTTATTCAGAAATGGCCATTGCACACACTGTCTTTTCTTATGTTTCTTTATTCACTCCTGTAATAAAGACCCCCTAAAACATTTTAAAACTATATAAATTTAACTGAAATTGAAGAACAGACTGGTTTCAGTTTGTGTGGATCTAATGCAAACTGCAGATTTTTGTTTTCTTTGGCTGGTATTAGTTCTGAACTTCTGCACACAAATAGCAGTTTTATATTAAAACATCTGTAAACTAATTTGTATTAAAGTACAAAGATGCTGTAGATTAAGCACATATGTACCAACAAACAATATACTTACAGCACCACAGTAAAAGCCAGTTAATATTACAATGTGAGATATCCTGATATTCCAGGCTAACAAAAAAAATGTGGGACATTTAGAAAAATGCTATGGGTCAGAATTGTTACTTTTTCTTTGGGTAATGCACAGTATATCAATTCATTTGATTAATTACTCAGTTAAGTTAAACAATTAATTTTAAAACTTTAAAATTGGGTTGATATCTTCATATCATCAGGTTTCCCAGAGATGGGTTGCGGCTGGAAGGGCATCTGCTGTGTAAAAAAAAACGTGCTGGATAAGTTGGCGGTTCATTACACTCTGGTGACCCCAGATTAATAAAAAGGGACTAAGCTGAAAAGAAAATGAATGAATGAATGAATCTTTGAGTGGATAAATTACGTCACTTTTTCATTATTTTACTGGTAATTTGATTTTGGTTTAGTGAGTTGGTTGCTTTATTATTATTATAAATTAATTAACAGTATAAAACAATTGCACTTTATTTCAGTTGCATTGTTTTTCTGCCAATTAATTTTATTTATATAAAACAAAGTTGTTCAGAGTATTGAATAGTTAATTAATAAAGTTCAGAGATCAGTTAAATTTTTTGTTTTGTTTTTATAATACAATTTTAGTTTTATCATTCAAAAATTCCATATTAGTGCATCCCCATTTTTTCTAATATTGGCCTTTTATGTTTTCATGATTCTGCAGTTCTTGTTTACATGAAAAAAAAAATATATCTTCTGAAGTGTTTAGATGGTGTTTTGTTTTTAAATTAGCTCCATATACAGTACATGTATGAAATACCATTTAAAACTGGCTTGTTTACAATGCTTTTCAAGAAAATGTAGTTACTACTGTAATATAAATGCCACCTACTTGCAGATAATGAATTGAAGTAGCAGGTTTAAAATCAAAAGTCTGAGCATCATATTTTTGGAGTTTTTATTATAGTATATTGAAATGAAACAATCTAATGTAAACTGAATATTCTAATACATGTAGCATTTGTTATTATAAACAAATACATATACATTACTGAGTACATTGTTGATATGCTCATATTCAGGGCTGCACGATATTGGACAAAAACTGACATTGCGATATTTATTTTGTCTGCGATATATTAGTATATGAATATAATTTCTATAGGTGGGCATAGATGCATTTTTTTTTATCTAAATTAATCTCAGTGTAATCTTGGAATTAATCTAGATTAATCTAGATTAAAATGGCTCATTTGAATTCATTCAGAATATGTGTGCTACCCAAATAATGACATCAAAATGCAAAATGCATCACACACTGCTTGAGAAACTGTTCTACTATGAGAATTGGTGATGAAAATAAATTATGTTCAATAAGATGTACTTGTGTTTACAAACTGTTTATTCAGTTAAACATGACTTTTGAACTGTAGGCCTACATAAGCTCCAAACAGCAATTTTTGATGACCTTAATCTGACTAAAGTCATAACTGAACTAAACAGAAAGGGAATTAAGACGTGGAGTATGCAGATATTAGTGGCATTATTGAAGTAAATACCGCAATCAAACTATTACTGTCATGTAGGACTTTTCACCATATTTTCCGAAAAGATCCACACACGCGGCTGTCAGTAAAGGACCCCCCCCCCCCCCCCCCACACACACACACACACACGCACACACACGTCGCGAAATGCAGAAGTTTTTTTCTTTCCATTTGGCGTGTGTTATTAAATTCCATAACACTCTCACCAGTCCTTACTCCTTATTTGCGTCTAATACCCCAGTTTGTCATGGGGGAAATGTTAATGAGTGAAAGTGCCGAACTGCTGTTAAAGTAACCCAAAATTACAGGACACTCTTAACGCTACATGAAAGCACTTCACGTAAACACCTTAATTATAATATTGTCTATTAGGGCAAATAACTAGATTACAGATGTCCATGTAAACGTAGTCAGTATTGTCTTCGAAGTAAGTGAAAGATCCAGAAGAGCATCCTGCTGATTTGATTCAAAAGGGCACCTTTTTGTCAGACGGCTCACCTGTTTGACTTTCATTCACCGTTATTCATTTTAAAAAGCACCCGGTCCATTTTATTTGTATGTTTTACTCGAACGCATAAACTCTACAGGTGCCTGATAGTTAGATGTGGAGCTAACATTAATCAGATTCACTCTGCATCCATGTTAGCACGTCACGTTTGATGTGGTAATTTCACAGTAGGAATACACACAGGTTTGAAGACTCGTTCTCACCCCCTACAGTGCAATTTGGTCAGGTATGCATCCGCACTAAAATATCAAGGTGAAAGTCATCATAGCTTGCGTAGAATAGACCCAGCTCCCAACCCAACTTTAAGAATAGATTAAAGGCAATATTTTTTTTATCGTCCGATAAGTCTCACGTTAACGCAGCTCGTTAACGCGGATAACGGCCCACCACTTATAATTTCACAAGATGACTTACAACTAATTCCAATGAATTCATCATTTAACATTAATTGGGAGTATTTTGTAAACAAGTATCTGCATAAAATACAATACAATTGAATTTGATGGTTTTCTGTGGAATCTGAATTGAGGTACAGAAATTCAATAATAATATAAAATAACACTGCATAGTGTAAAGTCTTTATTGAACAATTATTCATTCAGTCATTCATTTTCTTTTCGGCTTAGTCCCTTTATTAATCTGGGGTTGCCACAGTGGAATGAATCACCAACTTATCCAGCACATGTTTTACGCAGTGGATGCCCTTCCAGCCGCAACCCATCACTGGGAAACATCCATACACACATTCACACACAAACACTATAGACAATTAAGCCTACCCAATTCACCTGTACGGCATGTCTTTGGACTTGTGGGGGTAACCGGAGCACCCGAAGGAAACCCACGCGAACACAGGAAGAACATGCAAACTGACCCACCCGAGGCTCGAACCAGCAACCTTCTTGCTGTGAGGCAAACGTGCTACCCACTGCGCCACGGTGCAGCCCCCTACTTTTATAACCTCTTGATTTAAGTTTGCTTAAATCTTACAGTCACATGTCTTAAAAACACATCTAAATAAAAAATGTTTCACCTTATTGTAGGGTTAAACCCCACTAATCACATGTTCTGATCTGTGAGGCTGATCAACAATAATCCCAACTTGACATTGCTGATTCTGTGATGTGACTATTACATATTCACACATTGCGATATCGATGCTGAAACAATATGTCATGCAGCCCCACTCATATTAATTTTTTGTATCTCGGCGCATAAACAATGTTTGTTATGGTGTGTCTTCTTTTTATCCTTTAACAAAGGATGAAAGTGATCTTTGCTGTGAGTATTTCAGAACTTAACATCGACACTTTACATTGGTCATGTTTTACTGACCTTAATTTAAAATGCAAAAACAGATGACAATTACAATCAATTCAAACATACTGATCGTCAAATTCTTGTGTACTAAAGAAACACAGAAAAGAAAGTCATACACTTTTGGAACAACATGATGTGAGTAAATGGTGACTGAAATTTCTTTTTTGTAAAATACTGGATGAACTGCATTTTAAGGGTGGCAGATTTGTCAGTGTGTAGTCTGTAAATCCCCAATGTTTGAGAGAACATTTGAAGTCTCATAACAAGACTGAAGCAGGTCTCATTTTCACTTCAGAACACAGAAATGTGGATCAGGCCTTTTCCAAAGCGCCTGCCACCACGAACAGTCTGACACATTTTCCGAGCAAAACCATACCTGAAAAATTGAACAAGCTTGAATTGGCAGTTAAAGCTACCCAGAGTTCTCTATAACTCCCTTGTTACAGAGCAAGAGTTGAATGTGAAAGTCTCTACCCCAAATCTGAAGAAAGTAAGTGGCTCTTATTTGATTTTAAACAACACTCTGGAAGACACAAGCCTGAAATCTCATTTTCAGAACCCATGAATTCAATCTTTGATGTCTGAAGAAACGGTTTCATCATTCCAGATATCAAAAATGGATATTGAAGATCCAACTATATCTTCCAGGGCTTTGCAGTCACGTTCTTAGAGAGATTAAACATTGCGTTATTAAAGAGAAGGTTATTAGGATGAATTAATTCCCTAGACTCTCTGTTTGAATTGGATTTTATTATATTTGTCACGGATGTGGAGGATCCGCTTCTTTCAAGTCAACATAAAATCAGAAATGACCCTAGTAGCTTTTAAACACATTCCTGGTCTTATCTCTCACATTTCATCAAAAATTAATAACTTACTCTTCTTTTAAAATGGATTTGCCTTTTTTGCTTTAGACTGTGCAAGCACTGGTGAATATTGCACAAAGTTTCTGAAGCAAAAGATTATTAAATGAGTAATCTCATCCTTTGTTGTTTGCAGTACAAATATTTGAACATATCTAAAATGACATACATTTATTTAAGCAACAAAAACACTTGTTTTTATAGTTTCAGAAATTGTGTTGTTTTTCTGGCCACAACATCTGCACAAACTCTTTCTTGCAAGATTAAATTCAATTAAATTTGCTCAATTTTAGTTTTTTTTTAAATATAAAATAACGTATGAAATAATGTTGAAATAATGTTATGAGTTGAGAAAAATAAAATATAATCAAAAAGTGTTTCAAGGGTGGTTGAATGTTTGAACTAGACATAAATACTGATCTAAATCTGCCTTTTTGATATTTCTTATGTGTAACTAAAGAGTTGTTATTCAGCAGATATTATATTATTTATTAAAAAATGACAGCATGTCTAAACTCCTTCCTTCATCTGAAAGTGAATGGTGACCAAAGTTTGGCATGGTTTTTAGATTTGTTGTCCTTTTTTTTTTTTTTTTACATTGCTACTGTGTGGTTACAAGACTTCTGTGCAAGTTGTTAGTTGGATTTTGGTCCTTGATGGGCTCTAGTTCCCATTCACTTTAAATATATGGAAAAGAGCAGCTCAAACATTCTGCTACGTTTCTCTTCTTGTGATCCACAGAAGAAAAGATTTAAGGCAAAACATTTTCAGCACCATTCCTCTTGTCAGCAGTGTCATGTGATACTTTAGTGCTTAAATTTATTTTATTTTAGATAAAAATTTTGCTTATTTTTTATTTCTGCTTAATTTTTTTGTGCAAATCATCATATATTTGTTTGAATTCAACAGAAATCTATTTTGTGACTTATAACACTTAATTGTTTTTGATAAACCATACTTCCAACCTATTTTCATTATATGCAAAAGAAAAGCTCAAACATTCTGCTAAGTTTCTCTCGTTGTGTTCCACAAAAGAAAAGACATTTCAGAAAAGAAGTTGCATCATTGCTCTAGTCAGTAGTGTCATGATCCTTTAGTGCTCATTCATTAATTTTCCTTCAGCCTAGTCCCTTATTTATCAGGGGTCGCCACAGCAGAATGAACTGCCAACTATTCCGGCACCCGGTTACCCAGTTCACCTATAGCACGTTTTTGGAATGTGGGGGAAACTGGAGCATCCAGAGGAAACCCACGTGAACACGGGGAGAACATGCAAACTCCACATATAATGCCAATATTGTATATGGTAAATATCGGCTCGGGCCAGTACTCGAACCAGTGACCTTCTAGCTGTGAGGCGACAGTGCTAACCACAGACCCACTGTGCCACCCTTTTTTTTTTTTTTTTTTTTTTTTCTTTTAATATTTATTTTCAAAAAATGAAATTTTTTTTTGCTAAATATTTTAAAACAAATCATCATGCTTTTTTAGAATTCTTATTTTTCCAGGTTTTTCTTTAATTTCAGAAAGCTATTGTGTGACTTATTAAACCTAATTGTACTTTTTGTACCTTGAGCAGCTCAAACATTCTGCCACGTCTCTCTTTTTGTGTTGAGCAGAAGAGTTGTTTTTTTGAAAGACATTTGATACGCTCACAAAGGCTACATTTATTTGAACCAAAATACAGAGAAAACAAATATAAGAGAATATGAGAGAAATGAATTTTCAGAAAGTCTGCAGTGTCACAATCTTTCGCAAATCATTCTCATATTCTTATTTAATAATATTAAGATGAAAAACTTCATATTTAAAGCTTGATATTTTTAATGCCAACCATCATACACATTTCAAATTATTTTATGAAGAGATTGTTCAATAGCATTTATTTGAACTAGACACATTATAAATGCATCCGCTGCTAATAATTTATAATCAATCAATTCAATAGCATTTATTTGAACTAGAAAGGTTGTCACATAAATGCATTTGCAGCTGATAATTCATAATCAATCAATCAATCAATCAGTCAATCAATTCAATAGCATTTATTTGAACTAGAAATGTTTTGTCACATTGTAAATGCATTTGCTGTCATTATTGAACAATTTTGAATATTTTTTTTCAATCAATCAACAAATTAATCAATCAATCAATGCAGTACCATTTATTTGAGCTAGAAATTTTTTTTCACATATTTTTTTCATATTTTTCAATATATAACAATTTATGCCTTTTTAATATTCATATTTTTTCAATCAACTAATCAATCAATCAATTCAATACCATTTATTTGAACTAGAAATGTTTTCATGTTATATATGCATTTGTTGTTATAAAATGTTAAATTTTTCTTTGACGATCAATCAATCAATCAATTAATTCAATAGAATTTAAACTATAAATGTTTTGTCACATTTTATGTGCTTTTGCTGTCACTATTGAACAATTTACGCTGTTTATAATATTCATATATTTTTCATTCAATCAATCAATCAATCAATCAATCAATCAATCAATCAATCAATCAATCAATCAATCAATCAATCAATCAATCAATCAATCAATCAATCAATCAATCAATCAATCAATCAACCAACCAATCATTTAATTAGTCACAGAATCAATAAATCAATCAATCAACCAATCCATCAATCAATCAATCAACCAGTCAATCAATCAACCAACCAATCATTCTATCAGTCAACACCAATCAAACAATTAATCAATCTGTCAATCAATCAATCAATCAATAAATTGTACTGTTCCCAAATTATTTATTTTATAGTCCAGTCAACCATTTGCTTATTCCTTGTCTTAATCGTGTAATTTGCTATATATGCACTTTGATTTACATTTAATTTCTCTCCATTCGCCTCTATCTGCCTCTGTCTTCCATTCTTCTGGCATGTCTCTCCGTCTCGCTTGTAGTACTTAAGCTCCATGATCAGGGCTTTGACTAGGTTTCCAATGGCAACTGGCGTCTCCCACTCCCCTCGGTCTGCGTCAGACGGGTGACGTCTGCTCCCCCTCCACCACCTCATTTCTCCATCCAGTCCTGCATATATATACTGTATCAATGAACACACAGGAAGTCAGCAAATGGGGCTGCCTTTGTGGAGCTCTTATGAAACCGGGCTATAATTGGCCAGGTTGCACGTGCATTGTGCGCTGTGATTGGAGAACGGGGCTCCTGGCGTGAGATGAAGAGGCGGTGAACTACAGATGAGGTCAGAAGAGAAAGAGGAAAGTCTATTTGCTGTGGAATGAGACCAAAGACAAGTGTGTGTGCGTGCTTGTATGTGTGTGTAAGTTTGTGGACTCCTAAAGGGTCATTTTTCTAATGATGTGACTCTCATGCCAAATGGCTTACACCCAGATAGAGATGCATTAGAGCAGGGACACACAAACACAGCAGAGAATGATGGATTTATTTTATGAGATGCTTGTCTTTTAATGTCTTTTTCTGCACTATGCATTGTGGGTTATTTAAAGGTAAGCTTAAAATTGTGTTAATATTTGAACAAAATAAAAATAAAAATGTTTGGTTCAGTTTTGGGACATTATGTTTTGAGATTATTCTCTGGACAATTCCACTCTAAACTCTCATTTCTTAAATTGTAATTATCATTATCATAATATTAGCAAAATATACATTGTTTGTGTTTAAATGTAGCATTATATTAAGATTTTTTTAATTTAACATATTTGAATTTTTATGAATTAATGCATTTTTCTTGCATATTATTTATTGCGTATCACACTAAAATGGTTGTGTAACTTCACTGCACATTATATTCGTTGTATCAGTGACTTTATTTTTTTGTGATCATTGCATGTTCTTCCATCATTTATTTTTATTTTCATGCAAAATAATGTTAAGAACTTTAAATAATAATATTAATAATCCTATTTTTGTGTATACGTATATATTGTTTTAGTGTTATTTATACTTGTATAATATCTTAGTATTTTGAAACTTAGGGTGCTTTCACACTTAGTGCTTTCACATCTGTAGATCGATTGTTCCGAAGCAGGGATTAAAATTGTTACAATGTTTATTTTTGTTCTTGGTGTGGTTCGCTTTTACACAGCAAAGTTTCTAAACATAATTAAAGTTTTCTAAAATAATTAAAACAAGTCACGTCTGATTTATTTGAGTCCCGTCAGCTGTCATGCATCCTTATTTGAATTTATGATGATGAGCAATATGACATTATAAGCGAAAAGCTGCGCTTTAATTTTGAATGGTGACACCCACAGACATCGTCACCAAATAATAAATCTGAGGTAAGACTTTTTCATACATAGCCGTTGGCTAGAATTAGGCATTATAGGCTTTACATTATAGAGAGAAATAACAGATAAACCAAGGCTGCAGTTTATCAATTGGTAATTTATCTTCGTGGTATTGGTATTTAGCCCCATCCATTATTCAAACGGATAAACAGCTCTCGTTAATACTTCAGCATGCTTTCATTTTCGTATTTAACATGAAACATTTACCGGTAGAAATGACATCCCACCCTACTCATAATTTTCATTCATATAGGCATATATGCCTATTGCATATCCATAATACACTGTGATATAGCTGGTTGGTTAGTTTGTTCAATCGTATTGCTTTCTCACTACAATCGATCCACTCAAGAGTTCGTTTCAATTGAGTCAAGACGCGCCTGGTTCCGAAACCAGCGTGTAAGTGTGAAAGCACCCTTGACGTTTGTTTTGGAACCTGGTGCATTTCCCCCGTTTGTGTGGTTCGTTTGGCATATGTGATAAGCGCAATCGCACTTTGATCTGCGCCAAAACAGTCAGTCCGTGACCGCCTGAATGAGCTGGTCTCGGCTCGATTGAAACATATCCTGGAGCGGATCGATTAAAGTGCAATGGCAATACAATCTAACGAACCAGGCTATATCCTAGTGTATTGTGGATATGTAATAGCCGTATATAGGGCTAAACGAGGAGAGAATTATGAGAAGGGCAGGATGTCATTCCTACAAGTAAATGTGCGTTTCATGTCGAATACGAAAGTGAAAACATGCTATCTTTTAGGAAAATTGACCGAAATTACCATTTGATTTGTTTTTCCATATTTTAGTCTTATAATATTTTGTATTAGGCCTATTGTTTTATTCATTTCTGCACTGACACCTCCAAAGAAAGATAAACATTGATCTGTACAACTCTTGACAACTGAAATCAGCTATGTATGAGAAAGTCTTACCATGATTTATATTTGGTGACGATGTCTGTGTGTCACCACAATAAACATTGTAACAATTTTAATTCCTGTTTCAGAACAAAACCATCGATCTACAGGTGTGAAAGCACCCTTATATTATTTTAATCTCTTTGTTTATTAGTTTACTTTGATTTAGTAGTTTGATTGGCTATTTTTATATTTATATAACATCTTATTCATATAAGATATTTATATAAAATCTTATTCATATAACATCATTAATAGTAATCGGTTCAACCAATGCTATTAAGAATTAAAAATGGAAAAAGTGAAGAACTCTTTATTTAATTACAGCCAGATGACCAACTTATTAAGTTAAGAATTGAAATAATGAGTTAAGAATATTAATTTGAGTGTTGTATGTTTTGTTTCTGACTGGGACTCTGAACTTAAGCTTGCCAATGAACAAAAATTATTATTATTATTATTATTATTATTATTATTATTATTATTATTATTATTATTATTATTATTATATATTTTTTTCAATTGTATTCATTTTAATAATTATGATAATCTATTTTATATTACATTTATGTCAACTTATTCTTGTATCCTGTTCATAAACATGTCAAAGTATCTCCATTTCTTATGAGGTCAAAATCCAAGACTTCTCTTCCTTTTCCAGTTGCAGTGTTTTGATTTTCAGCCGTCCTGCTCCATTAGCGGTCCCTGTGTAGGCTGTTGTGGCCAGAGGAAAAAGGAGTTATTTGTAGCTGTGAAAAAGAGAGACAGCGAGAGGACTGGAAGGGTGGCAACATGTCAAATGGCATTAGAAATAGCCCATACTTCCCCAAACAATCCCATCATCCATTTTCCTCTACTTTCTAATCACCAGTGACAGCAGACAGGCAGCTTTTAGCATGTTTTTTTTTTTTTTCATTCAAGCGTTTATTTCATATTGAGATAGCAAAAATATATAAAAAAGGAAATTTTTTTGATACAATTTTATCCTATTTTTGTAAATTCCTCATAATTGTAGGAAATAGTAAGTAAAAGTAGAAAGATAATAGAATTGCATGTATTGAGCAGTCCATTAATGTTTGGATTTTTTGTGAAATTTTACAGTATGTAGCTATAAAGGTAATATAAAGCCATACAATTGTGTACACCCTTATGAACAAAATGAGTCACCAATATCTTTGAACTTTTTCCTTGAAAGAGAAAGACGGAGATTTTTGGAGTATTTACTAAAAGCCTTTTTAATGGTATGTTAGTAAACAGACCAGACACCCACTTGAATTGTCCTTGGATTGTTCTCTTTCATGGAGTTGTGTTTTAACAAATCATTTATGTGTATCCATTTGCTTCTTTAAATAATTGTTTATTCATATAATATATTCATATTTAGAAAATGTGCTGGCTGATAACTCTTTATACCATCTCAAAAATATCTATCTCAGAGTTAAACCTAGCCATATTATTTAGATTTGGCTAGCCAGCCAGGAGCCTAAATTACAACCTGAACACATCACCTGCTTAAACAGTATTTTTCCAGTAAGGTTTTTGAACAGTTATTAAGCAAAATGATTATTTCAGATATTGAGAGACTCTGCAGTGTAAACCAAAATCGGTTGAGCGTGTTCAGATTTTTCTGATATCAATACTAATGAGGAATGATGTTTAAGATACATCATAGTATTCCAGTCGAAGTCATCATTGCAGATCATCTAACCTCTCTTTTATGTGTTTATATATTTTTCAGACACTGTTAGAGAGCCTATATCTTTTAAAGCTCATGTTGTGGATGAGGTCTAATCTGTTGACAGTGATGTCTAACTCTAGCTTTCTGAAGTCTTCATGGCACAGCTGCAGTCAGTGTCGAATGCAAACCACACTCAGTGAGCCAATTATAATCTCCTTATCTCCAGAGTACAACACAAGCCATCCTGGAGTAAACACACACACACACAAACGCAGTCCAACTTCAGCGCAGATCCCCCATGATCCTTTGGAACATGTACCTCAAATAGCCTTTTATAATGAAAAGCACCAAACAAACACTGTCCCATGGTTATTTCGTCTGGCTTTTGTTGGATGTCCTTGAATGTTAGTTCTTTGCAATGAATGGCATTCTAAATCTCAACAGTTGCTTTTGGAGATTGTCTTGAACTTGTGGAACTTTTTGACCCAGGCATGCAAATGCTTCTTAGATGGTGTATTTGAATAGAAGGCTGTATATTCATTTGTTTGTTCGTTCGTTCGTTCATTTATTGCAACTAAGAATGTCCATTGGTCTATGGTGATTATGTAACAAATTTGATAATCCTAACTTACCTAAAAGAGAAAAAGTTTAGTCACATTAACATCTGACTTTTTTTAATGGTTATGTGCCTTTTTATACAGAGTATGTAAACTTCTGGTTTCAACTGTATATTCAAACCAACTTATTACATTAAAATGTAAACTTTTTACTATATTTTTTAAACAAACAGCTTTGGTGAGCATAAGTAACGTATTTTGATATATGTTGGTGGTCTGGTGAGTGTGCATCTAACTCCAAAAAATCTGAACTAGGTTTATTTGAGTGACATTTACTCACAACATCATGGTATATTTGTTTCCCTCAGTAGGGTCATATGAAACTCAATATCTGTTTATATAATCTGTATCATTATTGCTGGGTTTACATTAAAATACTTAAGGGTCTGATATAACTTAAGCCAAATTAAAGCACAAACTAGTGTGACGTTTTTGAATGAAATCTCTAAAAGATTGGCTTGGCTGATAAACAACTAAGAATACCCATTGGTCTATGGTGATTATGTAATAGCGAGGTGTAGCTCTGAGGCTCCACCTTCTTTGACATTGAACTCTTCTCTGGTTAATTTCTTCTGTCAGAGGTATTTAATTGAAAACACTGCATAGCTGTTTTATAGTAGAAACATAAGTGTACGTCTCGGTCTGTCATAACCCTCTTTCCCTGAAGTAGAGTGATATTATATTTAAAACATTATGGTTATTGGTTATCTGGCGGTAACCCATTATGTTTTCAACATAATGTCGGAGTTCCTGACCTGAAAGGGAACTTCTAATTGAACACTGAGACCATTTTTAACGTTTAATAGCGTAAACCTACTTGGCTCACTTATGAGGGTGCACAGACCATCATCCAAGCACCAGCTTACATTTCAGTAAAAAAATATGTAGGCTTTTACTTTTTATGACAAAATATTGGCACTTTCAACTTTCAAAGTCACTTAAATCTTCTCATAACTCTTTCTTCAATGTGTTTTGGTCTAAATCTGAAGTCAGTCCAAAATCTGCACTCTGCCAAATTAAAAAAATGTGCAAATGGTTAAATCTCTTGTGATTTGCTTTTCAGGTGAATCCAGTTGCTTATGATGGTTGGCATAGCATGGTGTAAATAAATCCTCTAGTCAAACTGAGTCAGGATGTGGCCATTGTGTGGCCAAGTGTACAGTGTATATCCATGGACAGTGGACATTGGGATATTTTTGCAGGGGCTTTAATGCACCAAAAGTGATTTGCGAGGAGTTGGATGGTAGCGTGGAGATGGACAAAACACTCCACTGCATTAATATTCATGTAGCAATGCATTTCAGCTGAGGAGAAATGGCGCACTTTCAAACAAACACGAGCCCCATCCATTATTCAAAGCCATCAGACCTGTGCTTATGCACTCACACAATCCCAACAAACACACACTCACAAACACAAATGCACATGCACATTTGCTGGTCTTCCTCTGGGAATAGTGGGGAAATGCAAAACTTTACGTGAATATAGCTTGGAATGGCACTAGAGAGCTACAATGAGCTCTGCGAGTGTTTTAAGAAATGTGAACATAGATCCACCTGACAGTTCTAAACTCTAGCAAGACATTACTGGCCTTTCAACACTGCTCTGCTGTGATCTTGATCAGCTCTTCTTCAGTCCCTTCTACAGTTCATTGATTGTACTGTTTCTTATCTAGAACTTTGTTGACAGAATTTTCTGGATTTTTTCAATCAAGATTAGGTCAGGACTCTAGTGTGGCCATTTTATTAATTGTGTTTGCATCTACAAGAAACTGCTTTACCTTTTATGATATATGACGCGGATCGTTGCCTACAAGCAAATTGCTTGGTGATTGTGAGAGCTTCTGATAAACATTTGTATACACTTTGCCATGTAGCTGTAAAAGAGGCCAAACCTCTGAAGAAAACACCATCAAGCCAAGACACTTCACCTACACTTTTGGATTCACTCTTTCCCCAATTAAACACAATGTTTCCCAAATAAATGAAACATTCGCTACTAAAGTGAACTTTGGACCAGTTCTTCAGCAAAGGTTAGGGTGCTTTCACACCTAGACTTTTGTTTTGGAACCTGTCTCGTTTGGCCAGTTAGCGTGGTTCATTTGGCATATGTAAAACCAGCAATCGCCTTCGGATCCACGCCAAAACAATCAGTCCGAGATCGCCTGAATGAGTTGGTCTCAGCTCGATTGAAACGAACTCTGGAGCGGATCGATTGTAGTGAGAAAGCGATACTATCTGATCCAGGCTATATCACACCGTACCATGGATATGTCATAGGTATATATGGCTATATGAAGAGAGAATTATGAGTTGGACAGGTGGTCATTCCTACTGGTAAATTTGCGTTTCGTGTAAAATACGAAAGTGAAAGCATGCTGATCAAATAACGAGAGCTGTTTATCCGGAAAATTGACGGAACTGCAGTCTTGGTTTATCTGTTATTTCTCTCTATATTGTAAAGCCTATACTGTAATGCATAAGCCAACTGCTATATATGAGAAAGTCTTACCTCTGCTCTATATTTAGTGACGATGTCTGTGGGTGTCACCATTCAAAACGAAAGTGCAGCTTTTCGCTTATAATGTCTTATTGCTCATCTTCATGAATTAAAATAAGGACGCATGACAGCTGAGCGGGACAGCTCGAACATGACTTGTTTTAGCTATTTTGGTCCGTTTAGAAACTTTGCCGTGTGAAAGCGCACCGCACCAGGAACAATGAGCAACATTGTAACAATTTTAATCCCTGTTTCGGAACAAATTAATCGATTCACAGGTGTGAAAGCACCCTTAGTCTGATCTCTTGATTCTTTCAAACCACTTGTAGAAGACAAACAATTTTGTCCTCCTCAGATGCACCAGACACCATCTTATAAACACTTAATATTTCTGGAAAACATTGTGCAATTCTTAGTGTGCTTTACACAGTTGAGTGTGCTTGACAATCCACCTGTACAGGACACACTCTTTTCCTCTCCATATGCACCAAACACTTTCGTATAAGCACCCTAAACACTGTGAGTGTGCTCCACACAGGTGAGTGGGCTTGACAAACCACCTGTCTGACACACTCTCATCTGTATATGCTCAGAGAGGGGAGGAAAGTCTAAACTAACTTTGACTTATCATGGCATTTATATACTTTTACTCTTTGATGATTTGAAGTGCTTCTTTTATCCTCACTTTGCAAGATAATAGCCAGACAAAAAAGAATAATCTGTTTTTGTAAATTAAAATGTGGATCAGTGTCTTATACTGTGGATTAAAAAAAAACTACAAATACATCTTTCTATGTGCTACATGTGTTTAGGTAGAGTATGTGTGTGTGTGTGTGTGTGTGTGTGTGTGTGTGTGTGTGTGTGTGTGTGTGTGTGTGTGTATGTGTGTGTGTGAGATGTAGGGTTATTTCTTGATCCTTGGCGTGCTAATCTTCGACAATAGCATCTGCTAAATGAATAAATGTAAATGTCTTACTACTGAAGAAGGTTTGATCACTGCAGAGGCTTTCAGTCCAAATCCTCTTGGAGACATTATATGACAAGATTCAAATCTGAGCATTGCCTATTGAGTTTCTTCTCATTATTCTGTCCTCTCATGCATTTATCCTTCATGGATGACCAACCTTTTTGGGGAACTTGAATGACTGACATGGTAAAGATGCAATATAGTAGAAATCACAGATGTGGGAAAACTTCACTTTCTATGATTGAAAGGTTCATCCCTTTGGTCTTCATCTGGTCAACATGCTGTCTGAGTGTGTCAGTCACTTTAGCATGGCTCACTATCTTGCAAAGTTAGAGATAACTAGGAAGTTAGGCTACCAGTTAAATATGGGTGATAAGGAAGGAAATTACCATATGAGTAACACCAAAATCTGAAAAAGAAAATCAGAAAAAAATATATTTTATGACCCATGAAATTTAAAACAGCGCTATTACTCCTTTTAGCAGAACTTCAAATATGAATAAGCAGTGCCCTCAAAATTTAGGAAATTGGTTGGCTCAAATTGGTTCTCAAATTTTCTAATTTTGATGAAAGAAATCTAAAAAGTGATTTTCATTATCGTTCATTATTTACTTTATTATTTGCGTCAGAGCCATTTTATAACCAAGGACATTCTCATTCTCCCCCAAAAGGAAGGTTTTGTCACATTTAGCCAGCTGAGACAAATTTGCTTAGCAACTCCCTCAAACACACACACACAAACACCTCATGAGAGCACAGCTCAGAGCAGCAAAACCCAAATCAATTGACAACCCCACAGCATTTTGCTCAACTCTTTGACTCTACTCCCAGAACCCGGGGTTGATCTGAAGAGGAAACGCTATAAGACGGAAAGCAAAGGGTTAAAGAAGAAGGACACTTGAAGCAAGTTTGGAGAAAGAGAGCAGGAAAGGAAGTTGGAAGGTGGTCGGTCTCTTGCGTCTTTCTTCAGTCTAATTAAAGTGTGAGTCAGAACTCAAGAGGCTGCTGGGCTTTAGCGAGTGTGGCTACTAGAATGTCTCTGTGTGGTAATTACTGCAACCCTGTGCAATGACGGCACCCATGGGAAGAAAATGGCAGGACCAGGGAAAAGCGGTGATGGAGGGCATCAGAAAGCCAAGTGAGCGTGTGAATGGAAGGAAAAGCTTTGATTGTTGGGAGAACTTCCGATCCCACAAAACAGGATGAGACGGATTTGGTTCATTGATTACTAGGATAGGATACACAACGGATTAAATCTTCTTGACGTCATCTCACCAACTCAGTATTAGGGTGGTGGGAATGGTTGTGGTAGTGTTGCATTGTGGTAGTACCTTTTCCTGGTTGTTAAAAAAGTAAAACATCAACAGTTGTCGTGTCTTAAGACATGGATTCCCCTCCATCCTCCTAAAAAACATAAAAAGGCACAATTAATCAATCAGTTTTCACTTTTGTCCCTTTTTATTGTATTTAGATGTAATGCAAAGAAATTACTGTCTTCTAGAAAAAAACATACATACAATTTGAATTACTGAAACAAAACTAATTAAAACTACAAATTTAAATTATAAACAACAATTAAATCACAAAAAAATTAAGGTTATAATATACATTTTGTTCTAAATAGTTGTAATAATCTAAACAATACAACATACAGTAGGCTCATTTTGAAAACCTAGCCCTATATACATTTCTGGAGATCGCAAATTACAGTATATAGCCAGAGCTACATACAGTATGGCTGCATTTCATCTTTAAAACGAATTCTACGGGGCGGTATGACGGCGTGTCTTTGCTGGCTTACCAGCTGACCGCTTACCTCTTTATGGATGGCTTTTATGCTGTTACCAGTTTGTCTAGTAGCTCGACACGTACATCAGCAGACTTGAGATGCAGAGCGGAGTTGTCCACAACAACAGGGTTCCAGTCCGGTGAAGAACGGTTCTAGAAAGCAGGTATGACAAAATCAAAAGCCAAAAATACAATAAACAAGTAAATAACAGGGTGAGAACATGGTAAAATCTGAAAATGTGGTAAAAATCTGGCTGCCGTAAGGGCTTTTTTTTCTGGATTGCTTTTGAAAACACTGCGGTTGGGTTATGGAAGAGGGGTGGGTGGGTCAATCAGTGCTTTTTAAAACACTATTGGTTGGGTTTAGGGAAGGGGAAGGGTGGGGGGATCGGTCAGCTGGTCAGTCAGTCGACATCGGTCTCTGGTGGATTTAAGTGAGAACAGCAGGCACAAATGGCACTTGTGAGAGAAATTTGAGATGTGAAAAAGCATACACAGCAACCTCTTGCGGATTCACTAAATAAAAACTGCAAAAAAAAAAAAAAAAAAAAAAAAAAAACGTAGCTTCTGGGGCATACTATTTGCTCTCTCCAGAAATGTATATAGGGGTACGTAATCAGAATGAGCCTGGGTTGAAAAAGTACTAATAAATTATCATAATAGAGCTATTTCCCACTAATAGTTATGACAACTCATAATTTGAAACATTGTATCACAAAATCGGTTCAAACTAT
Source organism: Danio kyathit (assembly GCA_903798195.1). Taxonomy (NCBI): domain Eukaryota; kingdom Metazoa; phylum Chordata; class Actinopteri; order Cypriniformes; family Danionidae; genus Danio; species Danio kyathit. Next base: position 27,745,784 of record LR812522.1, on the reverse strand, counting down.
TATGAAAAATTCTATTTAAATAGCCAAGAACAATGATTTGTCTTACTTATACTAAAACCTTACTCATGCTAACTTTTACTACTTACTTAATTACTTATGTATTTATTATTTTTATCCTCAAACTTTGTATTTATAAAAACTGTGATGGGAAAACAGTTTCCCAGTGATGGGTTGCAGCTGGAAGGGCATCCACTGCGTAAAACATATGCTGGATAATTTGGCGGTTCATTCCGCTGTGGCGACCCCAGATTAATAAAGGGACTAAGCCGAAAAGAAAATGAATGAATAATGGGAAAACATTTGAAAATCAGTCCATGAATTCTTACCTTTTTAATATAGTGCAAAGATCAATTTTAATTTTTGCCATCCAATAATATAAGACCATCCTGTTTTCATCCTAATGAAAACCAGGCACTAAAAGTTTTGTCTGACTATGATTTTATTGTATTTGCCCTCAAAAACTAAAAGCACAACCTCTTCTCAACAAATTACATGATCTGAGGCGTCGTTTATGTCTAGTTAATAAAGGTTTGTTCAGATCACTAATAACTCTTAAACTCTGATACCAACAGTTTCATGTTATAATTTGTTTATCCTCATTTTACTATGAATTTCCACCTGTAAACTTCTGCAAGACTGGGACTCGGATGTGGGCTTATTATAGAAAGGCTCATCATATTAATTGAAACTTACCAGACAAACAGTGCCATTACGGCTCAAGTGATTCGAGTTACCCGAGGGCTGTATTGATATTCATAAGCTCTGAGGAAACTGCTTATGAGTAGGTGGTAAAGAGAGGTCTGCTCTGTGAATGAATGTCACACACTTAAAAGTTCTCTCAGTGACTTTAGGACTTGAAGGACAGGCTTGTGATGAATATGAATCACGGTAAGGCAAAGAATCACGGTAAAGAAAATATCTTTAGAATAGACACTTTTATCATTTGAAAAAAGAGAAGGTAACTCAGAAGGTAACTAACATATTATATACGGACACTTTTGATGATGAAAATGCTAAATGAACATGAGTGATCCTGTTTTTTTTTTAAATTATAATGATTTATTTATCTAGATTTGTATTTGAATGTTATTGAAACAAACAGAACGCTTTTCAGCATACTAGGCATATTATTAAGAGGTAATGTGTGGATAATAAACATAAAATAAAATACAATTATTGTTTTTGTTGTTGTTAATGTTTAATATTATTATTATTATTATTACTATTATACAAGATAATATTAGTATTACTGTACAATCTTATTTAAAAATGTTATAATTTTGTGCATATTTTAATAGTTCAAAATAATTACTGATGGAGATTTGTTTGCTGTTTTATTTCTTTTTACATTAAAAAACAAAAACATATTTTATTATTAAACCTTATTAAACAGATTGTATGAAAAAAAATTCTACAACATTTCAAACTAAATTGTCAACTTTACTTTATAATTATTCATTAAAACATCAAAGGCAGTCAGGACATGGAGTAGGGCTGCACGATATTGGAAAAATCTGATATTGCGATATTTTATTTTTCTGCGATAAACATTGCATATGAACACAGTTTCACAAGACAGTTAGAATAGCACTATTTTACGTTTTTTTGGAGAGCCTAACAGTATTCACATACATAAATTGAATAATCTCAATGCAAAAAAAATGCTTTTCTTACTTTAAATGGTCTCATTTCTACGCTGTAAACCCCGCTGTTATCATTACTAAAGATATTAAGTTAATATAACTTGACATTATTGAAAATACCAAACAGTTGTGTTTAATTTACTTATTAAGCAGCAAAAACTTTTAATTAATATTTTAAGTTCTCTGAACTTAACATTTTAATTTCATTAAACGATTCACCATGTCTCTGTTTAAAACGATTGGTTGCTCTTGAAATTCTGCCTTGACAACCGCACTGATTGGTCGATATATGTTATATGACACAAGGTGGTCATTTTGCTTGTGATGCTGAATTTTGCTGAAGCGTCAGCTGGACAGAGGCACTACCTGAACCCATCTGATGAAAGAGAAAAGTTAAATTAGTAAGTAAATATTTAAATGCTTTTATACATTTTTCTTAATTGATATACACGCAGGGGCGACACGGTGGTGCAGTGGGTAGCGTTGTTGCCTCACAGCAAAAATGTTACTGGTTCGATCCCGGGCTGGGTCAGTTGTCATTTCTGTGTGGAGTTTGCATGTTTCCTCTGGGTGCTCTGGTTTCCCCCACAAGTCCAAATACATGCACTATACTGTAGGTGAATTGAGTAAGCTGAATTGTCCGTAGTGTATGTGTGTATGTCCTGGTCCACCAGGTTGGGGGTTGAGCGTTGGTCTAACGACTTAGATGTTATGAAACACCAACATGGCTAAATATTAACTTCGATATAAACGGCCCTGAGAGCAAGTAAGTAAGGGAATCACTCTCCTCAAATCATTTAAGTAGTCTCAATTTATTAGAGTTTACAGTGTAGTCCAAATATCTAAAAATTCTTGAATCAATTTAAAAAAAAAATGTTTTGTTTTCAACTTGAGAAGAAATGTCAAAATTAAAAGTTTTTCCTTAAAGCAAGCAAAATTATCTGCCAATGGGGTAAGTAAAATAAGCTTGTCTTCGCTTTGAAATGTAGATATCCAGACTAGAAACAAGACAAAAGTAAGAAAAACATTTTTTTTTTTTTGCATAAATTGTATATATTCTATATAAATACAGTAATTAAATACAATTCTGTGGCTCCTGGTCATCTATAATTCAGACTCAACATTGCACATCTTGTGATGTGACTATTGTGGATGCGCACATTGCGATATCAATGCCGAAACGATATCTTGTGCATCCCTAACATGGAGTATGACCATACAATACTGGACAATGAACTAAACACACTCAGGGATGTAAATACACAGGACAGGATTGAACAGAATACAAACGGGAGAGACACAGGTGGAACTAATGAAGCTAATGAATGATGGGAAAACTGAATAAAGGAATCACATGACAATAACAGAAAGCACATGGAACTCAACACAACAAAGACACCAGATTGTGACAGATACATATATTTCTGTACATTTGATATTTATTTTAGAGGTCCACCCCAAATCTAAATACTTAAAATATTAAAAAGGCATTATTTTTTCCACGTGACAGTAATTTCATATGGCGTTTAAACAACTGAACTTGTACAAATGAGATTAATATATTTAAAATAGCTGCAGTATGAATTTTCACATGTGTTTGCTGGAATAATACTTTTTGTTTTTTACCTTATTAAAATGAACAGCATCCACATTTACATTTTGTTATTACCAGTTGTTTTGTTTAACATAAACTAGTCTTTCAGTATGTTGCTTATCAATCTGCTGAATGTATGTACTGTATGCAGAGTACCTTTGAGTTTGTGCATCAATAGACTAAGTGAATGGGCCCATGCTGTGCGTCTAGTGTGTGTGAGAGTGAGCGTGTACTTGTGGGAGGAGTGGATGTGTCAGTGGATCATAGCGTAAGTAAATTAAAGTGTGTGATGTTTTGCTTAAGAGGGTTGTTGGCTGAGACTGGGTCACTTACACTTATGATGTTGAATGAGGCACAGCATGTTTGTTTCAGTGTTTTTTTTTTTTTTTTTTCTTTCGTTTGTGGCCCATTTATGGCATTGTTGAATGAGCATGAATGACCACCACTGTGTGAAATCAGCCTGGGTAATGAACATTTATGCAGGAGTACTTCAGGAAAATAAACAAAGGAGGGTGAGCGAGGAGAAAAGAGATAATATTCAGTGTTGTGTCACTCTTGATCAAGCAACGCAAAATCAAAGAGGTTTTGATGGGCAGCTGTGTCGAAAGGACAGATTTTGATATCTGCATGTTCTTAGTCTGAAGCAGTTTGATCGTTCATGATATTATTCAGTTGTGTTTTTCACTGTAAAATATGGGGTCTGTTGCTTATACTTTTATTAAGCTATTTTTAAACCTGATTACTGTAAACATGCAGCTCGATTTTTCAGTCTGTGCATATAATGTATGAGCAGTTCACACATGTGCTTTGAATCATTTTGCACTACTTAATTTGTATACACGATGTCTAAACTAGGCATGAAACCAGGTCGTTGTGTGTTTTCCAGTCAGAAAAGATAAGGAGAGACACTAACAGCTCTACTGAAAACGTCAATTGGCGCAATGAGTTGACAAATGCATGTGTGAAAGGAATAATGTTCTTTAGTTAGTGTACTTTAAATGGGTACAAATAAAATTTTTTATCATTTCATTTCTAAGTTATGATGCATGATGGACTGTGTCAAAAGATACAACACCAGGTTAATAACTGTCTGTCAAAATGTGATATTTATTGTGAAATGTATTATGTATTTAATCTCATGATACACTGCTGCCATTTTATTTGTACTGTCTTGTGCAGGATTCCTGATAATGATGTATCTCGGCTTTTAAGAGCATTCTGTACGTGCAAGGTTATGAATGCTCATTGCAACTTCACATGTGTTTTCCACGTGCAACTTAGGAGTCGCTGTCCAAGTGCTGAAATATAACCTTATATGGAGTCGTATCTTGAACTTTTAACCTAATAATGGTCATCTCACGTGGATTAGCAATCAAGACAAATCTATATAAAGCACCTACCAGCAGACTGAAGCACACACACGCACACACACACACACACACACACGCACGCACGCACGCACGCACGCACACACACACACACACACACACACACACACACACACACACACACAACTTAAGGTTAAGGAACATATGGTTTATTTGTTTCACGCATCTGGGCAAGTCGTTGAAAGATTCTTTTCGTTTTTTTTTAATGACTATTTCCAATTTTCACAGTCTTGAAAGTGTATTTTATTTTATTTTATTTACATTCTTTTATTCATTGGGTCATTTAATTTAAATTTGTATTATTTAATTTATAAATTCATAAAAATTAGTAGGCTAATAGAGTGTACAATATAGTACAAAACTTTTATTATAATAAAATATAATACATCTTGGGCAACGCAGTGGCGCAGTAGGTAGTGCTGTTGCCTCACAGCAAGAACGTCGCTGGGTCGCAGGTTCGAACCTCGGCTGGGCTGGGTCAGTTGGCGTTTCTGTGTGGAGTTTGCATGTTCTCCCTGCGTTCGCGTGGGTTTCCTCCGGGTGCTCCGGTTTCCCCCACAGTCCAAAGACATGCAGTACAGGTGAATTGGGTACGCTAAATTGTCCATAGTGTATGAGTGTGAATGTGTGTGTGGAAGTTCCCAGAGATGGGTTGCGGCTGGAAGGGCATCCGCTGCGTAAAATCGTGCTGGATAAGTTGGTGGTTCATTCCGCTGTGGCGACCCCGCAAGGGACAAAGCCGACAAGAAAATGAATGAATGAATGAATAATACATCTTGTATAGAAATTTGATATGGCAATATACAGTAAACAAATTGCATATTTATATATATTATCTACTAGGGCTGCACAATTCTGACTAAAATGAGAATCACGATTTTATTTTATTTTTTATTTTTTGCTTAAAATAAAGATCACAATTTTCTCATGATTCTGTAGATTTATAATACAGGTAATATGAGTAGGCTAATATTATTGTTAATCTGAAATATATGGTAAAAAGCAATAATAATATTAGGCCTATGTACTTTTGGTTAAAATGCAAAAATTTGTATAGACTTGAATCGGTGAACTTGAATAGACTCTAAATTTGTCCTGGTCAGTGCGTCAGCTCATGTGTGATTTCGTGGCTGTGAATACGTCATTACATGAAGAAGGAAATAACATTTTTTGGCCGAATTATACAGTACCTTATAAATATATGTGAGCAATTCCATGCAATTGTCAACCTTGCCATGAAGAAAATTAAGTTTTCGCCAAAATACAGAAACCGTTTCAGATTTTTTTGCGTAAGCAAGTATTTTACAGTACTTTACCAATACTCATAAATGTATCCGTCAATGTTTCAAACTATTATATTTAACTTTACCAAAATCACACAAGTGGCAATTTCACAGCTGTCACATCCATAACAGAGAGACGTCACATCCATAACGACACTTTTTCCTCATACATGCAAAAATGTCAAATAAAATAAAATCAATCATGTTTGTTCTATAGTGAGCCGACTCATATCTGTTTGATTGGCATTGTTTCTTTCGGGTTGTGCAGTTTAATTGACAGAATTTCTACAAAGTATGTCGTATACTGTAAACTCACAGACTTTTTTTGTCACATCCATAACGCATGTTTATTATCCTCATTTAAAGTATAAAAAATGTTTACAGATTGATATTTTTCTGCTTCCACAACTCTGTGGTCAGTTGTTTTGGAAAATATAAACAGATGTTTCAATATAATGTTAGCATATACTTTCTATGTGAATTTATGTTTTGAGTTTTTACTGCAAATGTCACATCCATAACGCTGGAATTACTCATATGTTGACTCTTTCAACGCCATTTGGAGGTGTCTACATTGCTGAGCAACTTGTTTTATAAAACAATGTTTATAAAAGCTGTGATGGGAAGACATTTGAAATCGGCCAATTGGTCAAACAGAGATCACAATCTTTTTTCTATTAATCTCGCAGCCCTATTATCTACAGTTAAATCAACTAAAATGATTAAATAATCCCCTGCAAAAGTTTGTTCTTCAGAAAAATTCCCTATGTCCTACAGATTCTAGTTGTCCATCATCTTTTGCATATTTGAACAATTAGTGAAGTTTATTCATAAACTAATTTCGAGAGGATCACGTGCTTGTGATTTACCACAGCTGGTCTCGCATTAAACTAATCATGATCTCCCAATCATATGATTCCCTATTTACTATAAATAACCACAGTTTCAGTACACAGTTATCTTCGTATGGAAGAAATCTCCCCCCCCCCCCCCCCCCCCCCTTTCCTCCCCCTTCTCCTCCTTTTCATAGATCGGGCGGCACGGCGGCCCAGTGGTTAGCACTGATGCCCCACAGCAAGAACACTGCCAGCCCTGGTCCTCGCCAGGATAGTGGTCGTTTCTGTCCAGAGTTTGTATATTCTCCCCGTGTCCGCGTGGGTTTCCTGCGGGTCCTCCGGTTTCCTCCCACCCGCAAAGATATACTTAATTCACAACAGACTTAGGCAATGGATACAACTGTCTAACTCCCTTTCTTCTCAAGAGTTTCCTTAGCTATTGAAGCTGGGGAGTTTGAGAGCTACCTAAGCTTAAGCTCTCCTCTCGCTCTACGAACGGAGGGGAGCCCTGGGCTCGAGGATCCCTTAAGCTCAGGGCTCTCTCCCGGGACAGCATGCCAAACAAGCTTATATTAAATCATCAGCTAAGTGTGAACTCTTGAAACAACAGTGGCTGTATGATTTTAAGATCCATCTTTTCACTCTGAGGTGAATTAAGGAAATCAAACACAATATGAAAACTTTTGTAATTTGAAAATCAAGCTTAAATGTACTTTGTTTGTCAGCATTAACTATTCAGAACATTCAAAGGTTCATACAGGTAATGGCACAGTATTGAAAATTACACATTTTTGCAGACATTTTCACAGATGCTGCAAGAGGTTCACAAATTTTCAAGCAGCCCTGTAGGTTAGGACATGCAAGAGTAGAGTCATATTTTGCAATAGGGTCATATATGAAATATGGTGCTAATTCTGCAGATAATTTGAAGCTGGTTTGTGGCATACTATGAATTTCAACTACTTTCCTGCTGTAAGTACAGCAATTGTTATATAGTATTTCAAACAGACTCATTTCAAAAGATCCGAAGCACGAGTAAACATAATAGTTTCTTCATCTTTACTCCTAGTTATAGCACACAATATGCTTAAATGAACGTCTCACATCTTGTATTCCCTCCGTGTTTCAACAATGGAAAGACATCAAGACATCTAGTAAAAAACAGTATGCATTAATTACATTTTAATGTCCACAGCTTGCTCAAACAGCATTTTGCTAAATATTTGAGCTAATTTAACCTATATTATTTTACCTGTTAGTGATGTCTAATCTGATTACAGTGTGTCTAAACAAAATGGTAAAGTCATATAAAAAAGACTGTTTATCCAAATTCTTTCATTATTCATTTTATCAGTTAAATTGTCTAATTTATAACTTTTATGAATAATTTATGATTTCACACTGTGAAACTTTTAATTGTGTAAATAGTAAATATGAACAGTTTCTTTAGTTCATCAGTGCCCACTTCTAAACCAAGGCCTGGTGCCTTGGCAGATGCCCGGTAGGCCTTCGAGTTAATCCGTTTATGATCTCAAGTGGCAGTTAAAGTCCTGTTATCTTGATTGGTGTAATTAGAGTTTCAAGATTGATACTTGCTTTTCTCAGCAGATGCATACATTTAGCTGCATGTAGATGTGATTGAGTGACTGCAGGTATGCTGCCATTCATTTGCCTTGTCAAAATACACCAGGTTAATCTGCATTCTAGTGCACAATGTTTTACATCAAAGTTAGCAGTCTTATGCTTAATCTGCCTTATTCTTGCTCTCGTTTTCATTTTGGGTTAACCCACTTTCTTTTTACTGCTGTAAGCATCTGGCAAATGAGCCTATTCTGAGACAATGGCCTCTGCCTCCAATTAAAGCATTAAATCCTGCTGAAGATTTACTGGGGCAAGAGACACGAGAGAAAGATGGAGGGATGGAGATCAATATCTGGACAACAAACAAGAAGGAATGATTGAGGTGATTCACTCAGGCCTTGGTGTGGACTTTGCGCTTTGAGGAATATTTACAGCCATTTTTGAAGCCAGCGGGTTCACGAGCCTCTGCATGTGAGCATGCAACCACTGAACCGGGCTCTCCAGCATAGCCCTGGGAGCCCAGGAAAAATTGCATTGCTAATCAAAAGCTGGACAGCTCTGCAGCAGTCATAAAGTGTGCTGGTTCGCCCTGTTTACCTGCCTGTCAGGTTTTGTTTTTGGGTGGGTGGGAAGAAGGGGATTCAGTTAGAGGTAAACTAAGTTAGAACACAATTATTAATGGTGTTAATTCAAATTATTCTTAAGGGTTTTGTCTGTTAGATAAATAAAAATAACATATACTCTCATTTAATGAGGTAATCAAGACAAGATAGCATAGCAACCGTGGTGGTTACCTTGCAACAACCAAGAATTCTGAACACAATACCCTCTTAAGACCAATTCATGCTGGACAGAAACATGCAGACAGATGGCAACAGAGCCTTTTATCGGATCATTGTTTTATCCATGTTTCTGTTTGTTGGAGCTCATTTTTCCTGACTGAATCAGCAACAGTTGGGCATTGTTTTGTACAATACTTGTGCTAAATTGATACTTTTTAAATGATACTGGTGCCCAAACAATGCCTGAACTGATATTTAAAAAAGACCTATTAAATGATGTTGGGTGACATTTTAAAACTTGATTAATTTGAACAATACATTAAAAGTGTAATATAGATAACAATATAAAAGTAAATTAAATATTTACAACTTTACATAACAAATTCACAAGTAAATCTAAGCCAGTCTACCCAATAATAAGTCTACATAAAACAATACTCACTTACTGACTCACTTTCTTTCGGCTTAGTCCCTGAGGAGTCTTAATCAGGGGTCGCCACAGAGAAATGAACCGCTAATTACTCTGGCATATAGTCTATGCGGTGGATGCCCTTCCAGCTGCAACCCAGCTCTGGGAAAAACCCATACACTCTCACATTCACACAACACACATTCATTCACTACGGCCAATTTAGTTTATCCAGTCCACCTATTGACTCTATTCTTCAATGCGGAAGTGCGCTTGTTTTTGCGATTGTTTTATAACTTCCGATTCAGCTCCCTATGGGAGAAATGACTAGGAATAATAAATTGCAGAAAATGTTCAAACTACTTGCTCTTCAAACCAGTGTTCGCATGATTATACAAACAAACTAAATCATATAATAAGAAAATGTCAGTTTGCAACATCAAGCAGCATAACGAGTCGTTTTTAACGTCTAAAAATGAATGGAAGAATAAGACTGGAAGTCTCAAGATTCAAATAACTGCGCCCCCTCATGCGCGAAGAATAAGGTGAATACCACACACAAACACAGGGAGAACATGCAAACTCGACACAGAAATGCCATATAGCCCAGCCAGGACTCGAACCAGCAACCTTCTTGTTGTGAGGTGACAGTGCTCATGACTAACAGTAATTTAATAGAACCATTCTGGGTTCAGTTAACATTTCTTAACATTTTTTTTTTGTCAAAACAAATAAATAAATAAAATAACATGAATTAAATAAACAAAATCAAAACAAAAGTTGTCCAAAAAGAAAGTATTTCTTTCAAACCAAAAAGATTTTAAGAATAAAAGCTTTATTAATGTACCATGTAGGATTGAAACCTAGTGGTTAAACAAGATATTGTAGTCCAAATTCAAAATATTAGTTTTTCCATTTTTAAAGGCTGTTACTGTCCTTCAGAGGTCATACCCACATATAGTAATGGGCGATATAAACGATATGCGATATAAACGATACAAAATTGGCCTACGATAGAGATTCTAATTCTATTGCACTATCGCGATAATGCATGTTTGATGACGCAATCTACCCGCGAAATTAAGAGCAACGAGCTGCAGCCGGCGGCAACGCATCATCTTGAATAAACATGGACAGGGCTCGACAGTGCGACCATTTCGCTCGCATATTTTCTTTTTTTAATAAGCTCGATTGATAACTTAATTCACTCGGCCACGGTAAAACAACATGCTCTTCACACTAACTTATGGTGTATTACGTTGGAAATCTATTGTGACTGTAGCACATGCTGACGCTCTCAACAGCACTAAGCAACGCATGGCACAGAATGGCGACGTGTCGCACAACTTGCGAGCCTCATGCATGGCATATATCGTGGCTTGTCACACAGATTCCCACACAGCGCTTCCCACACAGATTTTACCTGGGCGGCCGATATATTATTGGGGCGGCCCGGTTCTGTGTTCGCGAGAAACTGAGAACACTCTGCCACAGACTCACATGCTCTGCATGCAGACCCACAGAGACGCGCTGGATACAGAACTGTTGTCCTGCCTTTATAGCAGCTTTGAGAAGACCGCGAAGACTAAATAGACTGATCCAGCTCATTATTTGGGGTGACAATGCATTCTCTTTTCCCTGGACATGTCCGAGAATCTGCTTTCGCTTTCGATATTAATTGTATTCATTTTTGCATTACTTTATAAGCAAACTTTGTCTGGTGCGTCTCAATCTCTCCGCAGCAACAACACTACAGCAGACAGAGAGAGAGGGAGAGAGAAAGAGCAGCTTAAGACACCAGTTTTAATTTCAGTAGGAGAACAAAATGTTTAAAATCAAATGTGTTACCTTAGGCTGCAGGTTAGAAATATGTTTTTATTTAAAGTATCTGCAATACACAGTTTTATTTGACTAATTTAATACTGGAAGTAATTTCAGTACAGTGTAAGTTCCTTAACTAAACACCAGTTTTTTTGTTCTCTGCAACTTGGCATTTAGGAACCAAGGACTTAAAAGAAAAGTCTTTCTTTCTAAAAGGCACTGCATTTAGTTTATTTATCTGCAACATTGTGTTGTTTAATTACAGTTTTGCTTTTGCACAATAAATGTTCTCAAAATGACATGCAACGTTTCTTTATTTCCTAAAAAAAAATAGCAGTTTGGCTTTCCTAAGGGTCTATGTAACCTGTTCTGAAATGGTTCTATTATAATTTATATATCGCAATATATATCGTTATCGCAAGAGGCTGCAATGTATATCGCAATATGGATTTTAGGCCATATCGCCCATCCCTACCCACATATATAAAGCCAAATACAGTACATCTAACATGCAGTGGGTGGAGTAGCACCGACAAAAACAACAAAATGATATGGAACGTACATTTTTAAAGAAGAATAAATGCCTTTAGCCTTTTTATTTTTCAAATAAAAAGTATGTTAACTAAGCATGTTTCATAAATAATTGCAAAAATATTATAGTATTTGTTTAACTTTATAAGAGTCAAAAATGTACTTAATTCAAAATACAATTCTAAACTTTTCAGCTCCTACCCTGATCAAAAACACCAGAACCTATTAATTAAGACCTGAACAGCACTTGATATTTACAGGCAGGTGTGTTTGATATGGGTTGCAACTGAAGTCTGCAGGAAGATATCTCCCCAGGCACAGGGTTGGTCACTTCTGGGGTCTGTTCTTCGTACCTCGCTTAAACAATCTAAGATGGTTTGGCAGATCCTGGATCTTTTAATCTTGATAACTGATCTCTGGCTAATTCGGTTCTTCAAACAAGTTCGTGAATCAGATTAAAATGTCTGGATGAACTGATCTGAGATCGCTGCGTTTGTTGTGAAGGACAGATCTATCAATCCTTGAAATCATGATCAGCAATGCAACGATTGGCTGACGGCACAGCAGCGTAATGACATCATCTAAATAATAATCAATTATCCATGTAAGCAAAATTACATAAAATTCGTAGTAACAGTTTGTTAAATATGATACGCAATAACTTTCCACCTTTGCTGTGGACTGCATGCCTTACCCTTTCATGTGTCAGGAGTATTAAGAAATTTATTTAGTCCTACATTTACAGAGGATTTTCTTTATTATAGTAGCCTAGGCCTATTCCAGTGTCTTAATCGGTGTAAGGAATAACTGGCTATATACATTATTTTTGCATCAAAAAAGCATTTTGATATTGGTAAAGGTGTCTGCAACTTTTGTGAAACATCAAGTCATTGGCATATTAGCCGTCAAAACACATGCATGACTGCATAAATTATTATGATAATCTGTGAACCACTTAGGGAGAACCACACCGTGACTTTTTGTAATTTTATTTCGGAGTGCAGATTGCATAAGTTATATATATATTTATTTTACTTTAATTGAAACAAATAAAATGTATATTGTTTTTTTTTACTATTTTACTATTTTCCTAAGTGTATATAACAATGATATCAGCATTTGGTACATACATTTAATGTTGCCATTTGCTAGAATGACCCGATCTAATCCTGTTTAAATGAAATAAGCCTCCTCCAGAGCAGGTTTGAGCTACCAGAACGGTTACTTTGACAACAACTCTCGGATGAGTTTTGAAGAACGAAACAATCCTCGATCATGTCAAATCGTCAATAACCAAATTCAGCTAATTTTGTAATCCACGTATGAAGAACGGAGCCCTAATCTAAATAATCTTTTTCTACCCTAAAGAAGTATGCTAAAAACAAGTGCTTTCTTTTGCATTTTAAATGTTTTGCATACAAATGACAATGTTGAAAAAAGTTGTAGAGTACTATGTTTGTCGGACATTGAAAGGAAACACTGTGCTTCTACACACAAATGTAGTCCACCTTCGTTTTTTTGCGTGTCAGGTACTAGCAATGGCATCATTTACACAAAATCCTATTTCTTTGGTTTACACAGCTGCCATAAATGCTGCAGCGTTCAACCAATTTTCAAAAGTTAGCATTTTTATTCTCCCCAAACACTATTGACATGTAAATGAACAGCCAGAGCACACAAAACATTTTTAGTTCAGAATGATGTTGTGTAAACACACCCTTAGTGTATTGTAGAGCTTCTATTATGTTAGGTTCTATCATGTAACCCTGGATGGCTATAAAACAAAACGAGCAGCATTGTGAGGACACCTTTCGCACTGCTCACAGTGGTCTTACCAAATGTTAAAATTCCTCTCTTACCTTCTGAAATGGATTTCTGCTAATTGAAGCCACAGCTTATCTGTATGCATAAGTGTGTTTGTTGTCGACTACTAATTTGATCAACAGCAGTGCTCACTCTCCTCGAACGTGGATTTAATTTGAATTGAGTTCAAAACTGTCTTTTTTGCATGTGTGTGTGTGTGTGTGTGAGAGAGAGACTATAAATAGCTACTTGACTTCTTTGTCACAATTGGGTCGAAGGAAGTTAAAAATACAAGAACGTCCCAGCAGAGCCGACAGATCAAGTGTGCAGGACGTTAGAGAGGCAGTAAGAAACACAAGACTAATAATGCACTTCATCCTCAACGGCACTAAAATGTCTAGGCAGTCTACATCAGGAGTTTATATTTATATTCCCTTCCGTTTCATTCATTAGAATCACCCACACTCACAGCTTTTTCTTTTGCCTTTTGTTTAATAGCAGAAGGATCTTCCCTGACATTTCTGATTCTATGGACAAAGTGAAATGTGTACGCATGTGTTGATTCATATGTGATTCTGTGAGCGTCTATAAGCAACTGTGCACACATTAACCTCAACATGCTTAGTATTCAATGCCGGTTGTTTCCTGACACTCACGGCTGCTGCAGCTTTTCTCCTAGCGGATTTCCGACTGGCAGAGGCGTCACCATGGAGACAGACATGATGTCAGCCCGGTGGCATTGCTGATTATTGAAGGATGAAGTTTCTCTCTCCTCGGAGCACACTGTGTGTGTATATGTAGTGTTTTTAGGGCTTAAACTGAGAGTTTGTTTGTGTGTCTATATATTTGTGTGTGTGTGTTTCTGAAAGAGACAGGTAAATGCTCAGTGTAGGAGCAACGAGCAGTTGTTTGTTCAAACACTTGTTTGGTGAAATGAACTGGGCAAAATACCAGCAGCGAGAAAGGGCAACCAACCAAACAGTTGTCTTTTTTTATGTTTGCACATTTGTGCTTCTGTGTAGATGCACATTAAAGAGTCATGAAACCGTTTACTGTCAAGATAGTACATTTTAAAAAGAGAGAGAACACAATTCCCTGTGCTCCATTTATAGCAAAAGGTCATGAATATTGATTAGACAGTTCCTTGTTATTGGTTAAAGCCATAGAGTCAACCCAGGCTCATTATAGATATGTACCCCTGTATAAATAGTTTTTTTGCAGTTTTTGTTTTTGAGAATCCACCAGAGACCAATCTCAAATTTCTCTTGTACGTGGCATTCTAACATAAATCCACCAGAGGCCGTTGTCGACTGACTGACTGACCGACTGACTGACCAATTACCCCCTTCCCTAAACCCACCCGATAGTGTTTTCAAAAGCACCAATTGACCTGCCCATCGCCTTCCCTAAACCCAACTGACAGTGTTTTCAAAAGCAATACAGAAAAAGAAAAGTCTTTGCGGCCGCCTGATTTTTACCACGATCTTACCATATTATAACCCTGTTATTTACTTGTATATTTTATTTTATTTTTTGGCTTTTGTTTTTGTCTTACCTGCATTCTGGATCTGTTCTTTGCCGGAGTTGAACTTTGTCGTTGCGGTAAACTGCATCTCGACGTATGCAGCGAGCCACTGGGCAAACTGTTAACAGCGGAAAAGTCGTCAACACGGAGGTAAGCGATCAGCTGGTAGTGCTAAAAGAAACAGAAACCTTCCGTGGCGTCATACCGTTCATTTTAAAAGACAAAATGCAGCCATACGTACCTCTGGCTACATAATGTGTGCTCTCCAGAAATGTATACGGGGCTACATATTTACAATAAGCCTGTGTTGCATAGAGTCTAATGAATAATTCTGACATAATAGCCATGATGCACTGTGTGTCGCACCACAGATGACCGAGACTCAGAGATTATGAAAAACGCTTATTTTATTTACAAAAAGACCCCACAATTAGTACAGAAACAAGAACACGAAACTCAGGTTGGACATGGAGATGTTGACAATGCAATACCGGACACAGGATATTGAACACACTAGGGTATATATAGACAAGACTTAAACTCAATACATATAGGGGTGAGACACAGGTGGAAATACTGAACACTAATACACAGCGAGAAAACAGAACAAAGGAATCACATGACAAAAACGGAAATCGCATAGAGCACAGCACATGGAAAATCACATGACACAAACAAAAGGTACATGGAGCACGGCACATGGGGACACCAGACACCAGACTGTGGCACACTATATTAACTTAAATATTCAACTTCAGTACAAGTTAAGCTCAGTTGATGGCATTTGTGGCAACTAATGTTGACACATCCATTATTTTTTTGACAAACCACAAAAAGTTTGTTCTTGTTGGTCTGTGTGCAAATTCAGAACCAGTGAGAACCACAAATAGAGTAGTTTATTGTATTTATTTTAAGTAAGCCATACCACAAATTCTGTAGGTTTGCTAAAAATTTATAGTTCACCTAACATGAAATTTCTATTCTATTTACCCACTCTTCAGTTATTCCAAACCTCTTTGGAGTTTTATTCTTGTGTTCACCATAAAAGAAGATATTTTGAAGAAAATGGGAAAATGGTTAGCCATTGACTTTTATGGTATTTTTTCAAAACTATTGCTTTGCAACATTCTTCAAAATATATTCTTTTGTAATATTGTAATATAAAATTACAAATAATCTTATTTGTAATAAAATTTGTAGATTTGTAAGAGTAACCAAATATATCTTTAAGCTTTTCTTTTAAATATATTGCCTGCTTTCACTATTTTTTGTCCTATACAACACTTACAAATCTGACAACATTTCAAAAAACGCCTTGCGGTGTTTCACGACTTTTCTTGTCATATCCCTCTGAAGTTCAAACTCTAATTCCTCTTAAATTAAGTCTTCCAGCTTTGCCAAGCCCATGTCTGATACATTTTTTTTCCTCTTTTAAAAATAGCCAGTAGAGCGGCATTAAATACACTGACATTTAAGAACGGAGACCGTTTAAAATGTGTCTCGATCGGACCCTTATTGCATAAGCGGCGGGTATTATTATTACATAACATGGACGAATTCCTCAGAGATGTCATGATAGTGCCTCAGCAAACACAACTGGAATTAATTCAACTTATGAAACATGTTAAGTGGCTTGTTGCAGTGTTACTACATGTTATAAATGTAATCAAGTAAAAACATCATACAGTCATACAGCTACATACAGTTGAAGTCAGAATTATTAGCCCCCCTATGAATTCTTTCTTCTTTTTTAAATATTTCCCAAATTATGTTTAACAGAGCAAGGAAATTTTCACAGTATGTCTGATAATATTGTTTCTTCTAGAGAAAGTCTTATTTGTTTTATTTCAGCTAGAATAAAGGCAGTTTTTCAATTTTTTAAAAGCCATTTTAAGGTCACAATTATTAGCCTCTTTTTGCTATTTTTTTTTTTTTTTTGCGATAGTTTACAGAACAAACCATCGTTATACAATAACATGCCTAATTACCCTAACCTGCCTAGTTAACCAAATTAACCTAGTTAAGCCTTTAAATGTCACTTTAAGCTGTATAGAAGTGTCTTGAAAAATATCTAGTCAAATATTATTTACTGTCATCATGGCAAAGATAAAATAAAACAGTTATTAGAGATGAGTATTAAACTATTATGTTTAGAAATGTGTTGAGAAAATCTTCTCTCCTTTAAACAGAAATTAGGGGAAAAAATAAACAGGGGGCGAATAATTCACGGGGGCTAATAATTCTGACTTCAACTGTATATATTTAGTTAGTTCAGGTAAGAATAAAAAGTAAAATAACAAGCACTGTTAAAAATTATTGCTTTATATATATATATATATATATATATATATATATATATATATATATATATATATATATATATATATATATATATATTTATAATTATATATCTGTTTGTTGAATCAAATAACTTTTCTTGTCATCTCAGCTTTCATCAGTCAAGCTGACTCAAAATATTAAGTTAAACGAATTAAATTAGCTGAAAAACTGATTAATGTATTAAAATAAATTAAAGGACCATAAAAATATTTGTTGTCTTGACTTTTTGTCATTACATTTTTTTCAGTTTATATTACAGTTATATACAGTTATATTAGTACTCAATTCAAGTTTCTAGACATTAAAGCTTAGGCTTATAAATATATATTTTACTTGAAGTCATTTGTTTACACTGTTTCCTAAACTAAATAATAATCAGGATAATAAAATAAAGTAAGACATACTGAACTTTTTGCACTAAAACCAAAAAAAAAAAAAGATCAAAATCACTAAATGAAATAAGTTAGTTTAACTTATAAATTTTTAAAAGGTTACTTTGATTCAATGAAAAAGATTTATGGTAACTCATGAACGGATTATAATAAGCCGAACTCAAAACGAATGAGTTATTAATTAATTATTATATTTTTTTGTGTTAACTTAACTCTAAAACTAGGAGCAATACCAAACCTTTTGAGCTATACTGTATAGCTATATAGTTGTTTAGACTTAATTTGTTGAACTTATAACGATTTGATAACTGAATTTAAAATGTTACTAATACTCTAAAAGTTTGAAAACACAAATTATCAAAACAAATAATATATGTGTATATGACTCTATATACAGTCATTGTCATATAGTTTTCTGTACTCAAACCATATTGTTTCAAAACTTAAATGGTCTGCCGCAATCTGTTTCCTCAAACAGTTTACGTTAACTGTACTTATCAGGTTTTACAGTGTGATATTGGTATTTTGTTGTGCAATTAGTTTTTTTTTCTCAATGTTTTCAAGTTTGTTTGACATGACAATTGTTGTTAGAAATAGTAACTTATTATTTTTTTTTACAAAATCTGTTGTTAGAAATAGTAACTTAATTTTTACCCAGCATTCATAGTTTAGCCATTAATACTCAATAGTCAATTGACTGTCACTGTTATTGTATATTGTGAGACAAGTGTTGAGTTCTATAAAAGAGTTTATCAAGAAATCTACTTAAACTAATTGATATTCAGGATAATAAAATTAAGTAATACATACTTAATGTTGGCGACGCAGTGGCGCAGTAGGTAGTGCTGTCGCCTCACAGCAAGAAGGTTGCTGGGTCGCAGGTTCGAGCCTCGACTGGGTCAGTTGGCGTTTCTGTGTGGAGTTTGCATGTTCTCCCTGCGTTCGCGTGGGTTTCCTCTGGGTGCTCTGGTTTCCCCCACAGTCCAAAGACATGCGGTACAGGTGAATTGGGTAGGCTAAAATTGTCCGTAGTGTATGAGTGTGAATAAGTGTGTGTGAATGTTTCCCAAAGATGGGTTGCGGCTGGAAGGGCATCTGCTGCGTAAAACATGCTGGATAAGTTGGCGGTTCATTCTGCTGTGGCGACCCCAGATTAATAAAGGAACTAAGCCGAAAAGAAAATGAATGAATACTTAATGTTCTAATATTGGGCATTTTTGACTGTTTTCCAGTTGTTTAATGATGCATTTGTTTACTTAAATGTTTTTAAATTACATTCATAAGAAAATCTTGGTTTATTTTAACACAAATTTAGGTCAAATATGGACAAAACATTGGTTTGCATTATTCATTTAATTATTTTAAATTAACCCGACAGTTGAGTTTGTCAATATCTGAACAAAATAATTTACAACCCAGCATTTTTTTAAAAGCACATACACCTAAAAAGCATGGATTAATTGTGTGCTAAAATGTTTGAGTAAAACCTACAGAGAGTAAAATGTACTTTAAACTATATATTGCACACACACACACACACACACACACACACAAATCAACTGAAGTAGAACTTACTCAACAAGCAATGTTACTACATTAGATTGCTTACTTGCACAGATTTGACTTCATTCTCTACATTATTGGCTGCTGTCATGTTGGCTTTGCTGGAAATAGGTTGTGTTGCTCTGAATTGTAAGGGATCTTTGCGAGTGATCGGTGCTTGTTTTGTTTCTCAGCTCACGTAGCTGCGCACTTCTGAATGCAAGGACAGTTTACCATGTCTCTGCCCTCTCTCGCCCCGTCTCTAGAACCTTCTTCAGAGAAATGAGCAGGCTGTCAACCTAGCACGAGGAAAACAATACTTCACCCTTCATCATTTATTTTTTTAGACCCGCTTTATTCCTTTTTTCATATTTGT
Source organism: Danio kyathit (assembly GCA_903798195.1). Lineage (NCBI taxonomy): Eukaryota > Metazoa > Chordata > Actinopteri > Cypriniformes > Danionidae > Danio > Danio kyathit. Next base: position 27,725,938 of record LR812522.1, on the reverse strand, counting down.
TATTATGGGACGCCTTGAGATCCCTTGTGTGATCTCTTGAGAAGCATTGCAATGTCTGAAATATTTGGTAATAAAGCAATAGTTCATTCAAAAATTCTGTCATTCCTCATGTTCCTCCAAATCCGTAAGACCTTCATTATTGTAGCTTCATAACATTATGATTGAGCTTCATATCATTATGATTGCAACTTTTTGCTTTTCTGACTTTCAAGGGAGGATCTCTGTTTGAGTGAATTTATGGGCTTTGTCTGATCTTTAAGTCTACAATGGGACGAATATTGTGCGCAATTATCACTGGCTACTAATGCTTCATGACTAAACAAAGGGCACTAATGTGAGTGTACACACCGACACACAAAATGGCAGGCATACAAGCGCCATTAAAATATATATTTATAAAAACGCTTCAGGCTCATTTTTTTACTTTTATTTTTTTATTTGACGTACCATGTTAAACAATATCTGACCAATGAGATTGGCACATTAGCTCACGTGCGTTGAGCTGCTGAAGTTACTGTAAAACATGCAACACAGGCTCATTGTGGATACGTACCCCTGTCGACATTTCTGGAGAACGCAAATTATGTAGCCAGAGGTACAAATGGCTGCATTTTGTCTTTAAAATTATCGCTATAAGTCGTTATGGCGCCGCTGATGCCTTCTGCTCCTTTTACTGTAACCAGCTGACTGCTTACCTTTGATGGCTTTTCCGTTGTTACTGGTTTGCCCAGTAGCTCGCCGTGTACATCAATGAACTGTGGACACAAAGCTGAGATGACTGCGATGATGGTGTTTTGAGTCTGGCGAAGAACGGTTCAAGAAACCAGGTAAAACAAAAGCAAAAAATAAATAAATAAACAACAGGCTAAAAATGTGGTGAAATCACTAGCCCAAGACTGATGTTATTTTTCTAAATTGCTTTTGAAAACCCTATCGGTCGGGGGTGGCTGGGTCAGTCAGTGTATATTGCGCCCTCTGGTGGATTTACGCAAGAAGAGGAAGTGCGAGAGAAATTTGAGATTATCAAAAAGCGTACACCGCGGCCTCTGGTGGTTTTGCAAAAACAAAAACTGCTTGCAGATGTCCCCAGAAATGTAGACCTGGGTACGTATCTAATGAGCCTGGGTTGCAACCATGACTTAATGGCCCTCAAGCGCAAAAACGGTCTAGCCAAGCACACAGAAATTGCAGATCAAACAGGATTCAGTGTTGAGTTTCACATTTTGTGTAATTTTCTTTTATGTCTTTTTTTGGTCAAACATTTCAGCATGTATTCTGGAAATGCTAACATGATAAATACACAAGGTTAAACTGTGAGGGTGACTTACTGTATATGCAACAACCATGTGTCAGAACCGTAAAGTTGCGCAGCACCCTGTGTACTGGAGTATTTTTGTTTTTCATTAAGAGCCATCTAGTGTCTGGGAGTGATTTTTGCATGTTCACTCAGCTATTCGCCAGTTAAAATGTCTTGGGCATGAATGTCAAAGAATGTCTTCAAAAAATCTTCTTATAAGCATAAACGATAAATAGTGTTTGTGAAATAAACTTGTTTACATGCACAATTTACAAATGAATGTGAAAGGAGACTAGGATCCCAATACAGAGTGAATCAGCTTTCATTTTTGCTCTGATGGTCGCAAAATGATGCCAAACACTGTGGGTTTGTCTTAAAATCAAGACTGGTAAAAGATCTTTGTGATTTTAATTGTTTTTGTTTGTTTCTTTGTTTTGTTGTTTTAATCTTCAAACCAGACTTACAATTTCAGACTGCAGTGTTTACCAAATTGGGATATTTGAAAGTTCACATCGAAAGCTAAACTAACCCAAAACAACATCTAATTCAAAATTATTCATAATTACAATGTAAATCCAAATTGTTTAAATGAAACAAATGAAAATTTTCTTGACTCAAACATAAGTGAAATTTATGAGTTCTGTAAACTCAATATCTGATTCTATTAAGCTGAACTTAAACTGACTTGTAGCAGATTTCTAGTCAGACCGAATAAGGAAAATAAATGCTAAAGTAAATGTTATTTTGCGTCCCTTTATTAATCCGGGGTCGCCACAGCGGAATGAACCGCCAACTTATCCAGCACGTTTTTACGCAGCAGATGCCCTTCCAGCTGCAACCCGTCTCTGGGAAACATCCACACACACTCATTCACACTCATACACTACGGACAATTTAGCCTACCCAATTCACCTGTACCGCATGTCTTTGGACTGTGGGGGAAACCGGAGCACCCGGAGGAAACCCACGCGAGCGCAGGGAGAACATGCAAACTCCACACTGAAACGCCAGCTGACCCAGCCGAGGCTCGAACCAGCGACCTTCTTGCTGTGAGGCGACAGCACTGCCTACTGCGCCACCGCGTCGCCTATTTTGTGTTTTTGTATTTTTATTTTAATTACATTTGTATTATATTTTGTTTGCATTTTTATTTGTTCCACTGGTAATGCCTAACAAGTACATATGGCCCTCAAAGTGCGTTAATTCCATATTTAATTTCATTCAATAATTAATTCAATAGTTAATTCAATAATTTTTTGTTTAAAATATGGACAAACCCAATTAAAAGAAAAACAACTGTTTTGTTTATATTTGACTCAAAATTTTATTAAAACAACCCACCTTTTTAGCAATACTATGATAACTGACTAGTTGAGTTTGGACGTTTCAATGACATCTAATACATTTTTAATTTTATGAACAAACACAAATATTTGCTGCATTCTTTATTATATGAAACAAAAGTAATAATCTCTCCTGAATTATGATGGTTTTAGGAAATAGCATTTTGACGCGCATTGCGATTCACCCCACCCCCCCGTCACCACATCCCCAAAACAAGTTCACTTCCCTCTCCAGGTGTTGAAAACAGTGTTATTTTTCCAGTCTAAAAACAGAGGTAAGAGATATAAAAAGCTTTCAGACATTGATTTGTTTTGCAGCTGGCTGGACTGAAGTTCACGGCCGCTGCGCTGACAAAGTTGACGTGCGTCTAAAAGGCTCTTGAGAGGGTACTTGGGCTTCAGTAATAGATCACCTGAACCGTCATTATCGACAGGAAGTTGAAGGAAGTGTGGGCTTTTAATGGCTGGAGAGCGAAGATGAGCGTGCTTTTCTGTTGCTCGTCTTTATCATTTGTTGTGCTGCTACTTAAGAGTTTGCTTCAAGGTTTTTTGTCTTTTCAAAAGAGACAACTGCTTTTATATTCTCTCAATACAGAGTTCTTGTGATGTTTTGATGATGAGATGTTTTTGATGCAAGTAATTCAACTGGCACAGTATATAACATACCTCTGTTTTAAACCAATGGCTCACCAAAAAGAAAAATTCTGTTTTTTTAAACTAGCCCAAACCAACAGAAATGTTTGGTTAAAACTTTATGTGATGCTTAGTTGCATTATATTTGGTGCACAACTTGAACTTTTTGAGCTTGAACACAAAATGAGATGAGTTTTGATGAAAGGGAATGTTTTTTTGTGAAGTACAACTTAGTTACAGTGTATGACTCAGGGTTTTTTGACATCTAGAATATGATTATATTCTTGGGATGAAGGCAGTCATATATTTTCATGCATGAAAGATTTTTATTAAATGTGATATTAAAAAGAAAATAGATTTTGTGTGCATTGGCATTGTAATAATTCAAGTGAAATAAATAAGTAAAAATAAGAATCTGAATTTGTATTATTCAAAAATTTATGACTAGGTGGCACAGTGGCTCAGTGGTAAGCACTGTCGCCTCACAGCAAGAAGTTCGCTGGTTCGGGTACCGGCTTAACCAGTTGGCAATTCTGTGTGGAGTTTGCATGTTCGTGTGGGTTTTCACCTGGTGCTTCAGTTTCCCACACAGTCCAAAGACATGCACTATAGGTAAATTGGATAAACTAAACTGGCCGTAGTTTATGAGTATGTGTGAATGTGAGAGTGTATGGGTGTTTCCCAGTACTGGGATACAGCTGGAAGGGCATCTACTTCGTGAAACATATACATAGTTGGCAGGTCATTCCTCTGTAGCGACCCCTGATAAATAAGGCACAAAGCCAAAGGAAAATGAATGAATGAAAAAGTTTGACTAAGAATTGTCATGTTTTTGAATGTATATAAAAGGCTGCATTTACTTGATAAGTAATATAGTGATTTTTGTGAAATAATTAAATAGCCTTTTTGTTTGTTTGTTTGTTTGTTTGTTTGTGTGTTTTAATATATTTTCAAATGGCATTATTTCCTATGAAGGGAAGATTCATTTTCAGCATCATTACTCCAGTCTTCAATGTCACAAGATCCAGAAATCATTCTAGTAAGCATGTAATCTTATTATTCTGTATGTTGAAAACATCTGTGCTGCCTAATAGTTTTGTTTACTGTAAATAGCAGTTCATTCTTTTTTCATGGATTCTTGTTTATAATGTTAAAAAGAACAATATTTAAGCAGAAAATTAAATGTTTTACCAATGTGAATTAGCTTGTTACTTAATAATAATAATAATAATAATAATAATAATAATAATATTAATAATAATAATAATAATACTTCTTACCGAACCAAAGTTTTAAACAATCTTATACAGTAGTTATTATGCAGTAACTATTTCTGTAACATAAGGAGTCGGGTCACAACGAAGGTGAGGGTCCAAACGCAGTTTCTTTATAGCTTAGTCAGGCAGACAATAGTCAAACAGGAACAAACAGATACAATACAAAAATCGTAGTCGTGGTCACAGGCAAAATGCTCTATACAAATGGCAAAACAACATAGACTACATACAAGACTAGAAAAGAGAATGATTAGAAATGTTACAGCAAACAAACAAGACTCAATGAGTTACCAGTTGTGTGTGTGCAATCAGGGAGAGAACTGGAACTGGTGTGTGTGTGAGGTGCATAATGGGATTTGAAGTCCAGTTCCATGACAGATTTGTAGTTCTCCAGCGATTTGCCCAGGCTAGATTGCTGGTGATTGTGACAATTACTAACATCATGGTTTCTGACCAGTCTTTACAAATCAAAACATGCAAACATATATACATGCATATAAAAAAAAATTATATAGTGACTAGTTATAGTTTTTTAAGTTTTATAAATATTTATAAAATAATAGTTATAAAACTATTAATATTAAATTAGATTAATATTTAAAATCTATCTAATATTGAGGTTAAAATATCAGATTCATTACCTATTTTTCTGGAATGCCGAGTATCAAAAATATTCCAAAAATTCCAAAATATTACAAAAATTAAGATTTTTTAAGATTTTTTTTTGTGAACTGTTCCATTTAACTGGGATAATTACACATGACTTAAACACATTACTACTAATTTCACAATTAGCATAAGGGTAGACCATTTAATGATAAATGGTGTGTGTGTATGTGTGTATAGCAATACCAGTGAATTTTGATAGAATATACTGTATAGTTTAAAAACTATGATGTCTCTGGGAAGTCTGTATTAAGATAACTGCTTGTGTGTGCGTGTGTGTGTGTGTGTGCGTGTGTGCGTGTGTGCGTGTGTGTGTGTGTGTGTGTGTGTGTGTGTGTGTGTGTGTGTGTGTGTGTGTGTGTGTGTGTGTGTGTGTGTGTGTGTAAAGTCTTGCAGGTGCAGCTCCAGTAGTGTCTGGCTGTACAAGTGAGCTTGGCTCTCTGTAATGCTAATAAGAACATCAGACAGGCTGATCACCCCCCCGAATGCTCTCCACACAGGAGCTTCTCACACCACTGCACTCACAGCTGAACCACTGAGACACTGACACAGAGAAAGGAGCTCCAATTCAACTCGCAAAATAGAGATCTGAACGATCAACTCTATGGAAAAGAGAGAAAGCCGAACAAAATTTGAATCCAAGAAGGATCCAAAACACGTTCATCTAAAATTAAAAATTCAGTTACTATTCACCCTCATGTCAATTTTAGTCTTTTTTGCTACTCGAATACTCAGATAACATAACAGATATGTTGAGAATTGAAGAAATAAATTGATGTTTATATGTTTTTGTTTTTGTTTTTACCTCATGGCAATTTATACCGTAAATAGTATTGTGTTAATGGTTTTGTATTTACATGGACATTGGTTTGTTTTTTATTTATTTTTATTTCAATTTTATAATAGTTTAGTAAATTGATTATCTTGTAAATTATTTAAGCATCTAAGATTTATAGTATTGCATCAATTTAAAACATTTTGTCTCTGATTCATGAAAAGACCACACATTTCACAATATTTTTTCTCATACAAATTACAACTGCGAATTGAAAATATAGCTGGTGCAAAATATACTATTTGTTCCCACGATGGGTTTTCTATCATTTATCATAGCAGTATTACAATAAAATAAATAAATAAAAAATATATATAGAACATGATACATTTATTATAAAATATGATATTTTTGAGGAATGCTTGTTTGTATATCAGTGGATTAATAAAGAGGGTTGCACACCGGATGCGCCACTTGGCAGATTAATTTAGAATTCTAAATATAAATTTCTATCAGGGTACACCGACACCGCAAGTCAGCGGCTGTTCGCAGGACCCAGCTACTACTCGGGACACTGTTCATATTTCTGCCGTGCCACAGAGCGCCATCTGAATAGTTTCATATTAAATAACATTCGAATGTGTGCGTCTGGTGTATGATACTTCCAACTGTAAGGTACGGCCAATTTAGCCTATTCATTTCACCTATAGTGCATGTCTTTGAACTGTGGGGGAAAGTGATGAAACCCATGCGAACACAAGGAGAACATGCAAGCTGCACACAAAAACGCCAAGCTGTGGCTCGAACCAGCGACCTTTTTGCTGTGAGGCGACAGTGCTAACCACTGAGCCACCGTGCCGCCCAGTCTGCTGGAGATACTATTGCACTAAATAAACTAAATAAAATTGTTGTGAAAAAAATACATATACCGTAGGAACTGTATAACAGAATTCTAGTGGTTTTAAAACCTTGACTTTTCCAAACCGCGGTCAACCTTGAAACCGGTTATTGTGCCATGCCTAGTTGAATGCAACTTACTGTCGAACACCATGCCTACCAAGCAAACCAAAGAATATACCAAAAACTATTCTAAATTGTGCTAAACCGGACTGCTCAGTGAAAAGAGCCATGAAACTGAATATTTAAACGTTGAAGGTAAAAACAACTAATTGGTTGCAGTTTTCATGTTTAAAAAGAAATTTAACTCAGTAATAATAAGATGATAGTCTTTCCTGGTTTCTAAGAGAATGACTTCCCTAGCCACTTGTGTTTTCACAACACTTTCCACTCTCTTTTTAAATCCCTTTGATCTCATTTTAAATCTTTTTCTGTTTCTTCTTATGTCAGTCAATCAAGATATTGATCTGTGGGGTCATGCTAATCTGTGATTAAGTCTTTATTTCTCTTGTTTTTTTGGACTATACCTGTTCTTACTTGCTAGAGAAATCTCTAATGAATTGATTGATGATATTAAATGAAATGTGTAGCAACCATTTGAAGGATTGCAGAAACAGCTGCAAAGGTTTGAATACTACTTTATTTTAAAGAAATCATCATATGTTCAACTATATATTTTCAAATATATTTTTAAAATATATTTCCAAATATACAAAAAATAGCTTACAATATGTTTGCTAAATATATATATATATATATATATATATATATATATATATATATATATATATATATATATATATATATATATATATATATATATTTAAAAATATATGTTACGAGTTTATAATGTTTAAAAGGGATGCTGTTACATTTAGGTGAGACAAATGTAATGTGTGCGACAGATTAAAGATGAGGCAGGAATCGATTCTAAATTTAAGCATTTTTTACTCAACCGTTTAAACAAAAGATTTAACAATAAAAATGGAAAAAAGAAATAAACATTTACAATATTCTTTTTAAACAAAAACAATGAGTGTAAGCCAAATCAAAGAAATAACAAAACAAAACAATCCTTAAGTCTAACGTCTAAACTAGGCGACAAAACACTCAAGCTAATCTAACAAAAACAAGCTAAACTAAAACAAACCTATCAAGAATGTCATAAGGCTCAGTTTAGAACACAACCATCAAAGCAGTTACTTAAAGCCAACGAACAAGTAAACTCGAATCACAACAGTAAAACTGAGAAAATAAATCACCAAAATAGGCATGCCAAAAAACAAATGCGTGGAGCACAAAGGTACACCAAGGCATAAACGCTCCCCACACACTTATTTGGCAGATCTTTAACTCCTCGCAGCTCGTCAGAGGATTGGTGGAACTGGCACCATCATAGCGATGATGGACAGTTAACTGAACCAATAAGCAACCTAAGAGTGGAGTAAGGAGGGTGAGGAAAATAAATACACATAAACTAACATGGACAATAAAAAAAAAAAAAAAAAAATATATATATATATATATATATATATATATATATATATATATATATATATATATATATATATATATATATATATATATATATATATATACATACATATATATGTGTGTATATTATATATATATATATATATATATATATATATATATATATATATATATATATATATATATATATATATAGAATCATTTAAAATGTATTGCCTAATTATTATTTAATTTATTAATTTATTTTTTAAATTTATTTAAAGAAAATACAGTAACTTATTATTTAAAGAAAATCTTTGTTTCATATCTAAAACATTTAAAGCAAGTAACATTTAAAAACAGAAAGAAAAACCAAAATTGCCACTGTAATAGAAGCAAAGAAATCAAAGTTATATTTGTAATATTAAGTAATATTTCTTAGAGTACAATTCTTGTCATTTATTATTATTTATTTATTTTGTTTAAATATATACAGTTGAAGTCAGAATTATTAGCCCCCCTTTGATTTTTTTTTTAAATGTTTCCCAAATTATATTTAACAGAACAAAGAAATTCACAGTATGTCTGATAATATTATTTATTCTGGAGAAAGTCTTATTTGTTTTATTTCGGCTAGAATAAAAGCAATTTTAAATTTTTCAAACACCATTTTAAGGACAAAATTATTAGCCCTTTTAAGCAATATTTTTTTTTCGATATTCTACAGAACAAACCATCATTATACAATAACTTGCCTAATTACCCTAACCTGCCTAGTTAATCTAATTAACCTAGTTAAGCCTTTAAATGTCACTTTAAGCTGTATAGAAGTGTCTTGAAAAATATCTAGTCAAATATTATTTACTGTCATCATGGCAAAGATAAAATAAATCCATTATTAGAAATGAGTTATTAAAACTATTATGTTTAGAAATGTGTTAAAAAATGTTCTTTCCGTTAAGCAGAATTTGGGGGAAAAAGTAAACAGGGGAGCTAATAATTCAGGGGGGCTCATAATTCTGACTTCAACTGTACATATAAAGGTTCTGTTGTAAGGTTGGTAATGTTTTTTTCCCCATAAAATACACTATAAAATGTATACAGCATATGCATAAGATTATAATTAAATACATTTTTATGTTTAAATATATATATATATTTGTTGAACATCACTCAAAATACATTAAGAAAATGTTAAAACGTATGTTTATCCAAAACATATATTGCTGTACCATACATTTTGATTTCATGGAGTGCTGCAGAATATTGAACAGCTCCCTTCTGAAATACACAGACAGGTGTAAAAGTAAACAAAGAAGGCCAAAGACAAAAGCCTGAGATCTGGGATGGTACTGTGAAGGTGGGTAGTTGAACAGCGTGACACTGACTTTGCTCCTGGAGGCCTCTGTGGTGCCCTCAGCAGGGTACTTAACTCTAAAGTCAAGATCTCTCACAGTCAACAGCACGAGCGGCCCTGGAGAGCAGCCACGGTCAGAGGGACACTTACACACAGCCAAGTGTTCTTGACTATCAGAGAGAAGGAGAGGTGAGGGGTAAAGAGTGAGACAAAGGACAGAGTGAAACAAAAACAGGGGAAAAAGCAAGATGGAGCAGGAGTGGCGTTTTAGCTGTGAGAGATTGAGGTACTAGATTAACTGGAAAGTACAATTAAAAGAGTGGAAAATCTGCACTAAAACTCTTAAAAATGAAGAGTTTATTACAATTTTGAAAGGTTAGTACAATGAGGTGTTTGACCTTTAGAACATGTTGAACAACCTAAGAAGGTCAAATGTAGGATGGTTATTTTATGCTACTTATTTAGCAGGTCTATCGTAACCAATTTATTAAAGTTATGTCTAACTAGTTTAAATCTGTTATTTTTGTTAATTAAAAAAAAAGTTGTATTATATGTTAAATAGAAAATGCATTTTTTTTATATAAATTGCACATTTTTATCATTTCATTTTCAATTTAAATTTATATAAATACCATAAAATAAAATGACTGCTGGGTTTAATTTAACCTGCAGCTCATTCTAATGTATTTTCAGTTATTGTTATATTTACATTCACTGTCAGAAAATGAGATCACAAGTGTGTCTATTCTTATAATTCTACTTTGTTTTATTACTTTATTATGCTACTTTAATTTCCAATTGATTAACTGAGAGCTCTTCTGTGAAATCGTGAGTGCAGATTGCTAATTGGAGGATAGACTTGTTCTATCATATTTATTAATCTCATTTGAATAAACAAAAACAAAATCTCACAGAAAAAGATTCAGTATCCCCTAAAACTAATAAAGCTGTAAATGCAAACTCACATTATTCATTGATAAAGAGTTGAACTCTCTTTTCTAAATTTTATTCTTTATACACTCCAGAAATAAGCTGCATCTCAACCATACAGACATTCATTTACATTTGCTTCAGCCTGGGGTTTATTCACTTTATATTACACCGTTGGTGTAAAAAGGCCTTGCGTTAGTCACAGAGAAAAGTTTTATAATATTATAACAAACAACAACTCAAGACCGAAGGAAAGAAGAAATGCAAAATTACTTTTAGTTACTTTTTAGTTACCCTTAGTTACATTTAAAGAAGTACGCAAGGTTTAAGGGCATATCATTTAAAGGTCTTTTAAAAGGCCTTACATTAGTCACAAATAGAAGTTTTATTACATTATTACAAATAACAACCAAAGGAAAGAAGTAATGCAAAATTAATTTTTAGTTACTTTTTAGTTACCTTTAGTTACATTTAGTTACTTTTTTTTTTTTAAGTATGCAAGATTTAAGGGCATGACATTTAAATAGACCTTTCCCCAATGCAGTTTAATATTATAAGATTGATACTGCAAAAAAAAGTATATAAAGAAAAGATTGATTAGGTACACAAATTGGTAAAATAATAAGAATAAATATCCACTAAATTTAAATAAATGTGACTTTGTGCTACAATAAGATGAATATCATTTCACTTAAAAACACCTGATTAAATTCATATTAAAATGTATTATTTTAATTGATAGATACTTCCAAGCGGGACAAACCTGTCATTGTAATCAGAGTATTAAAGGAGGGGATACATATATTGTATGTGTAAAGCGAGTTAATTTTCATGCATGATTAAAGCTTAAAGTTTTGTCATTATTTACTCACCCTTCAAATTGTCCGTAGTGAATGTGTGTATAGTAATTGGTTGCAGTTGGAAGGGCATCTGCTGTGTAAAGCATATTCTGGATTAGTTGCCGGTTCATTCTGCTGTGGCAACCCCAGATTAATAAAGAAACTAAGCCAAAAAGAAAATGAATGAATGAATGAATACTCACCCTTCCCTGGAATAGAAAAGAAGATATTTTGAAAAATGTTGCAAACCGGTATGCCTTCCATAGTATTAGTTTTCCTGCTATGCAAATCAATGGTTACTGGTTTCTAACATTCTTTTAACGTATCTTCTTTTGCGGGTGCTTCTCAAACAGGTGTGGTATTACTTGAGGATACTGTACTGTAAGTAAACAGTGAGTAAATTTTCATTTTGAGATGAACCATCCCTTAAATATTATCTTAAATAATATTTTCGCATAAACGTACTTAATAGAACTCACAACAGAAAATAGAAATCTTTTAGTGGAATGTTCCAGTTCTGGATTTCCTATCTTGTGATATTTTTTTAACCAGTCATTTCAAAGCCTGATTCTTCTCCATGTTAAATCACTGCCACATAGAGGGAATATTATTTAAAAAGAGGATAAATTGATTCCTGCTAGTAAAAGAAATGCAGAGGTAAATTCCAGCCCACCTTTCACAGGCTGCATTTGGATTGCTGAATAGAGTCTCTTTCTCTGAGGTGTGAAATGAGATGGAAAATTAGACGAACGGATGTGAATATTTTTTTTTCTCTTTTCTCTTCGTGTCTGAAAGCGCTCGTCTGCTCGCAGAGTCATATGTTCCTTTTTTTCATGTAAGTGGGTTTAAGTGGAAGATGAATCAGCTCTTGGCCTCGTGTGTCAGGCATAAAGATGAAGAGTGTGTGTTACTGTGTAGTCATCTGTGCGCCAAGCTCGCCTTCAATGCCTTTTGTTTTCAGCTGTATTTGTTTTTTGTGGATTATGATGCTTTTGTTTATTGTCATGTACAGTACTGTATCTCTTTGCATCTAAGCTGAATTTGCAGGCATTCCTTGTTAAAAGTAGCTTTGAGTCATTTGAAATTGCACTTGAATTCCAATACAATAAAACAACACTTTTTAAAGTGAAATATATGGAAGTTATGTGGAATGTGGTTTTGGAAAGTTTTATATTGAAGTTTTTCAAATGTGATGATCGTTTTCAAAGGGAAATGTTGCAAAAGCTCATGTTTCACAAGTGTTCCACCTATTTTATATGTGATTTTAATCATTTGAAGCTCATTTGGTATTGTATTGTAAGTTGAGAGCACTTCTGTGAACCATTTCCATTTCACAATTAGGACTGAATCAGACTGAATTCTGAAAAATGAGGTACTTAAATCCAATCACACTAAACATATTCTTTGAATAATGGCTTGTGAAATTCAGGATGAAGAATGGCTTAAGTTTTTTGACAATACTACTGTATATTGTGACTTGAGCACAATCTAATCAAGCGGCAACAATCCGCTCTCCCTCATGAAGCTAATACTGAAGTAACTGAAACTGCAAGTCTTTAAAATACCCCTAGGCCTGGCTCCATAATAGAGCACGTTTCTATTGACTACAATGTTAAAATGGCCAACTTTACGGCAAAAAAAAAGTGTTTACAGCCTGGTACAAGGCTTCATGACAACTGTGAGGGTTGTGAATTTTTTTATAACTCATCTGTTTCATTTATATTAAGTCTCTGTAATTAAGGGCATGGCCACTTGAGTGACAGCTAGGTCTCGCTGGTTGCTGAACTCGGCATATACATCATATTTTTGTTTTGTTTTACAGTATGTGGCTTTACACAGTCGGTGGCTTTTTGGAATTATTTCATAGAATTATCAGATAATATGGCATGTTTTGCACTTAATTGTGCTCACAAACCATTTAAGTGGCCTCCATTTCTCAGGTGACTGAAATTATTATATACTTATATACCATATCTATAAATTTGTTTTATTTAAGATAATTTATACATTTCTATAGAACTTGAATGCACTCCAGAATCTGACAGATTGATTAGCTGTAGGCTATGGAACAGTCGTCTGAAACGTTGTTATACAGTGTTATGCCAGGATTTCATAAATAACCTTGCATTTACTAACACAGACTATATTTGAAGTATTTGGAAGTAGTTAGGGTTTTCCTACGGTAGAAAACGTCATAAGAGCATCGCTTAGTTGCTCGATGTATTACAACAGTGTTTTTTAAAATACTGAACACTTTATTGATATAGTACACAACCAAGCACATGTGGTCAGAACACAAACGAGTCGCAGGTAATGAAGTTTTAAGCGTTTCTCCCAAGAAAAGCCCGTCTAAGCAAAATGCTAGCAGGCATCTTTAGCTCCACTCACGCTCTGCCCCTTTTTTTGGTGCAATGATGCGCAAATACAATGGCAAATATTGGCCACACCCACTGGTAGCTTCATTTGCGCTTTTCAGAAACCTATGGGTGATGTCACGGATACAACGTCGATATTTTTTTTACAGTCTATGCATCTGATATGTAGTTCACAAGTTTTACATATAAATAATACTAACATTTATAAGAACAATAATTGTAGTCCTTATATTAAAAAAAGTAATTATACATTCACATATATGTGACATTTTAATAAAGTAAACATACACTGTAACAATTTTTGTAAAATCAGTATTTAACTAATATGAAGACAGTAACACAGTATGTTACTGAATTTCAAAGTTGCGTTGTGAAAATTACTGTATATTTTACAGTAAAGATATACAATTCTGTGAATACATATGCAGCAAGATAAATGGTGCTATAAATGTAAATAGAGTATTTTGCTGTGATTGCAGTAAATTATTGACGAACTGCTGCCAGTAAGTTACTGTAGATTCTACAGGAATTTGTAAACAGTGTAAGCATAACTTTGAAAAAGATTTTACATTGGAAAGTTTTACATAAATCCTCTTAAAATGGATCTCTTCAATCAACCAGTTCACCTGCAAGTAAGCTACCAGGTAAATCAAACTGATAATTCTAAAAACAAAAGTAAAGAAAACCAACCAATGCAACACATTGCATTATGCATTAGATCTATTTAAGGATTCCTTTGTTCCATTTACATATCGTTTGCAGTCAATGGGGAAAGTCTTTGTGTTGAAGATAATATGATTCAAGTAAAATATTTTCATTTTTGCACAAATACACTTTAATCTGGAGTGATATAAATACAAAGGGAAGTCAGAGGGAGTAAATGCTGAGTCAAGGGGAGCGATAAACTGAAATGGGGCACATTGTCCTTGCTGTGAAAAGAACTGAAGGATGAGTGAATGAAATGGAAAGGTCGGTATATTGAAGCAGGGTTAGCCACTTGTCATGAAGAGGCAGGAACCTTGTGAAACCGTAAGGATTAAAGGTCAGCCACGATACGCCTCATCACTTGCTGCCAATCGTTCACTTATATGCCCTGTCAGTCAAGCAGACCATTCTGATTGTGGGCCTTACATAGCCATGTTATTTTGTTTTTTTTTTGGCCAAGAACCAAACATTTAGACAGAAATGGATTGACTGAGAAAAGCTGATGTTTCTGTCTGTCCATTTAAAACCAATGAGCGCTATTTATATAGATTTAATGAATGTGTTGCACCTCTCCCAATGGCTTAAAATTACAACACTTATTTTTTTCCCATAAAATTGTTCTTTTATTTTGAATTATGTGAACACAAAAAACATGCCGTAGACGATCGCAGTTTGCATAAAAAAATACATGTAATAACCAAAATCGTTAAATAATAATATTGATAATAATGCCAACAACAATAATAGTGACAAAAAAAGGAAAAACTAAAGATTACATGACAACGATATACTAGAACAAATTATATATATATATATATATATATATATATATATATATATATATATATATATATATATATAGACAAAACTTATTTAAATATTAATACATATATCAGTTTATTACATCCATCCTGAAGAAGCATAAGGTATGTTTAATTATATCTGTTGTTAAAAATATGTGAAATTTGCAGAGTATGTTTCAACAAACACAAGACTGCTGAGTGCACGTTCAAGAAATGTGTCAATCTCTCAGCTCTTATTGTCAATGATTTTCTGTCAGAGTGAAAGGACATCAGTAAACTTTACTAAACATCATCTGTTAATGCAGAGTATGATGTTAATTCCTGGCTGTGTTTTCATTGACATTATAGCTTCAAAATACAACACAACACACGTCTGTTTGTCGAGTTTTATTATAATTGAACCTAAATTTATAATATTTAAATATTAAAACAAGTGTCAGTTTATTCATTTGTATTGCATATTAACAAACTGTGTGTGATGTAATTGTTTGACATTAAAAATTTTCTTATTTTACAAATTATCAAAAAATAGCCATTTTAATGTTGTTTTTTCATGTACACACTGAAGGTTTAATCAAAACTTAAGAGTGTATTGAGATTTAAAAGTTTTATTTTCTTTTTTTTTTACTCTCTTTTCTTTTTCTATTGTGTCTTGTTATTTTAAATTATAGTGCAATTTAGCAATTTCATTTAAAAGGGAAGAGGTAAATGCAAGTCACACTACTTTCCAGCCACGTAAAATAATATCTATTCAGCTTTAACCACTTATAAGCACATTTGTTGTTCATAAAATTTCCTCATGGGAATTTCTTAAAAGCTTTTTTTAAAGAAAAGCAACCAGAACCAAATGGCCAATAAATGGTCAATTGTTAAAGATTTGCAAGTTACTGTTACTCTCACTTGATGGATGAAGGATGAAGTTCTGCGTAGCATTATGTCCTTTATAAATTTGGCTGTAAAAGCTTCAAAAGCCGTCTGTTTAGCAATTGACTCAACACTGCCAATAAAAAGCCTTTCTGAAATTATGCTAATTGATTCTAAAGGATTCAACTAAACCTCATCTGCATGTCCTGTTTGATAGTTTCTGTATTTTTGGCTTTAGCTCCCCTGATTCATTCAAACCCAATTCATTTCACAGACACTGTAATCCTGTCATAATGCTAATTTTTTTTTGTGGCTACTCCTAACAGAGATGAATAATGTTTCAGAGTCATTTTAATCTAGGGTGAATAGGGCTTAAGTGCAAACACATAAAACAAGCGCTTTACTCATATCGGCCGATTACGCTTGACTTGGTGCCTGAAGGTTCCGACAGAGACATGTGCCTGTTGTTTTAGTGATTTTATGCTAGTTCGGTTCATGTGTGTGTGCATGCATCAAACCTGAGGGGACGTGATGAGATCCGACTCATTTTTTCTCTTGCTGGCAGACGCACCGGTGCACGGACTGATCCCTTTATTTACATAATCTGTTATATTAAAGGGACAGTTCACCCTTCGATAACACTTATCTCATTATGTACTATTAAATAGTCCCACTGAGCAGTACGCTACAATACTGTACACATGTATGTTCGTTTCCACTCTCAGAACTACCAAAACAGCGAAGAGTACTGTACCACTTGTTACCGTACCACTTTCGTCGGGGTGCGTAGCTCCAAAAGGGTGAAGCTAGACTTGCTGCTGAACACAATTGGTTCACAGAGAATCATCATTTATGTGTGCAACAAACCAGGGACACAAAAAACACAGAAAGTGTCATTTTTAAATACATAGTTTAGACACGACACCATAATACAATGATGGCATTCAGTCATGCTCTATGGTCGACTCAAAAAAATGTGTTTTCTTATGACATGCCAAGAAGTAAGAATAGGATCTGCTGTATGTCCTCCATTGTTGTTTATAGGACTATTTGAAATAATGAACTTGAGTGAAAAGATATGTGAACAGTCTGTATGACTTTCTTCTTTAAGCAAGAATGGCGTCATTTGCTTTTTCTGCCATATACCACAACTTACGAGTAAGGGTAGTGTTGGCATTTGAAACTCAAACCGGATCTTGGTGACGAAAGTCCCTTTTAAGTAAAGTGTGTTCTCTGCGGCCATATTTGCAATGGCAACGGGCAGTTTATCCAAGACCAAGTCCTACTGTATCTAAATGAAAATATGAAAAAAAAAGCCTGCTGAGCTCATAGTAAAATTACATTTTCCAAATCAACAACAACATCTGAAGTGACCTGCCCTATTATTTTTGTTGCTTAAGTTCTTATTACATTTAAAATGTTACTATGTCATTTATCAAAGATAAACAATTATTTTATCTTGTTTATGGTTGTTTTAATGGTAACCAGAGGAGACATGCTTACAAAAGTTGAAAGCATACAAACAAAACTCGAGGCAAAAACTGAGGAATGACACTGGAAAGGCATGATGCATAATGAGATCTAATGCATTTTTTCTTTCAAAATCAGGCCAGGAACACAGTAGGTGCCAAATGACAGGGATTTCCTTAACAAACAATTGAACCTGTACAGATCCCTCCCCTAAAGCTATAAAGATTGATTATGGCTATTCTGACTGGAAGTAGGGATTTTCCTTCACTGTGGCAGCATAGCATTGTGATTTATCTCATTCATCCCATTCATAGTTTTATCCCATTTGTAGTCATGTGAGTCCTCTTTGTACAGTACATCTACCTTATATTTGCCTATACCAAATCGTTCTGTGCTTTACTAAACCATACTGCTCAGTGGAAATGAGGCATAATTAGCCTTACATAGTACATAGCCATACATCAAAAGTAAATTTGTTGAATATTGTACTAGTCATACATTTCCATGCAATTAAATATCTGTGTGGATTTAGCTTTCATATGAATAATATCTGTATCGCTTTGAAAAAGATTGCCAATACCTATACAGATATTAAATGGATTATTGATCACTGTCAAGATACTAAATGGATTATTGATCACCTGTGAAGTTTATTTCGCTGCTGGAAGAGGTCCTAGTGGGGCTAGAATTACAGCCAGTGTTCAAATCTCAGGATGTCCATTGTGTTTATTATTTATCTTTTGCTATCATTATATCTAACAAAGCCAATCTTAATAATTTGATCACAGTCTCTCATTCTCATTCTAGAGCTAAATGTTCTTCTCTGCCTGTTCTTAGTGGGAAAAACCGTAGACTGTCAGCCATTTGTTTCCACAGATTTGGGAAATGAACAATGATTTAATCCTCATACTGTACATGCTTATTTACCACAAAATAACCTGTACATGATGGATGAGTGGTAAAATCGACTGATGTGTTTGTTTCTCAGTGGTTAAAAGTACTGTTGTTAATTCTTTCAAAAATGGTTTATATATATGGTATATATATACATACATATATATATATATATAAGAGTGTATATATATACACAGAGTGTATATATACACATTATGAAAAAAGTTCTTACTAACTTTTATCAAAAACAATAATTATGGCATTACTATAAAAGTCTCCTTTTAGTTCATCCTGGAACCTTTATTTTTTTAATAGTGTATTTGTGGACTACACTGGAGGAGAAAAAAGCATGTGCTAATCGAATAAATGTAAATGTACCAGCTCACTGAAGGAGAAGATTAGCAGTCAGTAATAATATAAATGTGTTGCGTTTCTTACACAGGCCTATTGTATGGCTGATGGTTTTCTTTATTATTTTTTACTCTCTTTATATCATAACCTGTCTGCTTCTCATCGTGCAATTCTAGAGGTGGAAGTCTAAACATGACTAATAAAACTACACATTATAAATCATATTAAGAATGGCTGAACAAATAGAGAATGTTCCTGTTTAATCCACACATACTCAAGCACAGTTTGTGGGCATTATGGGGCCTCATTTATCATACATTTATAGGTGTGGATTACCATTTTGGTCTATAGCAAGAATTGTATCAGTTGGTGTAGAGTTTAGACAATAAACTCAGATCCCATAGAAAAGTATGGAAAGCTACATTAAATGTTGTCTAATGTGTAATTTGGCTGTTCTCGTGATTGGTTTTGAAAACTGACATAGTTTGAGATCTTACCTCCGATTTATGGGACATTTATGCCATGTTGCAATTACCATAATTGCATAAATTAGCACATACTTGGAAATATGGGTTTCTATGGTGACACTATTAATGGTAAAATTAGCCCGTGTTTAATAAACAAAATACCAGTTGCTATAGTATTTGGGTGAGCTCAATTAAGCTTGTCAATCTACACAAAAATGCAAAGCTATGCACAAACGCACATATATGCACGCTCATTCACAATGCTTGTTAATGACAGTAAAATACTGCGGCATTTAACGGAACACCGCTCGTTTAATGAGACATAGCAGGAGACATAGTGCAGCAGTAAAGGTTAACTACTCCTGTCCGGATATCAGCTAGAAAAACACTGAAAGCGGGGAAAAAAAGAAGACGATGACAGAAACATCAAAGTATGTTCGGCCTTATAAATGCTGAAGTGTGAACTACTTTATACTTCAGAAATTGAGAAAGAGAGAAAGAGAGAGCAAAAGAAATAACAGCATAACGCTTTTATCTAGACACCAAATGAAAGGGTTGAGTTATGTACTTTTACCTAGAACTTTCATGAGTAATCCTTCCTCAAAGGAGAATCCTATAGCTTAATGAAGAGAAGATTTTAGACAACTGTACAACCCTTATGTCAATTTTTTAAAAGATAAAGTCTCTTTTTTTGAAGTTCTAAAGTGTATCAATTGAGCTCAGAGGTGCCTGCATACATTTTTCTTGCAGCCTGGGTTATTATTCAAGTATATTTTCATTCATTTTGTCTGTGGCATTTCAAAAACTCTTCAATAAAGCATTCTAAGCCTTGAACTAAAGTAGCCAACTCTGAGATGAATCACTGTCTTATAACATTTGATTCAAAGAAGAAAAAGCATTTCAAATTCTTAACAAAACCCCAAATGTATTTAAGATTTTTTCTTTTATGACAGAATGAATGAATTACTCATAAAGCATTACTTTATTGCTTGTTATAAACGACGTATCTGTGCACTTCATTATTTAGTAAAAAATTATTTGCCCTCATAATCTTAGATTTAATACCACAATTTTCCCTTCCACCTCCAACAACTTTTCTTAATGTCTGTTCACATGGAATGTCTTTGTTTGTTCTTTAGTCCTCCATTTTGTTCGCAATCATTTCTCAAAGAATGAAATGCACCGCACTTTTTCTTCATTTCAGAACTGTTTCAATT